>CM074728.1:108353099-108858099 GCA_037306005.1 Rhinophrynus dorsalis | reverse complement strand
AAGGAGGAGAAGTGGGAGGAACTGGGTGTGGAAGGAAGCGAAGTGGGGAGGAAATGGCAGGAACAGGTGTGGAAGGAGGAGAAGTGGGAGGAACTGGGTGTGGAAGGAAGAGAAGTGGGCAGGAAATGGGAGGAATGGGGTAGGGAAGGAGGAACTGGGCGGGAAATGGGAGGAACAGGGTGGGGAAGGAAGAGAAATGGGCAGGAAATGGGAGGAACAAGTGTGGAAGGAGGAGAAGTTGGGATGAAATGGGAGGAACGGGGTAGGGAAGGAGGAACTGGGCGGGAAATGGGAGGAACGGGGTAGGGAAGGAGGAAGGGGCGGGAAATGGGAGGAAAGGGGTAGGGAAGGAGGAAGTGGGCGGGAAATAGAAGGAACGGGCTGGGAAGGAGCAGAGTTTCTCAGGAAACTAACCGCTGCCAGAGAATCAATGTCTGTCCCCGGAGACCTGGTAATTAAGTGTAAACACCATAGCCTCAGGGGCAGATCAGGGGAGTTCCCAGGTATGGTCATATTCAGGTAAGACAGGTTTCCAGATATTGGGACTTACAATAGCCCTATCCATGGCCTAGGAGGCTGAGAGATTCCCTATTTTAGGACTATAACAAAAACACTGAATATCAAGTTGGCTGCAGCATCGGCCAGCTAGCTGGGAATTGAATTCATTGGAGCCATTGCTATCATCCAAGGTATGAAAGCAGCCAACTAGTTAAATGACAAATGTGTTTTTAAACAGGTTAAAAGACCTGGACACACTCCTATCATTATTATTTATAATTAGGTCCTCCTTGGCCTAAACTCCAGTTTTACTTCACCGCTCTCACGAGATGTTCTAGAATGTTGTTTGATTTCTGTTAATAGAGAGAAATTAGATACACAAAGAGCAACTATTTCATATGTCATTTACAATCTAATTATTGACGATTCACGTTGAACCCGTCTGTACAGTCTTGAATAATATTCAAAGCTATTTGAATAATTGACTATTCATAAGGGATAATGCATGAATTTGTGAATAAATAATTGTCTGTCTTAATCGTATTTGTCAGCGGACAAATTTGGCTTTTCCAAAATGAACAGGCAGAGCATTTCTCTCCAACGTGCTGCCCTCAATGTCACCTCTATATGTCTTCATTAGCAAGTTGCAACTTCTGCCTTCCAACTGCAGCTTGTAGACCTCGGTAAGAGAGGCTCCATAATATTGTACTCAAAATGGGTGCAAAGGAGTCAAGAGTGGCTTAAAGAGGCAGTGGGGTGAATGTACAATGATGATCTGAAGTTAAGTCATTAGATTGAATTGAGTTTTACTCACTACTCCAGCAGTTTACTCAGCTACATACATTAAAATTCCTCTTATTAAAACATCTTATGCAAAGAGGAGAATAATAAAGCAATGTGTGGGCAAATGGTGCAAGTGTAAGTAATTTCATACACCTGCTATGGAGCTAGTGTACCGGGCTTACTGGAGCTAAAGTCCTAATGATGGGGACTCTGGCTGGAAGGGAGTGGTAGATGGGATGTGGAGAAGTGAGGAGTATTACTATCTGGCTGGCATGGAGCAACCACTGGAAATGTAGAGCAGTGTGCAATGTTGGTATCTGCCTGGCAGGATGTGGTAGGGGGGAGGGAGAGCAATGTGTTATAGTAATATCTAGCTGGCGGTTGGGAGGGAGAGCAATGTGTTATACTAATATCTAGCTGCCAGGTGGGAGGGAGAGCAGTGTGGAATGTTACTGTCTGGCTGGAAGGGGGAGGGAGAGCAGTGTGTTATTGTAATATCTAGCTGGCAGCAGGGAGAGAGAGCAGTGTGGAATGTTACTGTCTGGCTGGCAGGTGAGAGGGAGAGCAGTGTGGAATGTTAGTGTCTGCCTGGCATGAAGTGGTAGATAGGATGGGGAGCAGTGTGGATTGTTAGTATCTGGCTGGCAGGTGGGAGGGAGAGCAGTGTGCAATGTCAGTGTCTGACTGGCATGGAGTGGTAGATATGATGGGGAGCAGTGCGGAATGTTAGTATCTGGCAGACATGTAGTTAGGATGGGGAGCAGAGTGGAATGTTAGTATCTGGCTGACAGGAAGTGGCAGGTGGGAGGGAGAGCAGTGTGGAATATTAGTGTCTGACTGTCATGGAGAAGTAATTAGGATGGGAGCAGTGTGGAATGTTACTGTCTGGCTGGCAGGTGGGAGGGAGAGCATTGTGCAATGTTAGTGCCTGTCTGGCATGGAGTGGTAGATAGGATGGGGAGTAGTGCGCAATGTTAGTATCTGGATGACAGGAAGTGGCAGGTGGGAGGGCGAGAAGTGTGGAATGTTAGCGCCTGACTGGCAGGTGGGAGGGAGAGCAGTGTGGAATGTTTATGCCTGTCTGGCATGGAGTGGTAGATAGGATGGGGAGTAGTGTGGAATGTTACTGTCTGGCTGGCAGGTGGGAGGGAGAGCAGTGTGGAATGTTACTGTCTGGCTGGCAGGTGGGAGGGAGAGCAGTGTGGAATGTTTATGCCTGTCTGGCATGGAGTGGTAGATAGGATGGGGAGTAGTGTGGAATGTTACTGTCTGGCTGGCAGGTGGGAGGGAGAGCAGTGTGGAATGTTACTGTCTGGCTGGCATAGAGTGGTAGATAGGATAGGGAGCAGTGCGGAATGTTACTGTCTGGCTGGCAGGTGGGAGGGAGAGCAGTGTGGAATGTTAGTATCTGGCTGGCAGGTGGGAGGGAGAGCAGTGTGGAATGTTAGTATCTGACTGGCAGGTGGGAGGGAGAGCAGTGTGGAATGTTAGTATCTGGCTGGCATGGAGTGGTAGATAGGATGGGGAGCAGTGCAGATGTTAGTATCTGGCTGACAGGAAGTGGCAGGTGGGAGGGAGAGAAGTGTGGAATGTTAGTAACCGGCTGGCATGGAGTGACAGTTGGTAAGGTAGAGCAGTGTGGAATGTATGAGAACAA
Organism: Rhinophrynus dorsalis; assembly: GCA_037306005.1. Lineage (NCBI taxonomy): Eukaryota > Metazoa > Chordata > Amphibia > Anura > Rhinophrynidae > Rhinophrynus > Rhinophrynus dorsalis. The sequence continues at coordinate 108,855,161 of CM074728.1, read as the reverse complement.
AATAGTACAATTCTGATGCAAACTAACTGCACTATAGGGGACAAATAAATATACTTATGATTCCCATTAATCTGAAGTGAGGCTTTAACCATCCAAATTCAAGAAAGGTCTCCAGTGCACTGTAAACCAATGCACTGGAGACCTATCTAGTATTCAAGAGGTTAAATTACCATTCAGGTCAATGGGCATTTTTCATTTTTGGGTTGCCCCAAAACTGTTTCACCTTTACCTTTATATTAAGATGACCCCATACCCCTTTAAATATGGGACACACAAGGAACATAAACAAAAGACAGTACAGAGGGTACAACTGTGATGGGACCGTGGGCCACAAAGATCAAAAGTTCATAGTTATGCCCCTGGGAGAATATTTTTACATTAGGGGCTCAAAACAAAATTTGCAATGTGCCCTCCCCCCATGACTAGTTACACACCGGATTCCTATATAAATACCATTCTGCAGGACTGCCCAGGAATCAGTGGGACCCTGCACAGTGTGTTTTTTTATAAGTGCCCCTTGTTTAAAAGAGATACCTGGTCCCCTTATTTTATACATTAGGTCCAACTGGGACAAATTAAACTGTAGGGTCAAAAGAAATTCCCCAAATGCTCAAAAATCCAATTGCAAAGCAACACACTGTCTAGCATCAAAGGGGTTAAAAGCAGCATTCAAATTAATGAATTTTGTTTTTCTTCTTTTATAGTGAAGCTGAATTGGTTCATAATTGTTGCTCTGCTGTTTGACCTTTAAAGCGGAACTGTCACCTTGTATAAAGTCGCCCTCCAATAATTAGGCATTTGGCGACAAGCTTCATAATAGTTCTGTTAGATCTCAGAAGTACCCGATTCTAAAGTTGTTGTTAATGTTCGGAGACCGGAAGCCAGGCATCAGTGCAGACATCAGGTCTTTGTCACGGTACACTTAGGATAAAGAATTACACAACACAGGTACAGGTGAATTTAACCAATTTATTAAGATCAATATACAGGAGCAAGACACCTCCCCAACCTTCCGGGTACAGGCGTGAGGACAGTGCGCAGTCCACTACCCAGGAGCTGACACTGAGCTACAAACTGCGATCGTGCATCACCAAGGCAGTAATGGAGGTAGAATTTAGCATATGATTCTACAGAGTGAGCGTGCAAAAACCTAGAAAGATAGAGATCAGGCAACAGGACTGAGACCAGGGTACAGACAGGTAATAGCCTCGGAGGTATAGCTAGTCAAGGATGCATGGAGCTAGACTGCTAGAGCAATACCTGGAGGGATCAGGCAACAGGATCACTACCGGGTCACATACAGGTAATAGCCTTGGAGGTATAGCTAGACAAGAATGCACGGAGCGAGACTGCTAGAGCAATACCTGGGGTGAGACTAATTCTGAGTTACCGAGCGGAAGGCAGCCGCAACAATATCAGGGAGGTAAAGTTTGCTTGTAGGCTGTACGGAGCGAGAGACAGCAAAAGCCAGTAGAGACAGAGTGGAGAGTCAGACAGTAGCGGGGTCACGCATGGAGCAGGTAGTCAGACAAAGCCACGGGTCAAAACCGGAACAGACAGAGCCACAGAACTCACTGAGCGGGTAGTCAGCCAGAATCAGGGTCAGACCGGAACGGGTAGTCAGACAAGGCCTAGGTCATACACGGAGCGGGTAGTCAGACAGAGCCACTGGTCAATACCAGAGCAGGTAGTTAGACAAAGCCAACCATCGAATTGGAGAATCAATGGAAGCCAAACAAAGGTCTAACGAGAGCACACACACAGTAGTAACGCACAGACACACCACGAAAGGGCAAATAAGCCCAGTCTTCATGCCGTATATAAGGCCAAAGGAGAAGGCAGGACACAATCGGCCAGTTAGTGCTGAAGGCTACAAAACAGCAAACGCAACGTCAATGACATGCACCCGCTACAGAGAGGCCAGCAGTCAGGCGGCAGCGACCGGCAAAGCAGCTGCCCATTCGCCAGAGGACATAGGACAGGAAACCATACCAGGCAGGCAATAATCACAGGCACCATGATAGTCTTAGAGACATCTGCACGCCTGCGCTGTCAGTCCCGATCTTCTCTAGGAGGCATTGCGTGTTACCTTATGGTAACTGGAAGGGACTGATGGTGCAGGCGAGCAGACCGCACTAACCTGGCCATCAGCCTCTGAAGATTAACCCTTTGAATGCCAGAGGGGCATGCAACACATTGCAAAGCAATGCATTGCGTACCCCTCTGGCACTCAAAGGGTTAAGGATTACTTTAGAATCGGGTACTTCTGAGGTCTGATAAAACTATTATGAATCTAGTTGCCATGTGAATACGTCCCAACATTTCAAATGTTCCAAGAGGGACACTTCTGTTTTAAGTGGTGTTTCTGTGGGGCGTGGCTGGTGGGCGGGGCATTATCAATAATTTTTAGGTTAGTTCATGACCTATTGGCACCTCTTTGTGCAAATGATTAATGATTTAGAGCAAGACCAAAGTATTTTATTTACACAGATTAATTTATAAAACACAGATACTGACGATTAACCCTTCGAGTGCCAGAGGGGTACGCAACGCATTGCTTTGCGTACCCCTCTGGCACTCGAAGGGTTAACAACACATTTATGTGAGTTTTATTGCTGTGGAGCATGTTATACACATTACTCATTCCGATCTCCTAATAAGAGGGACAAAGGGGTAGAAAACAGGGACAAAGATATTTGGGTCTCAAACAGGGGCTGTCCCTCCTAAAGAGGGACACTTGGGAGGTATGCATATGCTTAATTATTGGAGGGCGACTTTATACAATATGAAAGTTCCACTTTAACCCTTTCAGTGCCTCTGGCATACAGAAGGTTCAATTGCACAAAAACTAGAGTCTTTAGGAATTAGAGTAACCAGACTGGTGTTGAAGGAAAGCAAGGAACATCCTTATCCCCATTAAAGACAGATGGGTGTGTAACATGCACTATTCTGGTCCTTAAAGGGATAGTAATACTTCATTTTATCTTTATTTTATTTTGTAGGCATTAAAAAAACATGAAGGAGGATATAAGTCTTATCTCTCAAACCTTTATGGTTTGAGAGATATTCACAAGCAAAGTTTCCCCTCCTGCCCCTTTCACCTAGTGTAAGCCATCTCTTCTCAGATGTGGAATCCAGTCCATAGACCAGACAGATAACAGCAGGGGACAATCTTCTTCCTATGAGAACAATGAAAACCCTGTCCCCCTTGACAAGTTTTTCAGGTTTTTCCATTATCTTAATTGAAGATTGTCCTTCTCTGCAGTCTACCTGGGCACCACCCTTCTGATGTGGCTGAACAGTGTTACATCAGTAAAAGGGGCGGGAGGGGGATAATTTGTCATTGAATTACTCTTGAACTACAACTCTGACAGAACTGAAATAACACTCTCCAAAGTCCAAATACTATGATGATTAATTAGAGCTGCTTTTATTATGAAACATTACTATCCCTTTAAGGTGTTAATATTTAGGCCCAGTTAGTGACAGATCCCCTGTAGTGACATTGACAAACCAATCAACCTTCAGTTTTGTGGTTTTCCTGATGTCGCCAGAAGTCTAGTTCAGCATGAGTGAGTGATATATCTATTACCTTATACAATGTAACACTCAGGCGCCAAATGTCACAACTGCCCCCACAAGAAAGGGTGGAACAAATGATCCATATTTAAAAATACATTATAACACCTAGTGAACAATTCCTAGACCTTCAGAGAACAGGAGAAAACATTTTTCTATCAGTAAGTTCAGGGCCACAGGAAATTCTGGGGAAAAAAACAATTGCAATGTAGGGGACAATTAAATATTTCTTAAAGGGGTAGTAATGTTTCAAAATAAAAGCAGCTCCAATTGATCTTCATAGTATTTGGGCTATGGAGAGTGTTATTTCAATACTGTCAGAGTTGTAGTACAAGAGTGATTGAATAATAAAGTGTCCCCCCCAGAAGTTACATATTTACACAATATAGAGTGACAATATGACAAATGTATAAACAGTTACATATTGTTTTTAGATATAAAGAAGCGGTTATTTATAGAGATTTTAGACTGGGAAAAGATCTGATTATTTCAGACAAGTTATTCCAGGCTTTTGGAGCACTGAAAGAAAAGGAATATCGACCGGCTTTTTTCTTTTAGTGAGTTGTTAGTGGTAGAGGTTATAGTTAGTATGGAGATCTGGAGTGATCATACTGCTCAGGTAGTGTGGAATAGTCAGTGAGTTGTTAGTAGTGGAGGTTATAGTTAGTATGGAGATCTGGAGTGATCATACTGCTCAGGTAGTGTGGAATAGTCAGTGAGTTGTTAGTAGTGGAGGTTATAGTTAGTATGGAGATCTGGAGTGATCACTTCTCAGGTAGTGTGGAATAGTCAGTGAGTTGTTAGTAGTGGAGTGGAGGTTATAGTTAGTATGGAGATCTGGAGTGATCATACTGCTCAGGTAGTGTGGAACAGTCAGTGAGTTGTTAGTAGTGGAGGTTATAGTTAGTATGGAGACCTGGAATGATCATACTGCTCAGGTAGTGTGGAATAGTCAGTGAGTTGTTAGTAGTGGAGGTTATAGTTGGTATGGAGATCTGGAGTGATCATACTGCTCAGGTAGTGTGGAATAGTCAGTGAGTTGTTAGCAGTGGAGGTTATAGTTAGTATGGAGATCTGGAGTGATCATACTGCTCAGGTAGTGTGGAATAGTCAGTGAGTTGTTAGTAGTGGAGGTTATAGTTAGTATGGAGATCTGGAGTGATCACTTCTCAGGTAGTGTGGAATAGTCAGTGAGTTGTTAGCAGTGGAGTGGAGGTTATAGTTAGTATGGAGATCTGGAGTGATCATACTGCTCAGGTAGTGTGGAATAGTCAGTGAGTTGTTAGTAGTGGAGGTTATAGTTAGTATGGAGATCTGGAGTGATCATACTGCTCAGGTAGTGTGGAATAGTCAGTGAGTTGTTAGCAGTGGAGGTTATAGTTAGTATGGAGATCTGGAGTGATCATACTGCTCAGGTAGTGTGGAATAGTCAGTGAGTTGTTAGTAGTGGAGGTTATAGTTAGTATGGAGATCTGGAGTGATCACTTCTCAGGTAGTGTGGAATAGTCAGTGAGTTGTTAGCAGTGGAGGTTATAGTTAGTATGGAGATCTGGAGTGATCATACTGCTCAGGTAGTGTGGAATAGTCAGTGAGTTGTTAGCAGTGGAGTGGAGGTTATAGTTAGTATGGAGATCTGGAGTGATCATACTGCTCAGATAGTGTGGAATAGTCAGTGAGTTGGTAGCAGTGGAGCATTGAGATTTCTCTTGTTTAAAGTTGTGTTCTGGAGAGCTTTAAAGGGGATCTCTCACCTAATTAAACTTAATGCTCTTTAGTTAGAGCATTTATCTAGAACACTGAAAATAGTGTTCATTAGATTTAAAAAGTAGTTACATGCGCAAAATGTAAACTTTAAAAAGTGTCCGGAAGCCTACTTCTGGCTTGCAGAACAGAGACAGCTCCGTCCCACTACCCATCATCCTCGCATGACGGAGGCTGTCTGTCACTAAGGTGGAGCGATCAGATTGGTTAGATATCGATCTCTGCCAATACGATCGCTCCACTTTAGTGACATACAGCCTCCGTCATGCGAGGATGATGGGTAGTGGGACGGAGCTGTCTCTGTTCTGCAAGCCAGAAGTAGGCTTCCGGACACTTTTTAAAGTTTACATTTTGCGCATGTAACTACTTTTTAAATCTAATGAACACTATTTTCAGTGTTCTAGATAAATGCTCTAACTAAAGAGCATTAAGTGTAATTAGGTGAGAGATCCCCTTTAACAAAAAGAAGTTACATATGTACACAATATAGAGAAACAATATAACAAATGTATAAATAGTTACATATTGTTTTTAGATACAAAGAAGCAGTTATGTATAGAGATTTTAGACTGGGAGAAGATTTTTTTCAGGTAGATTATTCCAGGCTTTTGGAGCTCTGAAAGAGAAGGAAGATCGACCAGGTTCTTTCTTGAATTGTGAGATACTCACAGCATTAGGCTCTATAGTAAAACATAGGAACTGGAGAAGTGATATCACTGGAGAAGTCAGCTCCGCTTTATCACCTCTTTATCACACCTTCGTGCATAACCCCGTGTTGTTTTGGGGATAAAAAGCCAGGCATCCCCATCCAGCTGTTTATGGGTACTTAAAATTACCTAAATCTACCGTAGTACAAACCCATGAAATAATGACTCCAAGCCTTGTGTTTTTTTTAACTTGGATATATAAAAAGGGTATAATAAAAATCACACATTTACACAATAGCACATGCTTCAAATCCTAATCTTCAGAGATTTGTCCTCTCAATACTTTATACGCAATGAATGGGTAACGTCACGGCACAATGCAGAGTAGTTTTGAGTACAATCAATTGAACACAGATATTGTGAGCCGGATAACTGCTTGCACTGGAAGCTCTTTTAAAACACTTTTCGAGAGCTCAGAACAAAAAGGGAAAAGGCTCTTGAAAACTTGTTAAAAATCTAATTTTACATAATAAAGAGCTCTGTGTCTGCTTCTGAAGTATTAAAAGAGTGTTAATGCTTAAATACAAGATGCACTCATGTGAACTTTTATAGATGAATATTAAAAATTCCCTACAGTTTGAACAAACGTTGTAGGCCATAGGACGAAAGTTACAAAGGAGCAATTCAGCCCCCAAACAATTAACCCCTTAGAGTCCGACGATCCCGCGGTGTCTGGTCCTTTAAGGACCAGATCCACGTGCCGTCCCACGTGACTGATCATGTGGGGCGGCACATCGCAGGGAGGACTGAAAGAGATCGCTCCGGTCTTGGAGCGATCAATTTCAGTCCACGGTATTACTCACCACGGTCCTGCAGGAGCGCGGTGAGTAAAAGTACGTGACGTACCAGGAACGTCACTGGTCCTTAAGTGCCGGACCAGCGTGACGGTCCGGGTACGTCACAGGACGCGAAGGGGTTAAACTATAAAGAATGAATAAATGTCAATCAAACATCCATTGTATAAAAGTAGTTTTTTTTTTCACTTAAAGTGACATTAACCGTTTAGTTTTTCTACATATCCTGCAAGTGCATAATATGTAAATTCACATTGCATACACTTTTTATCATTCATTTTTATCTTGTCTATACGTTTATAACCCCAGCAGACCGTTCCTTATAGAGAAAACTAAATAATGATACAATGTAGAAAAGACTGCATCCAGTCTATTATCTCTTTAAGGCCATGAGAGGTGAAAAACACATTGTCAACAATGTGTCGCAAATGTCTCTGGTCCTTAAAGGGATAGTATATATAATATATGTTGTAGGGTTTATTCCCCTGAGTAAAACAAGGGTACTACCACTGCTGAGAGATATTTTATTAAAAAATTATAACATATCAAACTTGAATTTTTTAGGTGCAATATCACAGTGGCCTGAAAATGTACAGTGGCGCTGTTGTTACACCATCCTATGGACAGCACTGGTCTATAGACCATAAATCTCCATAGGATGGTGTAGCAACAGCGCCACTGTAAATTTTCAGCTGGCAGCTGAATTCCATGTACATGAAAGTATAAAATAAAATGAGTATGAATAGCAAATATAATACAAAACCTTATAGTTACTGTGACTCTCACTTAAAACGTGATATATATTTTTTTTTATTATTTTTTTTTTTTCAATCAAACTGGTAGCAACAGTTCTAACTGGCGTCCATTTTTTATTTTTTTTTAATGTAATGGATGAAGTTGTAGACTATCGTACTCTATAGTAATTGACAAAAACAGCACCACCTAGAGATCACAACAGAGAACTGAAAGTTAATTAAAATACATTTTTATAATGCATTCAAGAGGATAATTATTTTAAAATGGAGCTCTTTCTTTTTTGTACATGAGCCATCATGATATTTTTCATGTGTTAATGTTATCAAAAATAATTGTAAACCTTAAAAAAAAAAAAAAAATCTTCAATGGGAAGTTTTGTCTCCTTTTGCACAGTTGATTTACCCAAAATTGTAAATTGTTCCAGTTCATATTTTTTCTTACAGGTATATTAATACTTAGTAGAATTTATACCCCAAAGTAAAACAAGGGTACTCCAACTGCTGAGAGGTGATTTATTCAAAAGTTATTAAAAAAAAACAATCAAGTTTGAGTTGTAAGTGCAATATCACATTGGCCTGAAATTGTACAGCGGCGCTGTTGCTACACCATCCTATGGGCAGCTCTGGAGATTTGACCGTACAACTCCCTAGGATGGTGCAGCAACAGCACCACTTTAAAATTTCAGGTCAATGTGATACTGCATATCAACAAATTCTAGTTTGAGCTGTAATAACTTTTAGATAAAACACTTCAGCAGTGGAAGTGCCCTTGTTTTACTCAGCAGGATAAACCCTACAACATTTTTTTTCTTTTGTAATATTTTATGTATTACTATCCATTTACAGTGATAGTAATGTTTCAAAATAAAAGCAGCTCCAATTAATCTTCATAGTATTTGGGCCATGGAGAGAGTTATTTCAGTACTGTCAGAGTTGTAGTTCAAGAGTAATTGAATGATAAAGTATCCCCCTCCCACCCCTTTTACTGATATAACACTGTTCACCTCAGAGCAGCAAGATTGTCTGGATGGATCGCAGACAGGGACAATCTTCAGTGAGCATAAGGAAAAACCTGAAAAACCTATCAAGGGGGCAAGGTTTTCCTTATGATAACAGTAAGAAGATTGTCCCTGTGATATGTCTGGTCAACCAGAACAGATTCCACATCTGAGGGGAGGTGGCTTACACTAGGTAAAAGGGGCGGGAGAGGGATACATTATCATTCAATCACTCTTGAACTACAACTCTGACAGAATTGAAATAACACTCTCCATGGCCCAAATACTATGAAGATTAATTAGAGCTGCTTTTATTATGAAACATTACTAGCCCTTTAGCTTCCAAGGTCCAGAAGGGTATAATCTGACTGGCAGTGGTGGGGCCCAAAGCATTGCAGATAGATACTTTTGACACCCCTCAGGTTCCCAAAGGCTTCAAAATAAAAGCCGATGGGTGTCCTCTCCAACTAAGATTACAAGGAAGTAACTTGAATTTGTTCACACTTTGCTCTTAAAAACAGTAGCGTTGTTCCCTTTATATAATTTATTCATGAGATGAAGAACTGTAGTCTGAAATCTCAAGATAAAAAACATTTCTTTGCAATATACGTCTGATCCTTGAAGCCAAGGGGCAATGTGTATGCTAAGAAATCTGCTCAGATTCTTATTATTTTGCTGTCACGTTAACATAATAATCTTTTGGAAAGAGTATTCAAATATAAAATGTCATGGGCAGACGTAGACCTCTATTGTTTGCATACAGGAGATCAATTTTATTAGCTGGTAAGAATACAACGCTGTTTTATACTGTCCCGGGTCATGTTATAACTTGGAATAACAGAGAGTATAATTGCACCTTTCTTGTACCAGTGAAAGGCATCTCAACTTGTACCTTTTTAATTATGAGGTTACTTTCTATTTTGTTATTACAAGACCACGGTCCTCTGAATTCCTTTTTTTTGCTTGTCATTACTAAAGGAAATTATATTCAAAATAAGTTAGGATTAATTACTTTTATAAATGGCGTCCTGTCATCAGTCATTTTAAAGGGAAAGCAATATATATATCTCATCATCATCTTCAGCTGTTGTCGATCCACTGCAGGATGAAGGCAAGCTTCCATTTTTATATTTCTATTATAGATTTGAAATATATATATATGTAAAATAACAAACAAAATAAGTATCTTGTAATACCTTTTTTATTGGACTAACAGAATTTTGGATTGACAAGCTTTCGGGAGAACCTCCTGTTCTCAAGTCTAAAGCATTTCTGAAAATGGTCAGAAATGCTTTAGACTTGAGAAAGGGAGGTTCTCCCGAAAGCTTGTCAATCCAAAATTCTGTTAGTCCAATAAAAAAGGTATTACAAGATACTTATTTTGTTTGTTATTTTACATCTGCATCACTGGACTAATACGGCTACAACCTCCACTCTACTATATTATATATATATATATATATATATATATATATATATATATATATATATATATATATATATTAAATATATATAGTTCTGTTACAGATTACCTTGGTTTCAGCATCATCTGCAGGCGTGAGGCTTCAAGCATGCTGCAGGCCTCTGTTTTATGTGTTTGCTTCCTGTCATCTCCTCCTACCTACTTCCTACTTCCTCCTACCTACTTCCTCCCTCTGAGCTGCTCCTCCAAATGACGTTACCTTTTATTGGAATCAATATTTCGACTACCATTGCAGCCGTTCTCAAGACTGATTTTGAGAAAGCCTGCATTTATAGCCGAAACATCATTTCCAATAAAATGTAACTTCATTTGAACTTTCAAAGAAATCATGTGAGTGCCACCTTTCTCTATGGACAGTATGTATCATCACTTTCTTTTGATGTGCACCCAGGTCGATTTGTTTTCTCTACATTTAAATCCAAAGTTGTGTATGTTATATATAGAGATGCACCAATACCGATTTTTTAAGCACACGTTTTAGACCATTCCAATGAAGGGATTCCTTGTAAGTAACGAGATTGCGGCACTTCTCAAGCGCCAGCGTGTCAACCGACACAAATCTCCTGCTGACAGCTTTACAGCTGTCAGTAGGAGACAGCGAACTTTAAACTCCTGTATCTCTTAAACCATAGAGGTTTGAGAGATACGTTTTTTGCATTCAGATCAGCTTTTTAAGCTCTTCTATATGCAAAAACTCTTTGTTGGACATTACTAATACTTTAAAGTCAATTGAGTATTTTTATTTGATCCTAAAGTGAAGCTAGTATGCTGCAAAATTGCTCCATTTATCCTTTGTACATCAGCCTCAATAGGTTTGTGCAGAAAAGAAAATATTTGAGTAATATCCTATTTGTTGAGTCTTCAAATCGTCTAGCAATGAAAACAGCACTTTGTTTTAAGGTCGTGGAGATTTTGATAGAAATCAGAAGGTAAACTGAGAGAAGAATCGCAAGATTTATTTGTGCGGAACATTTTACTCTTGTAAGAAATGAGAATAAGTTGGGAACAGAGGCAATAAAATGCTGAGATGAATCAGATAACTACGTGTTATACAGAGAACTATATGACATAAAACAAAAACTGAGGTTTTGTTGGAAGAAAATATCTGAAAGTTGACAGTTTGATCCAAGACAAGTGGAAGAGGATGTTAAATGAAATCTTATGGATAATACGGTGTGGGGTACAGCAGGGAAGAATGAAAAGGGGACATTTTAAAGGACAGGTAAGACCTCCTAATAATACCCCCTTAACACATACATTAATATGGCAAGAAAATCCTAATACCCCTGTGAATTTTGCTCTACTTCCCTAGGCATACCCAGGGACTTCATCCTCTTGAGCCACCGGAAAAGGCTCACGTGCAGCAATCAAGGTATGTAAATGACGCAATTCACATCATAAAGTGGGTGTGGTTTAATTGGGCGGGGCTTATCAGCATTGTATTTGTGAAGTGGGAGGAACAGGGTAAGAAGGAGGAGAGGTTGCGGGAAGTGTGAGGAACAGGGTGGGAAGGAGGAGAAGTGGGAGGAACAGGGAGAGAAGAAGGAGAAGTATGTGGGAAGTGGCCAGAACAGGGAGAGGAAGGAGGAGAAGTGGGCAAGAAATGGGAGGAACAGGGTCAGAAAGAGGAGAAGTGGGCGGAACAGGGTGGGAAGGAGGAGAAGTGGGTGGAAGTAGGAGGAAAAAAGGGGGGAAAGGAGAAGAAGTGGGAGGAACATGGTGGGAAGGGGGAGAAGTGGGAGGAATAGAGTGGGAAGTAGGAGAAGAGGGTAAGAAGAAGGAGGAGGAACAGGGTGGGAAGGAGGAGAAGTGGGTGGGAAGTGGGAGGAACAGGGTGGCAAGGAGAAGATGTTTGCTGGAAGTGGGAGGAACAGGGAGAGAAGAAGGAGAAGTGGGTGGAACGTTGGCAGAACAGGGTGAGGTAGGAGGAGAAGTGGGAAGGAAGTATGAGGAACAGGGTGAGGAGGAGAAGTAGGCAGAACAGGGTGGGAAGGAGGAGAAGTGTGTGAGGGTAGGTGGAGCAAAGGGGGGGGGAGAATAAGTAGGAGGAACAGGGTGGGAAGCATGGGAAGAGGGAAGGAGGAGAAGGGGGTAGGAAGTGGGCGGTAAGAGGGAGGAACAGGATGGGAAGGAGGAGAAGTGGGCGGGAAGTGGGATAAACAAACTGGGAAGGAGGAAAAGTGGGAGGAACAGGGTGAGAAGGAGGAGAAGTGGGAGGAACAGGGTGGGAAGGAGGAGAAGTGGGAGGAACAGGGTGGGAAGGAGGAGAAGTAGGTGGGAAGTGGGGGGGGAACAGGGTGGGAAGGAGGAAAAGTGGGAGGAACCGAGTGGGAAGGAGGGAAGTGAGCAGAACAGGTTGGGAAGGAGGAGAAGTGGGAGGACCAGGGTGGGAAGAAGGAGAAGTGGGATGGGAAGGAGGAGAAGTGGGATGGGAAGGAGGAGAAGTGGGCAGTGTTTCAGAAGACAATCAGTCTCTGTCTCCGGATACCCAGTGATTAACTCTAAAAACCGGAGTCTCCGGGGCAAATCAGGAGAATTCCTAGGTATCTTCAATCAGTCCTGGATGTCATGCCCATGGAGGAAGTTGTGAGAATTTCTGGCATTTTTTTAACCCTTTGAGTCCCCCAAGTACTAGGCTGAAACCTAAAGTGCAAACGCAAGACAAAAAAAAACACAAACCTGTGCTTCTCTATGCAAGGTGCAAAAGTGTGCCCTGTATTGGGCATATATAATACTACTGCCAACACCCCACCCCCCCAGGGGTTGGCAAGCTTAAAAATGTTTGGCCAAATTTTTGGAACAAAACCCTCATATTTATGAGCATAGTAGTATTATATATACCCAATACAAAGTACACATTTGCAGCTCGTGTAGAGAAGCACAGGTTTGGGTTTTTTTGTATTGAATTGGCCTTAATAAAGCCCTGGAATAGTGGGCAAAATGCGTAGGGACTTGTTCCCCTATGTTGTATGACATGGCTGATCAAGGGACAATGGTTGTCACACATATAGGTGCTTGCTGGAAAGTTTATACTGGACATGGCAGTATAATGACATGATGTCGGAGGATGTCAAGATGAACTAATATGGTGGATATGCTACAAAGTTACCAGGCATGGAATAGAGGCCACACAAGAAAGCAGATCACTCACACGTTTATGGAGGATCAATGGCTTTGGAGGATGGAATGTAAGATCAGTCTACTTCTCTTCTCTCTCTTCCTGTTATGATTAACTCTCCAGATCCCAGTGCGCATGGTGCTGTTCATTTATACGCGGCATGAATTAGCCTGTGTACCGTATAGTAGAGTGACCACATTTCAGTTCTGCCATTCAGGGACACTGCATAGAGAAAAGCGCATCACAGCGTTCTTAACACTAGAGGGAGAACTGCCCATTGACTGCTGTGACAGAAAGTGATGCCTGTTGTGGGCTACAAGAAAATATGCTTGAAGCCCAAAGCCTTTAAAACAATATTACACAGCAATAAAATTACACTTCAGCTCCGGATTGATGTCTTGATAAAGGCTCAGTTCTCTCTCTCTAGAGCAGTGTTTCTCAACTCTTTTTTGGTCAAGGCACCCCTAAAATGAAGTCTGGAAGTTTCGGGGCACACCTAACATTTTATAGGTCATTTGACCAACAAGTAATGGAGGATACAGATGCATAAATATACAGGTTTTTTTAGGTCTCACAATCAGAACAACAGAAACAAACATATTGCGCAGAAAAATATCCATAAATATCCAGCTGAAACTCAGTAATCACATTTTATTAACTCTTTATAGAAAAGATGGGGCACACTAAGTAGATGCCTGTGGCACACCAAAGTGCCACAGCACCCTGGTTGAGAATCACTGCTCTAGAGTGTAGAGCTCTGTCTGGAATCCATTTTCTTGTAGCCCAACAGAGACATCACTTCCTGTCACAGTAGGCAATGTGCAGTTCTCCTAGTGTTTAGACCTCTGTGCTCTGGAGTCTTCATTCAGGGACTTTGTGTAGTCCCAGAAGGGGGCTGCCTGGGACAGGGGACACACACTTAAAATCCAGGACTGTACTGGGCAATCCGGGATATGTGGTCACCCTACCGTATAGATACCAGCTCAATATTGTTATTACAAGAAATCCGGATATATCATGATTGGATGTTTCTTATCATGTCTCATGACTACACATTGTTATCATGGAACTAGGCAACCTATATTCTAATGGTCCTCCCTATTTATGTATATATACTAATGTAAAAGCCCGTGCACACGGGCCAAGGTCCAGGTGATGTTAACGCAATGCGTTGCGTACCCCTCTGGCACTCATAGGGTTAATATGAAGAACTGGAGCAATTTTGGAACAGTCCATTTGTACCATAGGGAACAAATAAAAATTCACGTTGATTTCACCCTTTAAGTGCCAGAGAGGAATTCAGAGCGTTGCATTGCAATGCGTTGGATACCTTTCTGGCGCGCAAAGTGTTAAATGGGGCAATGCCTCAGAGAACGAACTGAGAGAAGTACAGTAACAGGATTGGGACAGAAAATAAATCCGTTCTGTGTTTTTATTTGTGTCCTGATATCACTTATTCACATAAAATATTTATAAATTTTTTTACCATCTTTTTTGTGTTGCTATGGCAACGGCAGAGCCTTTACTGTCAATTAAGTTAACTCTGGTGATGTCATCTGGTCAGATCCCACCCAGACCTCTCATGTCATGGTGCTCCTTTACATTTCCATTAGTGGGCGGGGCTTTATCACACGTGATGCAGTCATGCACTGTAGAGACTGCTTGAACACACAGAATGCTCCAATCACAGAACTCCCAGCATTCCGTGCGTGACTGCATCAGACAAACATTCTAGCGTTTTATTATATAGGAGGATACACATTATATACACACATACATACACACACTAGTTGAACAGCCTATGTACACGGGCCACAGTGCCGGGCAGCAATGGCAGTGGTGAGGTCATGCACAGTAGAGACTGCCCGCACCATGGCTGATAACAGCGCAGGCAGTCTGTACTGCACATGACAGATTCTGATAAACATACATTAGCGAATTATTATATAGGAGGATATATACACACACACTTCAAGATTGTTACGAGCTTTCAATCTATTCCGTACCCGTCTGACACTCAAAGGGTTAATGCAACGTTGCTTTTATATATATATATATATATATATATATATATATATATATATACACATGCATATCCTATATAATAATTTGCAAAGTCATGCACAGTAGAGACTGCCCGCTCCGCGGTTTTCAGAGCGTCCAGCTCTGTATCAGTCGCTGCGAGGGCAGTCTCTACTGCGCATGACTACCCTGCGATCGGCTGGCAGCGGCATTGTGGCACGTGTAACGGGCTATTCATCTAGTAGAATATATATATATATATATGGGAGGGTGTTAGGGGAAGGGTGTGTGTGTGTCCTGGTGTGCGCTCTTTTTCTGGAGGTAGGCATTAATTTAACACAATAAAGCTATTTGTATTTTCATGAGATATTATATCAATTTACTTATTTTTTGGTACTTTTTTTTTCTGTACTAGTGTGCGTAAAGAAAGACATTTTCATTGCATTCTGTGCGTTCGGGCAGTGTCTGCCACACATGACTGCATCAGACAAACATACATCTGGTCTTTTATATTATAGTATAAGTCATTGGCGTAACTATAGGGGTCGCAGCTGTGACCAGGCCCATAACTGCAGAGGCCCGGCCTCCCCCTGCGACCCCCTCGCCTGACGCCCGCTATTAAGTAATGCAGAGTGCTGGGGCTCTGAATTACAAGAGTGCTGGTCTGCCAGAGGGAGAACAGTATTCCCTCCAGTAGACCGGCACTCTCGTAATGCAGAGCGCTGGGAGATGACATCATCTCATTACTGTATTACTGAAGAGGATTACGCGGGAGAAGAGGCCTATGCAGAAAGAGGCACAGACCGGTCCTCTGCCACTGAACCACCAGGGAGGTAGGAGATATAGGGGCAATGTGGAAGGGGCATTGTGCAAGGGGCATTCTGGAGATGGGGGCATTGTGGAAGGGGCAATGTGGAGATTGAGTGGCAATGTAGAGGTGGTCGGGGGGCCCATGACAATTCTTGCACCAGGGCCCCGTGGCTTCTAGTTACGCCTCGGGTATACGTTTTTGATTTGGAGGAGCTCTGTGCCTGTAGATTATTTACTTTTTTAATAATTAATTTTGCATTGAATTTTATGGCACGCTGTGCTATGTAAGCTCAGTTGTCTCCCATTCTGACACTGAGGTGTGCCACTCCGCTATACAATTTTCCTGGGTATTATATATGCCCAATACAAGGCACACATTTGCACCTCGTACTGAGAACGGCAGGTTTGTTTTTATGTCTTGAATTGGCTATTGTGCAAGGAATGAGCGTAACGTTCCACACTGTGTCACCAACACACAAAGGTTAATCTCAAGGACTATTTATAATACAAGCAAATGGCTATTACAGCATAGAGGCAGATTTTAATTCTCTGTAAAACAGCTAAAGTCGTGTTAGGGTGACAGGCCCACTTCAGTTTTAGCGCTATCAGATTAGCAAGGACATGATTAATTTGCTGGCTAGAAACAAAAGATACAATGTCCTGTTTTCTGCCAAATATGATGTCATGTGAACTTATCCCAAATCACTCAACATCTGCCTGGATAGAAACCCGTCCAATTACCACAGCCGCCGCTCATTACCGTGAAATGCGCATAAACTTATACTGACAGCGCATCCATCAACGAGGAAAACACGTCATTTTGATGCTCAAAGATGATATCAGGAAACCCTACATTCTTACACATCTTGAAAAAGAATATAAATCAGATTTTTTTTAATTAACCCTCTGAGTGCCAGAGTACCACGCAAGGCATTTAATTAGCAAAGGGTGGCACGGAACTCTGGCATTCAAAGAGTTGCATATTGCACGGCCTGTACCTCCCAGGTACCTTTCTTTAGGAGATATTAGGTGTCCATGTCTCCCAAGTGTCCCTCTTTAGGAGATATTAGGGGTCCATACCTTCCAAGTGTCCCTCTTTAGGAAGGACAGTCCCTCTCAGATACCCAAATCTGTCTGTCCCTCTTTCCCACCCTGGTGTCCCTGTGTTTAGGGGATCAGACTGTGTGGTGTATATATAAGTGTATCACCCTGGTGTCCCTGTGTTTAGGAGATCATACTGTGTGGTGTGTATATAAGTGTATCACCCTGGTGTCCCTGTGTTTAGGAGATCAGACTGTGCGGTGTGTATAGAAGTGTATCACCCTGGTGTCCCTGTGTTTAGGAGATCAGACTGTGCGGTGTGTATAGAAGTGTATCACCCTGGAGTCCCTGTGTTTAGGAGATCAGACTGTGCGGTGTGTATAGAAGTGTATCACCCTGGTGTCCCTGTGTTTAGGAGATCAGACTGTGTGGTGTGTATAGAAGTGTATCACCCTGGTGTCCCTGTGTTTAGGAGATCAGACTGTGTGGTGTGTATAGAAGTGTATCACCCAGGTATCCCTGGGTTTAGGAGATCAGACTGTGTGGTGTGTATAGAAGTATATCACCCTGGTGTCCCTGTGTTTAGGAGATCAGACTGTGTGGTGTGTATATATAAGTGTATCACCCTGGTGTCCCTGTGTTTAGGAGATCAGACTGTGTGGTGTGTATATAAGTGTATCACCCTGGTGTCCCTGTGTTTAGGAGATCAGACTGTGTGGTGTGTATATAAGTGTATCACCCTGGTGTCCCTGTGTTTAGTAGATCAGACTGTGTGGTGTGTATAGAAGTGTATCACCCTGGTGTCCTGTGTTTAGGAGATCAGACTGTGTGGTGTTTATAGAAGTGTATCACCCTGGTGTCCCCATGTGTAAGAGATCAGACTGTGTGGTGTGATCACCCTGGTGTCCCTGTGTGTAAGAGATCAGACTGTGTGGTGTGTATATAAATGTATCACCCTGGTGTCCCTGTGTTTAGGAGATCAGACTGTGTGGTGTGTATAGAAGTGTATCACCCTGGTGTCCCTGTGTTTAGGAGATCAGACTCTGTGGTGTGTATAGAAGTGTATCACCCTGGTGTCCCTGTATTTAGGAGATCAAACTGTGTGGTGTGTATATAAGTGTATCACCCTGGTGTCCTTGTGTTTAGGAGATCAGACTGTGTGGTATGTATAGAAGTGTATCACCCTGGTGTCCCTGTGTTTAGGAGATCAGACTGTGTGGTGTGTATATAAGTGTATCACCCTGGTGTCCTTGTGTTTAGGAGATCAGACTGTGTGGTGTGTATATAAGTGTATCACCCTGGTGTCCTTGTGTTTAGGAGATCAGACTGTGTGGTATGTATATAAGTGTATCTCCCTGGTGTCCCTGTGTTTAGGAGATCAGACTGTGTGGTGTGTATATAAGTGTATCACCCTGGTGTCCTTGTGTTTAGGAGATCAGACTGTGTGGTGTGTGTATATAAGTGTATCTCCCTGGTGTCCCTGTGTTTAGGAGATCAGACTGTGTGGTATGTATATAAGTGTATCTCCCTGGTGTCCCTGTGTTTAGGAGATCAGACTGTGTGGGGTGTATATAAGTGTATCACCCTGGTGTCCCTGTGTTTAGGAGATCAGACTGTGTGGTGCGTATATAAGTGTATCGCATTGCTCCACAGCAATAAAACTCACATTAATGTTTGTATAAATGTCACTATATGTGTATATAAATTAGTTTGTGTAAATAAAATACTTTGTTTTTGCTCTAAATGGTGTCAGTAGGTCATGAAATAACCTAATAATTTCCCGCCCACTAGCCCCAGCAACAACACCTAAAAACAGCAGTGTCCCACTTTGGTCTCTTGAAATGTTGGGATGTATTCCAGCTTTAAGCCTCTGGCATTCCAAGGGTTAACCTAAGTGAGGCAATCACAGTGACAGAGAGTCTAATTAACTCACCTGTGCCCGAGCAGAGACAATGCCTGGTTATTTCCCCATAGACCAGTGTCTCACACTCCATTAAAGGGATAGTAATACTTAAAATGTAAAAAAAATATATGTTGTAGGGTTTATCCCCCTGAGTAAAACAAGAGTACTCCCACTGCTGAGAGGTCTTTCATTCAAAAGTTATTAATTTTCAAAGTTGAATTTTTTAGGTGCAATATCACAGTGGCCTGAAATTGTACAGTGGCGCTGTTGCTACACCATCCTATGGAGATTTATGGTCAACTGACCAGAGTTGTCCATAGGATCGTGTAGCAACAGCGCCACTGTACAATTTCAGGCCACTGTGATATTGCACCTAAAAAATTCAACTTTGAAAATTAATAACTTTTGAATAAAACAACTCTCAGCAGTGGGAGTACTCTTATTTTACTCAGGGGGATAAACCCTATAACATATAGTTTTTTACATTTTAAGTATTACTATCCCTTTAATAGAGGGCCGTTCCAGTCTTGGTTTAGGGATCCTCTTGTGCTTTTGGACACGTCAGTCATAGTAAATGAAGTAACTGTGCTAACTCATTACTATCCCAAAACAAGCCCCGTCTTGGCTCTCTATGCATGCAGGCTGGGCTCCATGCCTTAGACCAGTGATTCCCAATGCATTGCCAATATTATTTTTATCCTTTATTTATATAGCACCAACTAATTCCGCAGCGATGTACAATAGAGAATAGACGCACAGATGTATTAAATAGTACAATCAGATGTGGAGATCAGAGGGCCCTGCTCGTGAGATCTTACAACCTTGCCTGTCCACAGATGAGTAATCAGTGACTCAGTCATGATTGTTCCACCTGTGCTTACTGCTTAACCCTTTGAGTGCCAGAAGGGTGTGCAACTCATTACATACCCCTCTGGCATTCAACAGGTTAATATGGGGTATCCTTAATCTGGTATATCCTTTAAGACTTGACGCGTCCTGAGAATCATTACTCCAGACACAGATTTCTCAGGCAGCAGAAAAGAGATAGCTGTGTCCGCTTTAGCATTCAAAGGGTTAAAAGTACCATTTAACACAACATTGATTGTACATTTATCACCTATGGTGCCCAGAACTGTACCACTTTTGACATTGTACTTTGTAGCAGGCTGACCTCTTTATCAGCTTTATCTGGGGGCAAATAGACATACCGCAGGGCTACGTAGATTTCAGTTTTAACCCCTTGATTGATAAAGTGGTCACTAACTACCCTGCTGCCTGAAAAAACCTGTTTCTACAGCGGTGATCCTCAGGACAGACCAACAGGTTGGGTTTGAACCCTTTGAGTGTCAGAGAGATATATACAATTAATTGGATTAACGGTATCCTATATTAATGCTGTCCCATATTAACCATCTGAATGCTGGGGGGGGGGGGTGCCTGGCACTCAAAGGGTTAAGCACATCCTGTGTGAGGTGAGGACTGATCGGAATAACACAGAGCAGGAACAACCAGCCAACCCTGGTTCTCAGTGCAAGGTCTCACTATATCCCTGCCTGAGGTCAGCTCAGTCAGTTAACCTTTTAAATGCCAGAGAGGTATCGAACGCATTGTGTTGCGATGCTTTGGCTTCCTCTCTGGCACTCAAAGGGTTAAATACATTGAGCTTCTGATCGATTCACTTGTACTTCAGCTCTTGATGTTCAGGGTTGACAACCACCGCCATAGACACAAACTGAATCCGGCCACTCCAACATCACAGTACTGGACAGATGGATCATCCCTTTTATTTAACCCTTTGAATGCCAGAGGGATATGCAACCCATTGCTTTGCATACCCCTCTGGCACTTAAAGATTTAAAATGGGGTTTAAACCCATTCAGTGTTAGGGAGTTCTCCAGCACACTGCAAAGCAACCACCACTCAAAAGGGTACAATGTCTCCTTGAAGTCAATAGCAATTTGAGGAATATGACTTTATGCATAAGACCCCATCTCATTTATACACATACCTGGGAGCATTGGGAATTCACTGTCCTGGAGGTTATCAGTCTTTGTGGTGGGTGGGGTCCGATGATGTGCATCACACTATGTAGGGGTGGAGCTTATTCACAATGAGCGGAGAATGGGCAGGGCAAAGGGGAAGAGTGGACTGGACTGGGCAGGAAGTAGGTGGGATCCGGTGTGAAGTAGGTGGGGCCAGGGGAGGGCTGACAACATACGGCCCAGGGGGCAAATACAATTAAGTGGCCCATATCTACTATTGTCCAAGCCCATTGTCCCAGCCCACCCCTGTTTCCTTAATTTTAAAATTGTCCTTAATGCTGTGAATTAAAGCAAGTGATACCACAGAGCTTACTGTTGAAATAGGGCTACATTAGTGATACTACAGTGCTTACAATTTAACCCTGTGAGTGCCAGAGGGGTACATAACACATTGCTTTTTCAATGCGTTGTGTGCACCTCTGGCACTCAAAGGGTTAAGTAAAGATAGAATAGTGATGCCATAGAGCTTGCAAGGGAAATGGATTATGCTACTAGTGCAGCTATGTTTGGATTGTAGCTCTGCGGTATCACTTGTATATAGATTCATTTCATAAGTTCTGTGGTATCACTAGTGTAGTTCCATTTACAGCAGCAAGAGGGAGAGTGAGTGAGGCACTGGCCCCCCAGCCCAGACACATGGCCAGCCCAGGGGGGCAATTGCCCCCCTGCCCCCCAGGCGAGCCCTCCCCTGGGTGGGGCTGTCTAAAGAGTAGGCAGGGCCACCAGACAATTCTCTGAGGTTATTGAGCTAAGAGGAATTCTGACAATTTTGGGGCAAACTATTTGCACTATAGGGGACAGATAAACACCCCAGCTGATTTAACCCTATGAGTGCCACCCCTCTGGCACTCAAAGGGTAAATGGGGCTTTTATGGTTTGCTCCAGAGTTGCTCCAATTCTAGTACATAGCTTTCTGATCCTAGTGAAAGAGACTTGGGCCAGGAGTAGGCAGAATATTACTCCCTAGCTGCTGGAGATGAACACTCCCATTATCCCATTGACTAGTTGGGGATGATGTGAGTTGTAGCCTCAAACAGCTGGGGCGCCAAAGGTTAACTGCCTCTGCCAAAGATCCAGGCAACTAACATAAAACTTGTTATTTTACTAGTTCATTTCTGTTATTCCCACCTTCACAGCTTCTTGCCCCGCCTTCTGCAAAGGGTAAAGATGCCAGTGGCATACTCATTTTTATTGGCTGTCCACATGTGTGTGACATCATAGCAGCCAATGAGAATCATCAGCTGCCTCCCTGAAGATCACAGAACCAGCGCGGGGGAGTAGATTCCAGGGAGAAGAGTAGGACCTGAGGGCTGTAAGTTTATAATATTGATATTGCAAGAGAATAAAATAGCAGGGATTAACCCTTTAAAGGCCAGAGAGATGTGAAGAGCATTTACTTTTCAAGGCACTCCCCTGTGGCCCTTAAAGGGTTAACTAGTAAAAGACTGAGCTTCACTATGTAAAGTAAAAATACTGAATTTAAAACCAAGGGAGGCAATATTGGCAAACAGAACTAGAATATTGAAGAAGGCTTTGCAGTGCGTCTCCTTAGCGGCTCTAACCTTGATAGGGTTTGACGGAGAGTTGGAACATTATAGTAAATCCTATTTGTCATGATCTTATTGAATATTCCATAGATGACACAGACAAGGCTGTTTTTATTGGATTTCCATATGATAACACACAAGACATGTGTTACTGATAACATCACATAACATAAAGCCTATTCCCCCTCCTGCGTCAGATATTAAAACATAACAAATGGAAAAAAAGGGGGAACGTTTCACAGTTATGTAGATGTGGTCTTAACCTCTTGAATCCCAGGGGGACTGAGCTGTGCCTGGTTTAATCCTTTGAGTGGCAGAGGGGTGCGCAACGAATTGCAAAAGCAATTTATTTAAAAGGATAGTAATGTTTCACAAAAACAGCAGCTCCAATTAATCTCCATAGTATTTGGGCCACGGAGAGTGTTATTTCAGTACTGTCAGAGTTGTAGTTCAATAGTAATTGAATGATAAATTATCCCCCTCCCGCCCCTTTTACTGATATAACACTGCTCACCTCAGAGCAGCAAGACTGTCCGGATGGATCACAGAGAGGGACAATCTTCAGTGATCATAAGGAAAACCTGAAAAGCCTGTCAAGGGGGCAGGGTTTTCCTTATGATCACAGTAAGAAGATTGTCCCTTGCTGTGATCTGTCCAGTCCCAGGACCAGATTCCACATCTGAGGTGAGGTGGCTTACACTAGGTAAAAGGGGCTGGAGGGGGATACTTTATCATTCAAGTACTCTTGAACTACAATTCTGACAGTACTGAAAAAACACTCTCCATGGCCCAAATACGAAGATTAATTGGAGCTGCTGTTTTTGTGAAACATTACTATCACTTTAACCCCTTAAGGACCAGCGGCCCCGGGTGTGTGGTCCTTTAAGGACCAGATAGAAAAGTTTGGCGTGCCGGCCCACGTGCCTGATCACGGGGGACTGAAAGAGATCACTCCGGTCAATTACAGTCCCCGCTATTACTCACAGCAGGAGACCTGAGAGTAAAAAGTATGTGACGTGCCAGGACCATCACTGGACCTTATGTGCCAGACAGCCCTGACGGTCTTGACACGTCACTGGACGAGAAGGGGTTAATACTCCTCTGCCATTCAAAGGGTTACAGAGCAACTATCATAAAAATATATATATTACGTATAACCAGCACTCATACTCCTCTCCGCAATAGTCCAAGGTGAATCCATTAGGCTCTCATTGGTAAGTATGGGGAAAACTCCAAGATAATAATAAAACCTGCAATTTGCCTCTTTTTCCCAAAAAAATTATGTGCATTGAAAACTCAAAAAAGGTACGCTTTTTTGCTAACCTCAAATAATTTCCTGCAACAACTTTGCCCGAGACATTCAGTAAGAGTACAGACTCATTATATGTAATTCTACGGCTATCACTGTAATGTTACAAAGCAGAGTCTATGGCCACCAGTAGAGTGGGACAAGGCTGGGGATCAGTATATCTGGTTCTATGGCTACTGTGGTATAATGCTGGGGTCAGTATTTGTTGTTCTATGTCTACCACTTTAGTGGGACAAGGCTGGAGGGTCAGTATGTGTGGTTCTATGACTACCAATACAGTGAGACAAAGGTGGGGGGTCACTTTATGTGGTTCTATGACTACTGTGGTATAAGGCTGGGTGGTCAGTATGTGTTTAGTGGCTACAAGTGCATTGAAACAAGGCCCAGGGGTTCAGTATGTGTGGTTCTATGGCTACCAGTACAGTGGGATAAGGCTGGGGGGTTCATATGGGTGGTTCTGTGGATAATAGTTCAGTGGAACAAGGAGCACCATTCTGGCACAATTCTAGCATTACTCAGTATTATGGCACTGTTCTAGCACTGCTCAGTATTATGGCACTGTTCTAGCACTGCTCAGTATTATGGCACTGTTCTAGCACTGCTCAGTATTATGGCACTGTTCTAGCACTGCTCAGTATTATGGCACTGTTCTAGCACTGCTCAGTATTATGGCACTGTTCTAGCATTACTCAGTATTATGGCACTGTTCTAACATTACTCAGTATTATGGCACTGTTCTAGCACTGCTCAGTATTATGGCACTGTTCTAGCACTGCTCAGTATTATGGCACTGTTCTAGCACTGCTCAGTATTATGGCACTGTTCTAGCACTGCTCAGTATTATGGCACTGTTCTAGCATTACTCAGTATTATGGCACTGTTCTAGCACTGCTCAGTATTATGGCACAGTTCTAGCACTGCTCAGTATTATGGCACAGTTCTAGCATCACTCAGTATTAGGGCACAGTTCTAGCACTGCTCAGTATTATAACACAGTTCTAGCACTGCTCAGTATTATGGCACAGTTCTAGCACTGCTCAGTATTATGGCACAGTTCTAGCATTACTCAGTATTAGGGCACAGTTCTAGCATCACTCAGTATTAGGGCACAGTTCTAGCACTGCTCAGTATTATAACACAGTTCTAGCACTGCTCAGTATTATGGCACAGTTCTAGCATTACTCAGTATTAGGGCACAGTTCTAGCACTGCTCAGTATTTGGACACTGTTCTAGCATTACTCAGTATTAGGGAACTGTTCTAACACTACTCAGTATTAAGGACACTGTTCAAAAACTGCTCAGTATTAGGAAACTGTTCTAGCATTACTCAGTTTTAAGGAACTGCTCTATCACTGCTCAGTATTCGAACAATGTTCTAGCATTACTCAGTATTATGGCACTGTTGTAGCACTGCTGAGTATTAGGGCACTGTACTAGCAGTATTCAGTATTAGGACACTGTTCTAGCATTACTCAGTATTTGAGCACTGTTCTAGCATTACTCAGTGTGACGTGAGTCCCAGTACAGCAGGTCAGTACCACCGTCACGCCAGCTGTCGCAGTACCACTGCCTCCCAAACTTCAGCTCTGGTATCGCTGGTTCCCTCAATCACTATACAGGACCAGTGTTGAGGGTAGAACAAGAACTCTTTATTTGGACACAAACAAGGTTTATATACAAGTTTGTGATCACAGTCAACCAATAGCAAATAAGATTCACAACACCACCAGTCTTGCTGAGACTTAAATACATTAACACACAATAGAATACAAAACACACAGCCCTCTATCAGGTCTGCTCAGGTAATTACATCAGTGACTGACATAATACAATCAGTTTCACAAACCAACAAATGGAAGCACATAACCCCAGGAAACCTACTTTGCATTTAAACAATAACACAGCACACAATGGGTGAGGCAATAGGACATTTGACTCCCAGTCTCCAGATACTGTCCCAGGTAGTCACTGCCCCACCCCCCAATACATAATAGGGTCTCAGGCCTAGTGCCACCCTGGAGTCTGGTTGACACCCTTCTCCATTTTGTAGTTTGGCCCATGATTCTGTATGGCCAAATGGCCGCTTCCAGTCCAGGCCCCCCCCAAACCAAAAGAGCCCCTGGTTCACAAGTGATGGCGTTCCGTCACACAACCCACACCCGTAACACTCAGTATTAGGACACTGTTCGAGCAGTACTCACTATTATGGCACTGTTCTAGCAGTACTCACTATTATGGCACTGTTGTAGCAGTACTCAGCATTGCTCTTATAACATTATTTAGAAACAACGAACTGTTCCAGTATTTTTGATGCCACGCGCAGGGCCTTCAGATCATTCTGATGATGTCAGAGACTAGTTCGTACAAACATAATCAATCTAAAATTTGAGAAATAAAGTTGAATTTCTTTAGGAGAGTAAGAAAGAAGTGTCCTAAAACAAAACAAACATGAAAATGTTGAGGTTTGTTCGTCTGCAAAAGTTTTTTTTTTTTCTAGAAAAGAAGCTAAAGAAAACACGGAGATATTGCATTTCTCTCTGGGAATGACAAGTCAAGTTAATAAACAGTAACCTCAAAAGTCCGCAGTCTGTTTCCTCCAGGGAGCGAAGGAATGAGAAACCTTTTCCTCCTCCAGGAGTAGGAATGACAGTTGAAATGTCCTTCCTGCAGTAATTCAATTTTATGTAGATGTTCCTGACAGGGTTTTTAACCCTTTCAGTGCCCTAGGGGTATGCAACACATTGCAGAAAGGGTTAAAGTAAAATTAACCCCTCCTAATAAAAGCCCCCCTCCCCTTTCCCCCGGTTACCTACTATGGCCAGAAAATATCGATGGCCCCTATTTTTTCCCTTCCTACTCTGTACAAGAGATAACTAGTGATGAGCGAGCACCCCAATGCTCGGGTGTTCGGGTGCTCTGACCGAGCACCCCCTGAGGCTCGAGTGCTCGGCCGAGCACCCGAGCCCCATTGAAGTCAATGGGAGGACTCGAGCATTACACCAGGCACCCCCTGCTCTGATGAGGGGAGGGTGCCTGGTCCATAGGAAAAGGGCAGAAAATGATGGAAACACCACAGAAATGGTTCAGGGACAGCATAGGGAGGATGTCTGGATGCATCTTGGACTCCAACATCGCTGCTGGGAACGATCTTTCGCCCGTAGTACGCCATTTTTACAGACTGACCATAAAACACACAAAAAGGAAAATAAAAACGACTTTAGGCGAAAAATTGTTACCAAACAATATTTGCTGTATATTTACTTGTATATCATCTGCAAATTCTCCCAAAAATTTCCTTGATTTTCTGAAGTGAGGCCATGATTAAGAGGGAAACGTGCGCAGAGGTAAATTATCCCCAAAATTTCCTTGATTTTCTGAAGTGAGGCCATGATTAAGAGGGAAACGTGCGCAGAGGCAAATTCTCCCAAAAATTTCCTTGATTTTCTGAAGTGAGTCCATGATTAAGAGGGAAACGTGCGCAGAGGCAAATTATCCCAAAAATTTCCTTGATTTTATTGAACTGAGGCCATGATTAAGAGGGAAACGTGCGCTGAGCTGACCATCTAAAACATTATGGGTGAGGGTCTGCTGCAGAGCTGACCATCCTAAACATTATATGCGAAGGCCCGCTAGTGAGCTGACGCTATAAAACATTATATGCGAAGGCCCGCTAGTGAGCTGACGCTATAAAACATTATATGAGAGGGCCCGCTAGAGAGCTGACCCAATAAAACATTATATGAGGAGGCCCGCTGGTGAGCTGACCTATATAAAAATTGGCAAACAGGGCCCGCTGGTGAGCTGGCCCTATATAAAAATTATATCACAGGGCCCGCTGGTGATCTGGCCCTATATAAAAATTATAGCACAGGGCATATGGAAGAGGAGGAGGAGGATGAGAAGATTAAGAGTCAACCATATACCTGTTTTTTGGGTGGAAGGGGTGAATGGGAATACAGAGTATTCCCATCATTGTAAATAATATATGTAAAGTGAGTTTATGTTCCCCCGGGGCTTTCCTCCAGTGGAGTGGAGAAGTCAGGGGAAATCCAGGCCTTGTTCATTTTTATAAGTGTCAAACTATCAGCATTGTCGGTGGAAAGGCGGATACGCTTATCTGTTATGATGCCACCAGCAGCACTAAATACCCGCTCAGACAGAACGCTGGCGGCAGGGCAGGCCAGCACCTCCAAGGCGTAGAGTGACAGTTCATACCACGTGTCCAGCTTGGACACCCAGTAGTTGTAAGGCACAGAGGGATCATTGAGGACGCTGACACGGTCTGCTACGTACTCCTTCACCATCTTCCAAAACTTTTCCCTCCTTGTGACACTAGGCTGCCCATCAGGGTGAGGGTGCTGGCGGGGTGTCATGAAGGTGTCCCACGCCTTGGAGAGTGTTGCCCTGCCTTTCTCGGAACTGCTGTGTGCTCCCCTTTTCTCCCCTTCTCGGTTGGCCAAGGTAGCACGTACTCTGCCGCCAGCGTTGTCAGATGGAAAATTTTGGAGCAATTTTTCAACAAGAACCTTCTGGTATTGCACCATTTTGCTTGTCCTCTCCACCGGAGGAATGAGAGATGAGAAATTCTCTTTGTAGCGGGGGTCCAGAAGGGTGAACACCCAGTAATCCGTGTTGTCTAAAATGCGTACAACGCGTGGGTCACGGGAAAGGCAGCCTAACATAAAGTCAGCCATGTGTGCCAGAGTACCAACAGTCAAGATTTCGCTGTCCTCACCAGGAGGATGACTCTCAATATCCTCATCCTCTTCTGCCCACCCACGCTGAAGAGATGGAACTAAAGTTCCATGGCTACCCTCTGTAGCGGAGGCAACCGTGTCTTCCTCCTCCTCCTCCTCCTCCTCCTCCTCCTCCTCCTCCGCCTCCTCCAATTGTCGCTGAGAAGACGAAGTGAGGGTGCTCTGGCTATCACCTTGTGTAAGCTCTTCCTCCCCCATTTCCACCTCTTCCACATGCAAAGCGTCGGTTTTAATTGTGAGCAGCGAGCGTTTCAGTAGACACAGAAGTGGGATGGTTACACTGATAATAGCGTTATCGCCGCTCACCATCTGTGTCGATTCCTCAAAATTGCGTAAAACCTCGCAGAGGTCTGACATCCATTCCCACTCCTCACTTCTGATTACAGGAAGTTGAACGGAGAGGCGACGACCGTGTAACAGCTGGTACTCCACTACTGCCCTCTGCTGCTCACAAAGCCGGGCCAACATGTGGAAGGTGGAGTTCCAGCGCGTGCTCACGTCACACAGCAGCCGGTGAGCTGGCAATTGTAAGCGCTGCTGCAGCTTCAACAGGCCGGCCGAAGCTGTAGATGACTTACGGAAATGTGCACACACGCGGCGCACCTTGGTCAAGAGATCATGCACATTGGGGTAGGTTTTTAGAAATCGCTGAACCACTAAATTAAATACATGCGCTAGGCATGGTACGTGTGTGAGCTTGCCGAGCTCCAAAGCCGCCACCAAGTTACGCCCATTATCACACACAACCATGCCTGGTTGCAGGTTGAGTGGCGAGAGCCATTGCTCGGTCTGGTGACTAATCCCCTGCAACAGCTCTGAGGCCGTGTGCTGTTTGTCCCCAAGGCAGATCAGCTTCAGCACGGCCTGTTGACGCTTCCCCACTGCAGTGCTACACTGCTTCCAGCTACTGGCTGATGGGGGAGTGGCGCTGCGTGTAGAGAATTCGGAGGTGGAAACGGAGGAGGAGGAGCCAATAACGTAGGTGCTGGCGGAAACCCTGATGGAGGTAGGGCCCGCAATCCTCGGCGTGGGTAGCACCCGTGCCATCCCAGGGTCCGAGTCGCTCCCAGCCTCCACGACATTCACCCAGTGTGCCGTCAGGGAAATGTAGCGTCCCTGGCCACAAGCACTTGTCCATGTGTCAGTCGTTAAGTGGACCTTCCCAGTAACTGCGTTGGTCAGGGCACGGGTGATGTTACGGGACACATGGTGGTGTAATGCGGGGATGGCACACCGGGAAAAGTAGTGGCAGCTGGGGACCGCGTACCGAGGGACAGCTGCTGCCATCAGGCTGCGGAAGGACTCAGTGTCCACAAGCCTAAATGGCAGCATTTCGATGGCCAGTAATTTGGAAAGGTGTGAGGTTAGTGCTATGGCCTGTGGGTGGGTGGCTGGGTATTTTCTCTTGCGCTCAAATGCCTGGGGTAACGACATTTGGACGCTGTGCTGGGACAGGGAAGTGGATGTGGTCGCTGATGGTGCTTCAGATGGTACAGGTGCAGGGCGGGAGGTATGCGGGCCTGCGTCTTCGACAGGCGATTGGCCGGCACCGAAAACAGGGGAAGAGGAGGCAGTGGTGTGGCCTGCAGACACAGATGGGCGATCCAGGCGTTCCTCCCACTTACTACGGTGCTTGGATGCCATGTGTCGGATCATGCTGGTGGTGGTGAGGTTTCTAGTGTTCATGCCTCGGCTCATTCTGGTGTGGCACAGGTTGCAAACTACAATTCTTTTGTCGTCCGCACTTTCCTTAAAAAAACGCCATACCGCGGAACACCTACCCTTTGGCAAGGTAGATTTACGCAAGGGGGTGCTCCGTGGAACATTTGCGGGCCGGTTTGGTGCGGTCCGCCTTCTTTCTGTAGCCACACCACTGCCTCTTCCAGCCTGTTGCGGTGCTGCAGATGGCTCACCCTCAGGACTGCTGTCATCGCTCGGCTCTACACCTTCCCAGGTGGGGTCAGTCACCTCATCGTCCACCAAGTCCTCCTCCACTTCCTCACTCTGATCATCCTCCTCATGTCTTGATCCCACCACATACTCAGTCATTGACAACTGTATAACATTCTCCTCAACAAGGTCTTGAGACGGAAATAGTGGTTGATTTAATGGCAACTGTGTCTCATCATCATCATCATCATCCACTACTTCCTTTGACCTTAAATGCCGTTCACATCTGTCATCTTCTTGTGATTGGGTACCCTCTAGAGGTTGTGAATCAGGGCACAAGATGTCATGTTCCTCTGCAAGCGTGCTTGGAGAGAGGGTCAAATGAAGGATTGGTGATGAGACGAGCTCCTCACTATATCCCAGTGTGGGATCACTTCTTTGACCAGACCGTGTATGGTGGGAGGAAGGATGATCAGAGTGAGGATTATGTTGACCAGACTCTTGGCTACTGAGAGTGGACTTGGTGGAAGACAGGGTGGTGCTTAACCGACTGGAAGCAGTATCAGCTGACATCCAACCGACCACCTGTTCGCAGTGGTCGGACCTCGAGAGTGATGTCCTGCGATGCCCTGTGAAATGAGACATGAAGCTAGGTATGGTGGATGTCTTTCTTTCTTGTGCTCTGGCACCAGGCACAGTTTCTCCGCGTCCTGACCCGCGCCCTGAACTATCAGGATCACGTCCACTTCCCCGTCCCTTTTTACCCGCCTTCTTCATCTTACACGGAATATGTGACTTTAATATTTGAGTTTGAAAACTTAACAGTATTTCTTCCTATTCTGCAACTGTGCAGAGTACACAGAATAGGCTGCTAAACGGCGGTGACACACACTGAATGGAATATGTGACTTTAATATTTGAGTTTGAAGACTTAACAGTATTTCTTCCTATTCTGCAACTGTGCAGAGTACACAGAATAGGCTGCTAAACTGCGGTGACACACACTGAATGGAATATGTGACTTTAATATTTGAGTTTGAAAACTTAACAGTATTTCTTCCTATTCTGCAAATGTGCAGAGTACACAGAATAGGCTGCTAAACGGCGGTGACACACACTGAATGGAATATGTGACTTTAATATTTGAGTTTGAAAACTTAACAGTATTTCTTCCTATTCTGCAACTGTGCAGAGTACACAGAATAGGCTGCTAAACGGCGGTGACACACACTGAATGGAATATGTGACTTTAATATTTGAGTTTGAAAACTTAACAGTATTTCTTCCTATTCTGCAACTGTGCAGAGTACACAGAATAGGCTGCTAAACGGCGGTGACACACACTGAATGGAATATGTGACTTTAATATTTGAGTTTGAAAACTTAACAGTATTTCTTCCTATTCTGCAACTGTGCAGAGTACACAGAATAGGCTGCTAAACTGCGGTGACACACACTGAATGGAATATGTGACTTTAATATTTGAGTTTGAAAACTTAACAGTATTTCTTCCTATTCTGCAACTGTGCAGAGTACACAGAATAGGCTGCTAAACGGCGGTGACACACACTGAATGGAATATGTGACTTTAATATTTGAGTTTGAAAACTTAACAGTATTTCTTCCTATTCTGCAACTGTGCAGAGTACACAGAATAGGCTGCTAAACGGCGGTGACACACACTGAATGGAATATGTGACTTTAATATTTGAGTTTGAAAACTTAACAGTATTTCTTCCTATTCTGCAACTGTGCAGAGTACACAGAATAGGCTGCTAAACGGCGGTGACACACACTGAATGGAATATGTGACTTTAATATTTGAGTTTGAAAACTTAACAGTATTTCTTCCTATTCTGCAACTGTGCAGAGTACACAGAATAGGCTGCTAAACGGCGGTGACACACACTGAATGGAATATGTGACTTTAATATTTGAGTTTGAAAACTTAACAGTATTTCTTCCTATTCTGCAACTGTGCAGAGTACACAGAATAGGCTGCTAAACGGCGGTGACACACACTGAATGGAATATGTGACTTTAATATTTGAGTTTGAAAACTTAACAGTATTTCTTCCTATTCTGCAACTGTGCAGAGTACACAGAATAGGCTGCTAAACGGCGGTGACACACACTGAATGGAATATGTGACTTTAATATTTGAGTTTGAAAACTTAACAGTATTTCTTCCTATTCTGCAACTGTGCAGAGTACACAGAATAGGCTGCTAAACAGCGGTGACACACACTGAATGGAATATGTGACTTTAATATTTGAGTTTGAAAACTTAACAGTATTTCTTCCTATTCTGCAACTGTGCAGAGTACACAGAATAGGCTGCTAAACGGCGGTGACACACACTGAATGGAATATGTGACTTTAATATTTGAGTTTGAAAACTTAACAGTATTTCTTCCTATTCTGCAACTCTGCACAGTACACAGAATGTGCTGCTAAACTGCGGCGAAGCAAACTGAATGGAATATGTGACTTTGATATTTTAGTTTGAAGACTTAACAGTATTTCTTCCTATTCTGCAACTCTGCACAGTACACAGAATGTGCTGCTAAACTGCGGCGAAGCAAACTGAATGGAATATGTGACTTTGATATTTTAGTTTGAAGACTTAACAGTATTTCTTCCTATTCTGCAACTCTGCACAGTACACAGAATGTGCTGCTAAACTGCGGCGACGCACACTGAATGGAATATGTGACTTTGATATTTTAGTTTGAAGACTTAACAGTATTTCTTCCTATTCTGCAACTCTGCACAGTACACAGAATGTGCTGCTAAACTGCGGCGACGCACACTGAATGGAATATGTGACTTTGATATTTTAGTTTGAAGACTTAACAGTATTTCTTCCTATTCTGCAACTCTGCACAGTACACAGAATGTGCTGCTAAACTGCGGCGACGCACACTGAATGGAATATGTGACTTTGATATTTTAGTTTGAAGACTTAACAGTATTTCTTCCTATTCTGCAACTCTGCACAGTACACAGAATGTGCTGCTAAACTGCGGCGACGCACACTGAATGGAATATGTGACTTTGATATTTTAGTTTGAAGACTTAACAGAATGTGCTCTAATCTGCAACTTTGCACACTAAACAGAATGTGCTCTAATCTGCAACTTTGCACACTAAACAGAATGTGCTCTAATCTGCAACTTTGCACACTAAACAGAATGTGCTCTAATCTGCAACTGTGCACACTAAACAGAATGTGCTCTAATCTGCAACTTTGCACACTAAACAGAATATATATTTTTTTTTTTTTTTTTTTTTTCCCCCCACACAAAATAACCTGCTGCCCCCACACACAGTAGTCCTAAAAAGGACTTTTGGTTCTTTTTTTTCACAATTTTGCTTTTTTTCCTCCCTACACTGACTTTCCCTTCCTATCCTCAGCTCTCCCTGGCTAAGACTGAGCCGAACTCGCTGGTCAGGTGCTATACAGCACCCGACCACGGGTTCTGGCCAGCCAATCAGTGTAATGCCAGCAGCCAACATGGCTGCTGGCATTACACCGATGTCAGAGCCTCCCTGCACGTTTATTGGCTGCGCAGCAGCCGCAAAACGTGCGGGGAGGAGACCCGAACATGGCGGGCGAGCACATGCGGTACTCGTACGAGTACCGCCATGTGCCGAGCAGAGCGATGCTCGAGCCGATCCGAGCATCGGCTGAGCATGCTCGCTCAACACTAGAGATAACCTTTTCAGTCCATCCTGGCTGTTGTGTCCATGGAGGCGGACATGACAGCTGGTTGCAGTATTTTCAAAGTGAAGCAGGCAGAGTGCACAAGCCTACATAACCAGTTAATGACCACAGGGGCGTGCAATGCTTTGCCTCTCAATGTGTTGTACACCCGTCTGGTTCATAAAGATTACCATGTTCAGTGCGCAGAGTTTGTGGTCCAGGAGTCCTGTTACCAACTGCTATGTCTGCCTCCATGGGCATGATATCCAAGACTGACTGAAGATGTTACCTTCATACCTGGGAACTCTGCGCATCTGCCCAGGAAACTCCAGTTTTTAGCATCTATTACCAAGTCTCCTGGGACAGAGGCTGATTATCAGGCGGTGGTTAGTTTCATCTGACACTCTGCTCATTTCTCCTCCTTACCCCCCTGTTCAAGGGTCTAAAAAGTTAAATAGGCCTTAAATAAACCATGACATCCATTTTCCCACAAATTACTGTAGTGTTGTGCCTTTATTAACCCCTTAACGACATGTGACGTACTATGACCGTCACGGTCCTTGAAATACTCAAGGACCGATGACGGTCATAGTACGTCACGTACTTTTTACTTACAGCGCTCTACCGGGAGCGCTGTAAATAAAAATAGGGCCTGAAATTGACCGCTCCAAGATAGGAGCGATCTCTATCAGGCCCCATAGTGACGTGCCGATACACATGACAGGTCACGTGTACCGGCGCGTCCAAGTGGTGCTATGCGGTCCTTATGGGATGGAAACGTCCCAGGACCGCCGGTCGTTAAGGGGTTAAAGTCATATTGCTTAACAAATTTGAGTAGGCAGGTGTTGTGCATCTGAATTATGTTGTGTTCTGGGTGTTCAGGGGTTTGCAGGGAGGGGGGTATGGCATGCGCACCTCATAAAGAGTATGTTTAGAATCCATTCAAAGGTTGTTTTCCTTCTGCCGTTTAGTCCTTGTACAACATCAGACACGTCTGCTGTGCACCCATGGCAGCTTTTCTCCTCTCTGATTATAGGAATAAATTGGTTCTTTGCAGAAAACATGGGACCTCTTAAAATTCCCCAGGGAATGCTGCATGCTTACTTGCATTAAAACATACCTCCCAAGTGTCCCTTTTATAGGAGATATTAGGGGTCCATACCTTCCAAGTGTTCCTTCATAGGAAATATTAGGGGCCAATACCTCCCAAGTGTCCCTCTTTAGGAGATATTAGGGGTTCATACCTCCCAAGTGTCCCTCTTTAGGAGATATTAGGGATCCATACCTCCCATGTGTCCCTCTTTAGGAGATATTAGGGGTCTGCACCTCCCAAGTGTCCCTCTTTAGGAGATATTAGGGGTCCATACCTCCCAAGTGTCCCTCTTTAGGAGATATTAGGGGTCTATTCCTCCCAAGTGTCCCTCTTTAGGAGATATTAGGGGTCCGTACCTCCCAAGTGTCCCTCTTTAGGAGATATTAGGGATCCATACCTCCCACGTGTCCCTCTTTAGGAGATATTAGGGGTCCGTACCTCCCAAGTGTCCCTCTTTAGGAGATATTAGGGATCCATACCTCCCACGTGTCCCTCTTTAGGAGATATTAGGGGTCCATACCTCCCAAGTGTCCCTCTTTAGGAGATATTAGGGGTCCATACCTCCCAAGTGTCCCTCTTTAGGAGATATTAGGGGTCTATTCCTCCCAAGTGTCCCTCTTTAGGAGATATTAGGGGTCCGTACCTCCCAAGTGTCCCTCTTTAGGAGATATTAGGGATCCATACCTCCCACGTGTCCCTCTTTAGGAGATATTAGGGGTCTGCACCTCCCAAGTGTCCCTCTTTAGGAGATATTAGGGGTCCATACCTCCCAAGTGTCCCTCTTTAGGAGATATTAGGGGTCTATTCCTCCCAAGTGTCCCTCTTTAGGAGATATTAGGGGTCCGTACCTCCCAAGTGTCCCTCTTTAGGAGATATTAGGGATCCATACCTCCCACGTGTCCCTCTTTAGGAGATATTAGGGGTCCATACCTCCCAAGTGTCCCTCTTTAGGAGATATTAAGAGTCCATACCTCCAAAATGTCCCTCTTTAGGAGATATTAGGGGTCCATACCTCCCAAGTGACCCTCTTTAGGAGATATTAGGGGTACATACCTCCCAAGTGTCCCTCTTTAGGAGATATTAGAGGTCTATTCCTCCCAAGTGTCCCTCTTTAGGAGATATTAGGGGTCTGTACCTCCCAAGTATCCCTCTTTAGGAGATATTAGGGGTCCATACCTCCCAAGTGTCCCTCTTTAGGAGATATTAGAGGTCTATTCCTCCCAAGTGACCATTTTTAGGAGATATTAGGGGTCCATACCTCCCAAGTGTCACTCTTTAGGAGATATTAGGGGTCCATACCTCCCAAGTGTCCCTCTTTAGGAGATATTAGAGGTCTATTCCTCCCAAGTGACCATTTTTAGGAGATATTAGGGGTCCATACCTCCCAAGTGTCCCTCTTTAGGAGATATTAGGGGTCCATACCTCCCAAGTGTCCCTCTTTAGGAGATATTAGAGGTCTATTCCTCCCAAGTGACAATTTTTAGGAGATATTAGGGGTCCATACCTCCCAAGTGTCCCTCTTTAGGAGATATTAGGGGTCCATACCTCCCAAGTGTCCCTCTTTAGGAGATATTAGGGGTCCATACCTCCCAAGTGTCCCTCTTTAGGAGATATTAGAGGTCTATTCCTCCCAAGTGACCATTTTTAGGAGATATTAGGGGTCCATACCTCCCAAGTGTCCCTCTTTAGGAGATATTAGGGGTCCATACCTCCCAAGTGTCCCTCTTTAGGAGATATTAGAGGTCTATTCCTCCCAAGTGACCATTTTTAGGAGATATTAGGGGTCCATACCTCCCAAGTGTCCCTCTTTAGGAGATATTAGGGGTCCATACCTCCCAAGTGTCCCTCTTTAGGAGATATTAGAGGTCTATTCCTCCCAAGTGACCATTTTTAGGAGATATTAGGGGTCCATACCTCCCAAGTGTCCCTCTTTAGGAGATATTAGGGGTCCATACCTCCCAAGTGTCCCTCTTTAGGAGATATTAGAGGTCTATTCCTCCCAAGTGACCATTTTTAGGAGATATTAGGGGTCCAAATCTCCCAAGTGTCTCTCTTTAGGAGATATTAGGGGTCCAAATCTCCCAAGTGTCCCTCTTTAGGAGTTATTAGTGTCCATTCAGGGGAGGGCTGGCCTGGGGGGCAGGGGGGAAATTGCCCCCTGGGCCGGACATATCTGTGCTAGGGCGCCACTGCCTCACCTAATCTCCCACTAGCTGCTGTAGGTAGACCTACACTAGTGATACCACAGAGCTTACAAACTGAAATGGACCTACACAAATGATACATATGTAGCATAGCTCATTTCCCTTATAAGCTCTATGGTATCACTGCTGTACACCCATTTCAGTTATACGCTATGTGGTATCAGTTGCCTTAATTCATTAATGCCAATTTTAAAATTAACAAAAGGAAGTGGTGTGGGACAGTGGGCTGGAAGGATAGTACAAATGGGCCACTCTATTGTATTTGCCCCCAGGCCAGAGGTTGCCAGACCTCTCCTGGGTCCGTTCCTCCCAAGTGTCCCTCTTTAGGAGATATTAGGGCTTCCTACCTCCCACTTGTCCCTTTTTAGGAGATATTAGGTTCCATACCTCCCAAGTGTCCCTCTTTAGGAGATATGTATTATTCAGGCTTTCTGCTGTAAATATGAAGGGGGAGGTAGGTATCCACATGTATGAATAGAGTTCTTAGAATACAGGTATGGACGTGTTTATAAGATTACTGGTATAGGCAATGTTCTTACTCTAGAGGTATCAAGAGTGTTATAAGGCTACACACGTAGATCCTGTTCTAAGGCTACAGGTATGGATTTGTTCCTAAGATTACTAGTATGGATAGTGTTCTTAAGCTACAGGTATGGATAGTTTTCTAAGGCTACATACATGGATTCTGTTCTAAGACTACCGGTGTATATATAATGTTATAAAGCTGTAGGAATGGATAATGCTCAAAGGCTACGTATCGACTCTTTCATAAGGCTACAGGTATGGATAGAGTTCTGAGGCTACACGTGGATTGCGTTCTAAAACTACACATGTGGATTGTGTTCTTAGACTACACATGTGAATTGTGCTCTAAGACAACAGGTATGAATAGTGTTCTAAGGTTTCAGGTATGGATAGTGTTCTAAGGTTTCAGGTATGGATAGTGTTTTAAGTCTATGTGTTTATTTTGTTCTAAGGCTACAGGCATGAATAGTATTCTGAGGCTACAGTTATGGATATGTTCTCAGGTTACAGGCAGGGCCGGATTTGCCATAAGGCAGAGTAGGCATCTGCCTACAGGCGCTCCCCACAGAGGGGCGCCTGTCATTGGAATCAATTATTATTTTGTTTTAATAAAAATAAATAATAAATACCTGCTACCTGCCTGCCGCCCGTTGAGATCCTACTGTTGCTCCCTCGGTGGCTCTTTAGTAATGCACAGCGCTGAGAGATGATGACATCATCTCCCAGCGCTCTCCATTCCTAAAGAGAAGACCGCGGGGGAGCAACAGGAACTACAGGTTTGTGCAGAAGCGGGCATAGACTTCTCCTGCCGCTGGACCACCAGGAAGGTAGGAAACCAGGCAATGTGGAGATGATGGGGGTAAGTTGGAGCTGATGGGGGTAATGTGAGGACAAGTTGGAGCTGATGGGGTCAAGGTGGAGCTGATGGGGTCAAGTTGGAGCTGATGGGGTAATGTGAGAGCAAGTCTGAGCTGATGTGAGGGCAGTATGGATATGGGGGGTAATGTGGAGATTTGGAGCATTGTGGAGGTGTCCAGTGGAGACGGTCAATGGGGGGAGGGGCACTTCAGATATCTGTGCCTACAGGCTCCTGAGATGAAAATCCGGCCCTGGTTACAGGTATGGATAGAGTTCGGAGGCTATACACGTGGGTTGTGTTCTAAAACTACATATATAGATAGAGTTATAAGGCTACAGGTATGGATAGTGTTCTAAGACTACAGGTATGGATAGTGTTCTGAAGCTACATGATGACGTGCATGGAGGAAGGTTAACTCAATTGAATTCAATAGGCAGATTTTGGCCAGCATTTTCCTTCCTGCTGGAACTTCAGTGGGTTGATGAATCGTCTCTTCTAAGTTGAGGAAATTCCAGCAAGATGGAAATTTAAGCCAAAGTAGCACCTGCTAATAATAGCCCCAACTCATCTTGTAATAGACTTAAAATCATAATGGCCGCTGTGAATTTTGCCAGTGCCTTGGTTCAGTCCTGGATGTCATGTCCATGGAGGTGGACACAACAGTTTCTGGCAGGTTTTTTTTCATACTGTAACACATTGTGAAGTATAAGTTTACTTAGTAGAAGATAAGAGAATATCATCTGTTTTATTGCAAATACAACTAAGTTTCCAATTTATTATCATCAGGAAGTCAACTGGCCCCATATAGAGAGGCTGGAGATGCTCATGTGCTGCCGACTAGGGGGGGATGTGAATGAGGAGACTTGCATCACAAAGGGGTGGGGATGGGATAGAGTGGGAAGGAGACAAAGTGGGCTGGAAGTGGGCAGAACAGGGTGAGAAGGAGGAGAAGTGCGTGAGAAGTGGAAATAACAGGGTGGGAAGGAGGAAACGTGGGTGGGAAGTATGAGGAACCGGATGGGAAGGAGGAGAAGTGGACTGGAAGTGGGAGGAACAGGGTGAGAGGGAGGAGAAGTGAGTGGGAAGTGAAAGGAATAGGTTGGGAAGGAGGAGAAGTGGGTGGGAAGTTTGAGGAACAGCATGGAGAGGAGGAGAAGTGGGAGGAACAGGGTGAGAAGGAGGAGAAAT
The DNA here is from genome assembly GCA_037306005.1 of Rhinophrynus dorsalis. Taxonomy (NCBI): domain Eukaryota; kingdom Metazoa; phylum Chordata; class Amphibia; order Anura; family Rhinophrynidae; genus Rhinophrynus; species Rhinophrynus dorsalis. The sequence continues at coordinate 108,815,069 of CM074728.1, read as the reverse complement.
GGGAGAGAAGTGGGAGAATTGGTGTGGGAGGAAAGAGAAGTGGGTGGAAAGTAGAAGGAACAGGGTGGGAAGGAGGTGAAGTGGGTGGGAAGTAGAAGGAACTGGATGGGAAGGAGGAGAAGTGGGACGAACAGGGTGAGAAGGAGGAGAAGTGGGATGAACAGGGTGAGAAGGAGGAGAAGTGGGTGGGAAGTAGAAGGAATTGGATGGGAAGGAGGAGAAGTGGGAGGAACAGGGTAGAAATGAGGAGAAGTAGGAGGGAAGTGGGATAATCAGTGTGGGAGGAAAGAGAAGTGGGTGGGAAGTAGAAGGAACTGGATGGGAAGGAGGAGAAGTGGGAGAAACAGGGTGAGAATGAGGAGAAGTGGGAGGAACAGGGTGGGAAGGTGGAGAAGTGGGAGGAACAGGGTGGGAAGGAGGAGAAGTAGGAAGAACAGGCTGGGAAGGTGGAGAAGTGGGAGGAACAGGGTGGGAAGGAGGAGAAGTGGGAGGAACAGGGTGGGAAGGTGGAGAAGTGGGAGGAACAGGGTGAGAAGGAGGAGAAGTGGGAGGAACAGGGTAAGAAGGAGGAGAAGTGGGAGGAACAGGGAGGGAAGGAGGAGAAGTGGGAGGAACAGGGTGGGAAGGATGTGAAGTGGGAGGAAAAGGGTGGGAATGAGGAGAAGTGGGCGGACCAGGGTGGGAAGGAGGAGAAGTGGGAGGAACAGGGTGGGAAGGAGGAGAAGTAGGAGGAACAGGGTGAGAAGGAGGAAAAGTGGGCAGAGTTTCATCTGAAACTCACAACTGCCAGGGAATCAGCCTCTGTCCCCAGAGACCCGGTAATTAACTGGAGTCCCCGGGGTAGATCTGGAGAGTCCCCAGGTATTGGACTAGAAACTAAAAAAATTAAACCAAACTAAGAATCGAATTCATCAAACTAAAGAGATGCTGTTCTGAAAATAACTACAACATGGAGGGTGGGGGCAAATAGAACTGCCCTTTGGCTTCAGTGGTGCTTTTAACCTCTTGAATCCTAGAGAGGTCTCCAATGCGAGACCTTTCTGGCACACAAGGGGTTAAATGTTCCATATTACTCAAATGGGAAGTTTTGCAATTGTACGTGTTCCCTAAGGCCCGTTGGATTTGTTCCGGAATGACACCAATTCTTCTTAGCTCATCAACCTCAGTAGCTTCACAAGCCTGATTTGGTTCGGGCCGAGTCTGTGTGTCCCTCTAGGTGATTCAGGAGTATTGAATGTCTCAGACCATATTTAAATGCTGTCAGCTAGGGAGGAGAGAAAGGAGTTTAGGCTAATGGTCACATTTCATTGTGTCAGCTCACTTAGAACAACAGACGAGTCATTAATATTATTTGGAGAAATGACTGAACTGTCTAGTATTGCAGGTACAAATATGGCAGCAGCTGTTTAATCATTTGGGATTTCGCAGAGAATCCACGGATTTCAAAGAGCGCTTTCATTTATTTTAAAAAGCCGGTGAACCTTCAGCGCAAGCGGCATTGGTAAATCTATTATACATTCACTGCTGACCTATTTGTCTTAGTTTTATAGCAGCAAAGTGCTTAAGAGATCAGCCTAGTTCATGAGGTAAAGCTAAAAATGATATTATCAGGTGGTAAAAAGAATGTATTTAAAGAAAAGCACTCAGACAGACAGATATGGATACAACTGCAATACAACTCCAATTTCATCATTTCTGCAACATTTTTACTCTATATATCACTGGGGAGATGTACCAAGGTGTGATCAAGAGGTGAGAAAGAGGAGATGACTTCTCCAGTGAGATAAACTCTCCAGTTCCTCTGTTATTCTATGGAGGAGACTTAGTTATAGACTACAGGGGAGATGCACTACGGTGTGATAAAGAGGAGATAACTTCTCCAGTGAGATAAACTCTCCAGTTCCTATGTTATTATATGGAGATATTTAGTTATAGACTACAGGGGAGATGTACTAAGGTGTGATAAAGAGGCGATAACTACTCCAGTGAGAAAAACTCTCCAGTTCCTATGTTATTCTATGGAGATATTTAGTTATAGACTACAGGGGAGATGTAATAAGGTGTAATAATAAAGAGGAGATAACTTCTCCAGTGACATAAACTCTCCAGTTCCTATGTTATTCTAAGGGAGAGCTTTAGTTATAGACTACAGGGGAGATGTACTAAGGTGTGATAAAGAGGAGATAACTTCTCTAGTGAGATAAACTTTCCAGTCCCTATGTTATTCTATGGGAGAGATTTAGTTATAGACTACAGGGGAGATGTACTAAGGTGTGATAAAGAGGAGATAACTTCTCCAGTGTGATAAACTCTCCAGTTCCTATGTTATTCTATGGGAGAGATTTAGTTATAGACTACAGAGGAGATGTACTAAGGTGTGATAAAGAGGAGATAACTTCTCCAGTGTGATAAACTCTCCAGTTCCTATGTTATTGTATGGGAGAGATTTAGTTATAGACTACAGGGGAGATGTACTAAGGTGTGATAAAGAGGAGATAACTTCTCCAGTGTGATAAACTCTCCAGTTCCTATGTTATTCTAAGAGAGAGATTTAGTTATAGACTACAGGGGAGATGTACTAAGGTGTGATAAAGAGGAGATAACTTCTCCAGTGAGATAAACTCTCCAGTTCCTATGTTATTCTATGGGAGAGATTTGGTTATAGACTACAGGGGAGATGTACTAAGGTGTGATAAAGAGGAGATAACTTCTCCAGTGTGATAAACTCTCCAGTTCCTATGTTATTCTATGGGAGATCTTTAGTTATAGACTACAGGGGGAAATGTACTAAGGTATGATAAAGAGGAGATAACTTCTCCAGTGTGATAAACTCTCCAGTTCCTATGTTATTCTAAGAGAGAGATTTAGTTATAGACTACATGGGAGATGTACTAAGCTGTGATAAAGAGGAGATAACTTCTCCAGTGAGATAAACTCTCCAGTTCCTATGTTATTGTATGGGAGAGATTTAGTTATAGACTACAGGGGAGATGTACTAAGGTGTGATAAAGAGGAGATAACTTCTCCAGTGTGATAAACTCTCCAGTTCCTATGTTATTCTATGGGAGAGATTTAGTTAGATAGATAGAGAGAGAGAGAGAGAGAGGTAGATAGATAGATAGATAGATAGATAGATAGATAGATAGATAGATATGAAATAGATAGAGAAATAGATAGATAGATAGATAGATAGATAGATAGATAGATAGATAGATATGAAATAGATAGAGAAATAGATAGATAGATAGATATGAGATAGGTAGATAGATAGACAGACAGACAGACATTATTGTAGACCTCTGTCTGGCAGAAAATGGAATGAACAAAGCTTCTGAAAGGTTTGTACAAACCATAATATATCCTAGCGTAACTCCAGTTGGCTGCTATACTGATCCAATGACCTAGGATAAATCTAACGTTACCAGTAACACAGATTACTGACCGCTGCCCATTATATAACACACTGATCTACCTACAGAGCTCCTGGCACTGGAACCATTGCTTCCACATCAAGGCTCAGAGCCGTCATCACTAGGGACTGTATTAAGTGATCTAAAGAGGAGTCATTTTGGAGTAAACTAACTGCACCAAAGGGAGATAATGAAAATATCCAATGATTAAATGGAGCTTTTAACCCCTTGAATGCTAGTAAGGTCTAGTAATGCATTGGAAACCGTAACCCTTTGAGTGCCAGAGTGGTACGGAATGCATTGCAAAGCAATGCATTCCGTACCACTCTGGCACTCAAAGGGTTAATAGCATTCATGGATTTAAAAACCCCATTTAAATTAATGTGAATTTTGGAGATGTTATTTGTCCCGTATGGTGCAATTGGTTTGCTCCAAACCTGCTCTGCTTTATTTTATTGACTAGAGCCCAAAGATCCTTGTTTTCTACCAGTAAATCTTTGGAGTAGCCACCAGCACAATATGACACGGCTTTGTGGTAACATGTGGCTCATATTTAAGTGTTAACAACAATGTTGGAATAATATAGCTAATAAAAATATAGAGATATTCTAACTTTCAGCGGGATTACTCTTATAACTTCCTTTAAGTACAAAATGGAGCCAGATTACGGACAAGGCAGCAGCATATCCCGAGAGATTTTAGCCGACTCTAATGAAAAACTGCTCTCCCATTATGGGGTAAACCTGATACAACATTGTGTTACTTTGTCTTCAGACACAGATATAAATCTAACATCTTTGGAACGTCACCAACATAGAAAGGAATTGCGGCCAAAGCAGAGAGCAAAGTCTGGATTTCAGGAAACTGTGTGAGAAATGTCTGATTTCCCTACACCAGAGATTCCTACAAGTGCACGTCTTGTGTTTTGGAATAAAAGACAGAAAGGCTCATGTTTAGATTTAAAAAAAAGTGCACTAAAGTAATGGTTCTCAAACTTTTTTAGAAACCTTTCATTTCAAATGAAGGGGGAGATCCACTAAAGTGTGATAAAGAGGTGATAAAATGAAGATGACGTCTCCAGTGATATCACTTCTCCAGTTCCGATGTTGTTCTATGTAGCCTATGCACTAAGATTTATTAATCTTTGGAGATATTATAGCATAGGATCCTTAGAATAACATAGGAACTGGAGAAGTGATATTACTGGAGAAGTCATCTCCGCTTTATCACCTCTTTATCACGCTTTAGTGCATAACTCCATAGACTGTGTGGACCTTAGTGCATATCCTTCCTGGCCTGTTAGTGGGACCTGAAGGCATTTATAGAAAACCACTGACCTAAGGGACTCCACTGTTTGACCTATGTACTTGTGGGGTCTTTCCTGACCCTACTGATACTCTCATACATGTGTAGATCTGTTTGCTATGTGCTGAACAAACGATCTGTTCTCCTGAGATCTGTATTGGACCAGAGGTAGGATGTAAGAAATGTGTGCATGCGCTAAAAGGCATTTATGGTGCACAGATAGATATAGTGTATGTTCTAGTCCAGGAAGTACGCAGATAGATATTGCACATGTTCTAATCCAGGAAGTACCCGGATAGATATAGTGCATGTTCTAATCCAGGAAGTGCGCGGATAGATATAGTGCATGTTCTAATCCAGGAAGTGCACGAATATATTGCACATGTTCTCATCCAGGAAGTGTGCGGATAGATATAGTGCATGTTCTCATCCAGGAAGTGCGCGGATAGATATAGTGCATGTTCTAATCCAGGAAGTGCATGATCTAATCCAGGAAGTGCGCGGATAGATATAGTGCATGTTCTCATCCAGGAAGTGCATGATCTAATCCAGGAAGTGCGTGGATAGATATAGTGCATGTTCTAATCCAGGAAGTACGCGGATAGATATTGCACATGTTCTAATCCAGGAAGTGCGCGGATAGATATAGTGCATGTTCTAATCCAGGAAGTGCACAGATAGATATTGCACATGTTCTAATCCAGGAAGTGCACGCATAGATATAGTGCATGTTCTAATCCAGGAAGTGAGTGGATAGATATAGTGCATGTTCTAATCCAGGAAGTGTGCGGATAGATATAGTGCATGTTCTAATCCAGGAAGTGCACGAATATATTGCACATGTTCTCATCCAGGAAGTGTGCGGATAGATATAGTGCATGTTCTAATCCAGGAAGTGCGCGGATAGATATAGTGCATGTTCTAATCCAGGAAGTGCACGGATAGATATAGTGAATGTTATAATCCAGGAAGTGCGCAGATAGATATTGCACATGTTCTAATCCAGGAAGTGCGCAGATAGATATTGTGCATGTTCTAATCCAGGAAGTGCGCAGATAGATATTGCACATGTTCTAATCCAGGAAGTGTGCGGATAGATATAGTGCATGTTCTAATCCAGGAAGTGCGCAGATAGATATTGCACATGTTCTAATCCAGGAAGTGCGCAGATAGATATTGCACATGTTCTGATCCAGGAAGTGCGCAGATAGATATTGCGCATGTTGTAATCCAGGAAGTGCGCAGATAGATATTGCACATGTTCTAATCCAGGAAGTGCGCAGATAGATATTGTGCATGTTCTAATCCAGGAAGTGTGCGGATAGATATTGCACATGTTCTAATCCAGGAAGCTGAATATCAATATCAGTTCGCAATAACGCTTAATGTATTAGGTGCATTCACTATTCCACTCAGACATATTCTTTAATCGGGACCACGCCCGCAAAAAAATGCATGGTTGCGGTTTGCTAATCTTGATTTTTCACGTGCAATTCAACAAAATAACGCACAAAACTATTCGCTAGTGATTTTCACACTGGAAATGGTGATTGTGCATGTTTCCTGAATTCTGTCAAAGGTTCTCCCTCTAGAGAGATGACCTGATAATGTAGTTAGACTGAACTTAAAATAAAAGATCAATTACTATAAAGAAATAATGAAAAGTTTAGGTAATTTGGCATTATTTATGCTTTTTCAGTAGATGAGGATGATTTAATAAGAAGAACTTGAGTGAATTCCCCAAACTCCCATTGATTTAATTGGGATTCTAGCCCCTTCAATATCAGAGATGAATTAGAATGTGTTGGAAATCTTTGTAGCCTTCAAGAAATCAAAGGCCCCATTTAAATTAATGGGGATTTTTACGTGGTCCATCTGGTGCCCTTAGTGTACTCCAGAATTGTTCACTTTTTCTTACTTAATCACCTTCACTATCACTTTAATGACGAGTTATCCAATATCCATTCCACCTAAAAGTTGAACCTGTGCCACGTTCCCCTCGGAGCAGCTCCCAAGATGCCAGTTCTGTTTCCCCAAAGCTAACATTTCATTGTGTCAGCAGATGAAAATCAAGAGTAACGCAGACAAGTCATTATTACTGTTAGAGAGAGAAATACTTTTATTGTCTGGTACTTAGCGAGAGAACCAACATGGAAGCAGATGGCCAATCATTTAATGATTTTTTTTTCAGTGAATTCACAGTTTATAAAACTTGATTTTCTTCCTATTAAGAAGGTAATTCCTGGACACGTCCCGTGGAAGATTATGTTTCCCAAATGGTGCTGCCCACATGGTGGATGAAATTTTTGATGTTGTTCCAAAGGTTCCGGGTAAAAGAGCCCTTGTATTCTAAGGGGGAGACTTATAAAGGTGAAATTCATGGAAAAGAAGTGTTAAAATTGCTGTAAGATTGTCTCTGGTAGTTATAAAAGTATTAAGGACAGTTTAGGAGGACACAACGCTGTGTAGTATGTTTTTCTTTTAAAAAAAAAGAGTAAGGAAGTTGGTAAAAAGTGGTACATTGAATTTATAAAGAAACTAGTCTAAAAGCCCGTGTACACAGGCCAAGGTCCAGGTGATATTAATCCTTTGAGTGCCAGAGGGGTTTGCAACGCGTTGCGTGCCCCTCTGGCACTCAGAGTTAAGAGGCCGGTCCTGCTCTACGTCCTGCCGCCGACGCAGTCATGCACTATAGAGACTGCCCGAAAGCACAGAATGCTCCCAGCACAGAACTCCCAGCATTCTGTACTACCAGCATTCTCTGCTCCCAGCATTCCTACACCTCCCAGCATTCTGTGCGTTTGGGCAGTCTCTACTGCTCATGACGGCTTCTGACAAACATCCTAGCGAATTATTATATAGGATGTCGCTATGTGCGACAATTTAGAGACAGAATTTTCTCCAAATATTTAAGGCCATGTCTGACCGGTTCTTATTTTTGAAGTCTCCGCATTTATAAATGTAACTAGGATACTTTAGATTGTAAGCTTTCGGACAGGGACCTAGCACCCAATGCTTCACTCTACAAAGCACTTGTTACCCTGTATTGTGTAAAGCCTTAAATTGTAAAGCGCTGCGTACACTTGTGGCGCTATATAAACACATTCATTCATATTTTATAACCAACAGTCATAAAAAGGAATAAGGACATTTAAAGGATCTGTTCTCAGAAGTGAACAAGAACACTTTTTAAAAATCTTCCCCTAAGATTCATACTCAGAACTTAAAGTAGGGGAATTCGGGGACGTAGCAGTCGTACCATAGTGGATAAATTAAACATTCTCATAGATTTAAATGGGCTTTATACCCCCTAGATTCTATCTGGGTCCCCAACACAACACTGGAGAACGCTGTATCATTCAAGAGGTCAAAGAGGTATATAAAATCAACTCCTTGTGTGCCAGAGGGATACGCAAAGCATTTCAGAGCAATGCGTTACGTATCCCTTTGGTATCTAATGGGTTAATGGGAATTTTTCACCTATCTGATTTCCTGTAGAGTTAGTCTTGGAGCAAGGAGATGCACTACATTTTGGTACTGTCTGGTGAATTTGACCTGAATTCTTCTCGTCATATGCACTAAGATGTCTACTAAATCTTATCCCTGTGATAGAGACTTAAATAAGTCTACATTGCCATGCCATCCGCACGTTTACAGTGTGCCAGTGTCCCCTTTTCCAATGGCATATCTGCATATTAGGATTTGACTAAATTAGCCATTTTCACATTCCAGAGGATGTTTACATGTTATCCCTTTGAGTGCCAGAGAGTATCCTATGGCACTCAAAGTGTCAATACAACTATTTACCATATGCGCTAAGAGTCGATAGATGGCATTCTTGTTGGAATGCCCACAAACAAATTTTTCTGTAGAGCAATGTGATACATTTATATACACACCACACAGTCTGATCTCCTATACACAGGGACACCAGGGTGATACACTTATATACACACCACACAGTCTGATCTCCTATACACAGGGACACCAGGGTGATACACTTCTATACACACCGCACAGTCTGATCTCCTAAACACAGGGACACCAGGGTGATACACTTCTATACACACCACACAGTCTGATCTCCTACACACAGGGACACCAGGGTGATACACTTCTATACACACCACACAGTCTGATCTCCTATACACAGGGACACCAGGGTGATACACTTATATACACACCACACAGTCTGATCTCCTATACACAGGGACACCAGGGTGATACACTTATATACATACCACACAGTCTGATCTCCTAAACACTGGGACACCAGGGTGATACACTTCTATACACACCACACAGTCTGATCTCCTATACACAGGGACACCAGGGTGATACACTTACATACACACCACACAGTCTGATCTCCTAAACACAGGGACACCAGGGTGATACACTTATATACACACCACACAGTCTGATCTCCTATACACAGGGACACCAGGGTGATACACTTATATACACACACACACAGTCTGATCTCCTAAACACAGGGACACCAGGGTGATACACTTCTATACACACCGCACAGTCTGATCTCCTAAACACAGGGACACCAGGGTGATACACTTATATACATACCACACAGTCTGATCTCCTAAACACAGGGACACCAGGGTGACACACTTCTATACACACCACACAGTCTGATCTCCTAAACACAGGGACACCAGGGTGATACACTTCTATACACACCACACAGTCTGATCTCCTAAACACAGGGACACCAGGGTGATACACTTCTATACACACCACACTGTCTGATCTCCTAAACACAGGGACACCAGGGTGATACACTTCTATACACACCATACAGTCTGATCTCCTAAACACAGGGACACCAGGGTGATACACTTATATACACACCACACAGTCTGATCTCCTAAACACAGGGACACCAGGGTGATACACTTATATACACACCACACAGTCTGATCTCCTAAACACAGGGACACCAGAGTGGGAAAGAGGGACAGAGGGATTTGGGTCTAAAAGAGGGACTGTCTCTCCTAAAGAGGGACACTTAGGAGGTATTTATTTCCGACTTCTCTATAATTGTCTGATGTGCAACCTCCCTTAAGGCTGAAGTTCAACATTAGATTGCTATGGAGAACTTTGAAATACACTGATACAGAGCACTTTGGTATTAGCCCAGTTAGTAACTTGATTGCAGACTAATACTACTACAACACATTGGCAAATTTTATGACAATATCATATGCTAATGACCAATGTCTCTCCTCCTCCTCTGGCCAGTGAGCACTGATGAGCAACTACTCCCTGAAAGAGTTAAGAGGACTGATTATGATGGGTTTCATTGGAATGAGTGATGCAACCTGCAGCCTTGCCCTGTTTTCTAGAATATACTATTCTAGAATGCCAGAGAGAGGTTGTTTTCTGTGCAAGGCAGGGTGGTGGGATTGTGCTCCAAAATTGTTACTGTACCTCATAAAATGGAGCAGTTGGGAGTTATAGAGCAGTGTCAGTGAGTGGGGGAGGTCATGAAGCCAGTGCTAGGGGAGGTGGGCAATGTGTTGCTGAGCAGTATCAGTGAGTGGGGAGGTAATGTAGGGATAAGACAGGAAGTCAGTGCTAGGGGAGGTGCGTAATGCATTGCTGAGCAGTGTCAGTGAGTGGGGGAGGTAATGTAGGGATAAGATAGGAAGTCAGTACTAGGGGAGGTGGGCAATGCATTGCTGAGCAGTGTCAGTGAGTGGGGACGTAATGTAGGGATAAGACAGGAAGTCAGTGCTAGGGGAGGTGAGTAATGCATTGCTGAGCAGTGTCAGTGAGTGAGGGATGTAATGTAGGGATAAGACAGGAAGTCAGTGCTAGGGGAGGTGGGTAATACATTGCTGAAAAGTGTCAGTGAGTGGGGGAGGTAATGTAGGGATATGACAGGAAGTCAGTGCTAGGAGAGGTGGGTAATACATTGCTGAGCAGGGGTGTCACCTTTTCTTCAAAAATATACCGGCCATGGCATTCCCTCCATAGACTTAACATTGGACAGAAGCCAATTTTTTACCGGCCTGCCGGTAAATTACCGGCTAGGTGGCAACCCTAATTGCTGAGCAGTATCAGTGAGTGTGGAGGTAATGTAGGGATAAGACAGGAAGTCAGTGCTAGGGGAGGTGGGTAATGTATTGCTGAGCAGTGTCAGTGAGTGGGAGAGGTAATGTAGGGATAAGACAGGAAGTCAGTGCTAGGGGAGGTGGGCAATACATTACTGAGCAGTGTCAGTGAGTGGGGGAAGTAATGTAGGGATAACACAGGAAGTCAGTGCTAGAGGAGGTGGGCAATACATAACTGAGCAGTGTCAGTGAGTGGGGAGGTAATGTAGGGATAAGACAGGAAGTCAGTGCCAGGGGAGGTGGGTAATGCATTGCTGAGCAGTGTCAGTGAGTGGGGGAGGTAATGTAGGGATAAGACAGGACATGCCTACACAGAATGCCTTAAATTCATAATATATCAACAGCTAGCCTTCTATATTGATAATGGGTAATATAATATATAGGTTATCACAAAAAATTTTTTTTTAGGTGACAGGGTCCCTTTAAAACACTCATTTTAATTGATGGGTTTTACATGTCCCCTACAGTGCAGTTGATTTGCAACAATATTAATCAAGGGTGTCTAAAGTGGTGATAAAACAGTGATAACTTCTCCAGCATGATAAACTCCCAGTTCCTATGTTATTCTATTGAGACCTTACACTACGGTATCTAGCTGGAAAAGTCTTAGTGCATTGGCTCTATAGAATAACACAGGAGGGTTTATCACACTGGAGAAATGATCTCTTTATCTACTGCCCTTTCGTCTCACCTTAGTGCATTACCACCCTTTTCTTCTTAGTACTTTGGGCCATATGTTCAAAGACGTAGAGAAATAGCTTTTGTCGTTTGTAACGACTTTTCAAAGTACAGTGTCCTTGGGATCATTAATATTTTCAGAGAGTGTCGGTTGTGATTGGAAATATGTCTTTTGTCCTGACTGAAATTGTCGTATGGAACGACAAAAAGAGTCTTAACTAAAGACAAAAATGTCTTAAAAAATGTCTTAACAAAAATGTCTTTAAAAATATGTCTTTAAAAATGTCTTAACTAATGACAAAAATTCTCACATTCAGAACACATTCCCTCCACTTTTTTCTTAACGTACAAATTTTGTCTTTTGAAAGACATTTTTTTGTCGTTAGTTACGACAAATTTTCTTTTCCTCTATACGACACTGGAGAATAGTTTAGCCACGCCCCTTTGCCCGTCATTTCTGGATTTGTATCGCACACAACGGACTTTACTAGTTTTTTGACGTATACTCTATAGAAAATATGTCGTTCATGCATTCAATGACTTATTTTTGTCTTTCGTACGACAATTTTTTGTCGTTATCCCTTTGAACATACGGCCCTTTGAGAGGACTTTCGACAAGAATGAGGAGAGAGGCGATTCCACAACACCAGAGAAGAAACAGACATTCGGAATGATGGAGGAATGTCTGCAGACTCTGCATTAATACAGATAATGACTTTACTGTACCCATAAAAGCATATGCTGCAACTCTAATAATGTCCTCCGAAAGAAATAATCTGCACAGCAGGTCCAAAGCCAGATGTGTTTCTATTTAAGGATAATGTGTACGCTGTTTGGTTTTGTCATATTGTATCCCATATGGCTAGTAATATGTTTAAGCACATAGACCAATTATTATCCATTAGTATCCTCTTTTCCTAATATGCTGAAATGTTTTATTTAATTTATTATGTCGAGGACTAAAGTTTGGCAGACTGGGGTAATGTAGACAGCTACTCGCTGTTCTAGTCTTGCTGGCAGAGTAAATTATCCATCGGACACACAGTGCCGTCTACTGACTCTATATGTAGGACAGGAGGAGGCAACCTTTGGCACTGCAGCTGTTGGGGACTACAATTCCCATCATCCCCAACCAGCCAGTTTATAACTAAATCTCTCCCATAGAATAACATAGGAACTGGAGAGTTTATCTCACTGTAGAAGTTATCTCCTCGTTATCACACCTTAGTACATCTCCCCCTGTAGTCTAGAACTAAATCTCTCCCATAGAATAACATAGGAACTGGAGAGTTTATCACACTTTAGAAGTTATCTCCTCTTTATCACACCTTAGTACATCTCCCCTGTAGTCTATAATTAAAGTTCTCCCATAGAATAACATAGGAACTGGAGAGTTTATCTCACTGGAGAAGTTATCTCCTCGTTATCACACCTTAGTACATCTCCCCCTGTAGTCTAGAACTAAATCTCTCCCATAGAATAACATAGGAACTGGAGAGTTTATCACACTTTAGAAGTTATCTCCTCTTTATCACACCTTAGTACATCTCCCCTGTAGTCTATAACTAAATCTCTCCCATAGAATAACATAGGAACTGGAGAGTTTATCACACTGGAGAAGTTATCTCCTCTTTATCACACCGAAGTACATCTCCTCTGTAGTCTATAACTAATTATCTCCCATAGAATAACATAGGAACTGGAGAGTTTATCACACTGGAGAAGTTATCTCCTCTTTATCACAGCTTAGTACATCTCCCCTGTAGTCTATAACTAAATATCTCCCATAGAATAACATTGGAACTGGAGAGTTTATCTCACTGGAGAAGTTATCTCCTCTTTATCACACCTTAGTACATCTCCCCCTGTAGTCTATAACTAAAGATCTCCCATAGAATAACATAGGAACTGGAGAGTTTATCACACTGGAGAAGTTATCTCCTCTTTATCACACCTTAGTACATCTCCCCTGTAGTCTATAACTAAATCTCTCCCATAGAATAACATAGGTACTGGAGAGTTTATCTCACTGAAGAAGTTATCTCCTCTTTATCACACCTTAGTACATCTCCCCTGTAGTCTATAACTAAAGATCTCCCATAGAATAACATAGGGACTGGGGAGTTTCTCTCACTGGAGAAGTTATCTCCTCTTTATCACACCTTAGTACATCTCCCCTGTAGTCTATAACTAAATCTCTCCCATAGAATAACATAGGAACTGGAGACTTTATCTCACTGGAGAAGTTATCTCCTCTTTATCACACCTTAGTACATATCCCCTGTAGTCTATAACTAAATCTCTCCCATAGAATAACATAGGAACTGGAGAGTTTCTCACTGGAGAAGTTATCTCCTCTTTATCACACCTTAGTACATCTCCTCTGTAGACTATAAATAAATAAATATCTCACATAGAATAACATAGGAACTAGAAAGTTTATCTCACTGGAGACGTTATCCCTTCTTTATCACAGTTCAGTGCATCTTTCCTCCTGGTTTCTTTTAAACATAAGACCCCTAGACCAAGTAATCCACTCTACACGATTTATTGGGTATAAAATATAATTTATTTCTATCGAGTTCAGCCCCTGTGATTCGCATATAATGGAGAACCTCTAATTCAATGTGTCAAAAAAAAAGCCACGACCCTTCTACAAAAACGGTACCACAATACTATAAAATGCCATTATATTTCAGTAAAGTCATTGCAAAAGACTCAAATCTTTGCCACAAAGCACAATATAAATTATAAGAGAATTTTAATAAGTAGCAGTGAGAAAGAAAAGATGGAAGGAATATGACAGATTTCTGGCATTAGGGGGAAAATAATTTCAGGGAAACGTTCCTTCTGTGCTGCTTCTTTTATGGATTATGGGAAATGAAAATCTAGGTACGTCTAAACTTCATTCTGTTCTAACACGTCTAGAGCAAATCTCCAACCCAGCCAAGAATGTCTGTCTGTCTGCTTGGAATGGACCTTAAGACAACTTGACTTAGTCATTTTCCTGTAAAATAAGTCGTTTTTGAAAAATACCCTTTATATTTTGGTGAAACGAAGTGGCACATTATTTGAATTCCCTGCACAATATGCCAATTATCTCTGCTGGCAGCTATACTGCACTCGTTTTACAAAAAAGAATTGATATTATAAATAAATGGCCCTTTTAAAACAAAATAATTTAACCCTTTGAGTGCCAGAGGGGTACGCAATGCATTGCTTTGCAATGCTTTGCGTACCCCTCTGGCACTCAAAGGGTTAACCCTTCAGGTGAAAGATGATACCCATCTGGCACTCACAGAGTTAAAATTAAAGGCATAGTAATGTTTCAGAATAAAAGCAGCTCTGATTAATCTTCATAGTATTTCGGCAATGGAGAGTATTATTTCATTACTGTCAGAGTTGTAGTACAAGAGTAATTGAATGATAAAGTATCCCCCTCCCTCCCCTTTTACTGATGTAACACTGCTCACCTCAGAGCAGCAAGACTGTCCGGATGGATCGCAGAGAGGGACAATCTTCAGTGAGCATAAGGAAAAACCTGAAAACCTGTCAAGGGGGCAGGATTTTCCATATGATCACCGTAAGAAGATTGAAGGGATAGTAATGTTTCATAATAAAAGCAGCTCTTATTAATCATCATAGTATTTGCACTTTGGAGAGTGTTATTTCAATTCTGTCAGAGTTGTAGTTCAAGAGTAATTCAAAGACAATGTATCCCCCTCCTGCCCCTTTTACTGATGTAACACTGCTCAGCCAGATCAGACGGGAGGTGCCAAGGTTGACTGCAGAGAGGGACAATCTTCAGTTACGATAAGGGAAAAACCTGAAAACCTTGTCAAGGGGGGGCAGGGCTTTCATTATTCTCATAGGAAGAAGATTGTCCCCTTCTGTTATCTGTCTGGTCTATGGACTGGATTCCACATCTGAGAAGAGATGGCTTACACTAGGTAAAAGGGGCGGGAGGGGAACTTTACTTGTGAATATCTCTTAAACCATAAAGGTTTGAGAGATAAGACTTATATCGTTCTTCATGTTTTTTTAATGCCTACAAAATAAAATAAAGATAAAACGAAGTATTAATATCCCTTTAAAAGCACAAAGAGAAAATGCCGCACATGTCACTATTAAGAAATACCAAAATATAAGTAGAAATATGTAAATGGTGCACTCATAAGCAATTGAATATAATGAAAAAGAAGAAAGAAGGTTTAAAAGGTAAAAGACACCAAAGAGACCAACCTTCAAAATAGAAAGCTTATTAGGAGGGGCACACACTAGGTATATATAGAAATATATGACTTATCGTTCAATACAAAAATACACACAGACAGGATAAAACCAATTAGGATCAGTATAGGCAGGTCAGCATTGAGGTATACAGTCCCACTAAGGTGGCGATACGCGTTGGGTGCTCAGTATCTGGGCAGGAACTTTACTCTTATGTCCCAGTGTGTTTATCATTTAATTCGAACTACAGATAAGTATATCTTCATTTACACTGTATAGGTCTCAGATTATTGTCACTATAGTATGCACTATATTAGGCTTTTATGCTTATTTAGTTGGGCTGTTTATTGTGTGTGTTTTTCTCATGTTTTGAAATATCTTATCTATTATCCATTTTTATACCTTATATAAAGATATTTTATATAAGATTTTTACATGTGATACCATCAAGTTTATTTTATATATTTTGTAAGTCGGTTTATTATAGGTATTTAGCAAGCAGCCTGGTATGGTTTGGTTTTTGTTTGATACCCATTTTAGCTCAGTGCATTTCCATTGATTTCAGTTATAGTATTCGGCTAGATGAGACAGGACAAATCCGAAAGGTTATGCACTAAGGCGTGATGAAGACGTGATAAAGCAGTGATGACTTCTCCAATTCCTATGTTATTGGATGGAGCCTGTGTACTAAGATCCCCAGAGGCAAAGACATTTTACTGCACAGAATAACACTGAAACTGGAGAAGTGATATCACTGGAGAAGTTGTATGTATCTTTGAATGTATGTATCTTTATTTATACAGCCTCTAGAATGGATTTCCTCCTATCTCTCTAAACGTACTTTCAGTGTTTCTTTTTCTAACACTTTCTCGTCTCCCCTCGACCTCTCGGTAGGTGTACTTCAGGGATCAGTCCTGGGACCACTTCTTTTTTCACTCTACACACTCTCACTTGGTGACTTCATCTCATCTCTTGGATTTAATTACCATCTGTATACAGATGACACACTAATCTATCTCTCTGTCCCTGACCTCACTCCAGCTGTGCAGTCTCGAGTCATTCAATGTCTCTCTGCCATTTCATCATGGATGGCCCACCGCCACCTTAAACTTAATATGGCTAAGACAGAGCTGGTGGTGTTTCCTCCTAAAACCCATCCACCATCCCCCTTCTCCATCACAATAGAAAACTGTGTTATACACTCAGCATCCAAAGCACGCTGTCTTGGGGTCATACTTGATTCTAAATTAACCTTCTCCCCCCATATCCAAGCTGTCACTAGAACTTGTCATTTCTTCCTAAAAAATATTGCAAAAATACGTCCGTTCCTCTGCTTATCAACAGCTAAAACACTATCTCAGGCATCAGGCTACTTGCTAAATACCTATAATAAACCGACTTACAAAATATATAAAATAAACTTGATGGTATCACATGTAAAATGGAGGAAAACTGCCTTGCATTTCCTGCAGGATTACCTATCGGGGGTCCCTTCCTTAGACATCTTTTGCATGGGGAACCGAGGAGAAAACTGTGAGTAAGAGAATGTATGCATGAAGTGGCGTTACTGGTCATTGGACGGCCCCAGTACAAGCATTTTTTTGGTGTCCTCTAGCGCTCAATAAACGCGTCCGCAAATCCATAACCAGAATATATTGCATCCTGGGGTAAATGGGGCCTATTGGGTGCTGATCCCCGGCAAAACTGCACTCTCTGTAGTTACGCCACTGTACGTGTGCATTAGTAACAAAATCTTCATTAGGAGACCTGGGGGGAAGATTCACTACGGCGTGATAAAGAGGTGATAAAGTGGAGATAACTTCTCTAGATAACTTCTCTAGACTTGACTACTGCAACATTCTACTCTCTGGTCTTCCTGCTTCTCATCTCTCTCCACTTCAATCTGTTATCAATTCAGCCGCAAGAATCACCACATTTGCTCCCAGATACCTTCCATCTCATCTCCTCCTGAAATCCCTCAATTGGCTCCCTATAAAGTATCATATTTCTTACAAGATTCACCTCCTCTCCTGTAAGTCACTCTGTTCTTCAGCACCCTCTTACATTTCTGCCCTTATCTCCCGCTACACCCCTTCCCGTCCCCTACGGTCTTCTCGTGGGTTCTTCCTGTCCTCTCCCTACACAACTCAAGCCATCTCTCGACTACAATCTTTCTCACTGGCTGCTCCTCGATTCTGGAATGCCCTCCCCATCACCGTTCGCCAATCATCCACAATCATCACTTTCAAGCAACTCCTCAAAACCCACCTGCTCAGGGAGGCATCTCAAAAGCAATGTCCTCCTTCTGCACACTGACAGTCACATCAGAATCCTTCTGCACTTCTTTCACCACATCTTGTACCTGCACTTATAATCCTCCTCCCACTGTCTCTGTTTGTCATTATGAATTCAGCTTAGATTGTAAGCTCCTTGGGGCAGGGTCCCTTTCCTAGTGTATGATTCCCTTGCTGCACTTTCCCTCACAAATAACGTAATGATTGTACTTAACCTTAATGCTCTTAACCCCAGTTCTGTCATTTTTTGTAGTGAATTATTTCAACTTCTGTTAAGCGCTGTGTACATGTATGGTGCTATATAAATAAAGATACATACAGCACCATTCATGTACACAGCGCTCAACAAAAGTTGAAATAATATAATACAAAAATACAGAACAGGGTTAAGAGCATTAAGCTTAAGTGCAATCATTACATTATTCATGGGGGAAACTGCAGCCAGGGAATCCTAGACTGGGAAAGGGACCCTGCCCCAAGGAGCTTACAATCTAAGCTGAATTCATAATGACAAACAGAGACAGTGGGAGGAGGAGTATAAGTGCAGGTACAAGGTGTGGTGAAAGAAGTGCAGAAGGATTCTGCTGTGACTGTCAGTGTGCAAGAGGAGGACATTGCTATTGAGATGCCTCCCTGAGCAGGTGGGTTTTGAGGAGTTGCTTGAAAGTGATGATTGTGGATGATTGGTGAATGGTGATGGGGAGGACATTCCAGAGTCGAGGAGCAGCCAATGAGAAAGCTTGTAGTCGAGAGATGGCTTGAGTTGTGTAGGGAGAGGACAGGAAGAACCCAAGAGAAGACCGTAGGGGACGGGAAGGGGTGTAGCGGGAGATAAGAGCAGAAATGTAAGAGGGTGCTGAGGAGCAGAGAGACTTACAGGAAAGGAGGAGGATCTTGTAAGAAATACGATACTTTATAGGGAGCCAATTGAGGGATTTCAGGAGGAGATGACAGGGAAGGTATCTGGGAGCAAATGTGGTGATTCTTGCGGCTGAATTGATAACAGATTGAAGTGGAGAGAGATGAGAAGCAGGAAGACCGGAGAGTAGAATGTTGCAGTAGTCAAGTCTAGAGAAGTTATCTAGAGAAGTTATCTCCACTTTATCACCTCTTTATCACGCCGTAGTGAATCTTCCCCCAGGTCTCCTAATGAAGATTTTGTTACTAATGCACACGTACAGTGGCGTAACTACAGAGAGTGCAGTTTTGCCGGGGATCAGCACCCAATAGGCCCCATTTACCCCAGGATGCAATATATTCTGGTTATGGATTTGCGGACGCGTTTATTGAGCGCTAGAGGACACCAAAAAAATGCTTGTACTGGGGCCGTCCAATGACCAGTAACGCCACTTCATGCATACATTCTCTTACTCACAGTTTTCTCCTCGGTTCCCCATGCAAAAGATGTCTAAGGAAGGGACCCCCGATAGGTAATCCTGCAGGAAATGCAAGGCAGTTTTCCTCCATTTTACATGTGATACCATCAAGTTTATTTTATATATTTTGTAAGTCGGTTTATTATAGGTATTTAGCAAGTAGCCTGATGCAGTTTTATTTTTGTTTTATACCAATTTTAGCTCACTACATTTCCCATTGATTTCAGTTATAGTATTTGGCTAGATGAGACAGGACTTGAATTGCAGAGTGGGGATTTACATATATGACTTCTTGCAAAAAATGCACTGAATTAATTCTCTATCCGTATATCGGTCTAGCGACAATTTTCTAATATGCGTACACAGAAAATTTCCCTTAACAGCTTTTGTTCCAAGGGTATGGGGCAAGGGGGCAATCTATAGCGCTTTCTGGTTATGCTTTCCTCTGAGACTTGTTCAATATCAAACATAGTGGAGATGTAGTGCTGAACGCCATCATAATTCCAGCCACATCCAGCAGTGCAATTATTACATCAGGAGACTTACCTCCAACAGCGCAAAACGCGTCAGATGGTTCAATAACCAGCCATATGTGTCTATATGCCATTTCACCTATGTCACTCCATCTTAAGACTACTAAATAAATGGAAAGTTGTAACGAAATTGCTGTCCGCCTCACATGTATGACACCTGCCAATTATGTGTGTTCCCGATTAGTATTTTGGATTCAGGTTGCTCGATCTCACTTATTAAAAACCCTTTGAGTGCCAGACAGTCTTCCAGTGCATTGCAACTCATTAGATACCAATTTGACAATCAAAGGGATAAGCAAGGCGCAGGGGAAATGGAATCTCATAACACTATTTTTTGGACCATGCCATAGAACAGCGGTTTTCAACCTCTCTAGTGCCGCGACCCTTTGATAAAATTTCCCTAGTTGTGGCGACCCCTAAGAGTAAAATTATTTTCGTTGCTCCTTCATCGCTGTAATTTTGCTACTGTTATGAATCGAAATATAAATATCTGATGGTTTTAGGCGACCCCTGACAAATTGTCATTCGACCCCCGAAGGGTCCTGACCCACAGGTTGAGAACCACTGCCATAGAACAAGTCTATAGGACTTGCTAGTAAAAAAGTCTTACTGATGCACAGTGTGTGCGCTGGTATTCACTACAGAGATCACACGCTGTAGTGCTTACCCCGGGTTGCAGCTGCTAATGCTGGAGACTGACTCCAGTACAGCTACACTGAGGGAATAAAACATTCTGTTCCTATATTAAAGGCAAAAACTTACTTTTCATAAGTACTCTGTTTTTTTCAAATCTGGGGGGATACGCACTAAGGCGTGATGAAGATGTGATAAAGTGGATGTAACGGATCCTACCCGTTACTTGAGCCCCTTGTCCGGACCTCAAACTATTTATCCAAAGACTATGGACATTTATTACTGTTTGGACTCTGTGCTGTGCCTTGGCGTACAAACTGGCCAGCTGTTCCCTAAGAGAAAGACTTAAATTCATAGACTTTGGATCACATACTATGTTTAATGTATGGCAAACGTTTTAGTTATTGTATGTGGTATGTTTGAGGGTTTACTCCAAGGGAATAGGCAGTGAGGGGTTAATTATTTCAATATGTATTGCAGACTCCCAAGCCTTTTGCTTAATTATTCAACCCCTGGCCATTGTTAAGGGAATGTATATTCTAGCCACTCAAGTCCTTGGAGTGAGAACTGTCCTGAGACCCCCTGCTGTGTGTGTTAATCCATTCACACCTCTCAGTCTGTGAGTCACCTATTGTATAACCTGAAACTCTGTTGCCAGCACTTTGTATTATATGTTGTGAGTTGATTACCTCTGTGAATGCTCCCATTGTGTCAGCCCTTACCATCTGCTGCTGGCCTTTTGTCTGATGTGTTATGATTTAATCACGTTCCCTATTGTATCAGGTTTCCCCATGTGATCCAATGTACTGTACTGTATATAAATATCTGTGGTTTGTGACAATAAAGTGAGTTATGTTTTGGAGTGAACAAGGAGTCCTGGAGTCTTGTATTGCTTATGGTCTAAAGTATCCACTCTGATACCCATCTGCGCCAACTATCCTGAATCGTCGACCGCCTGCTGCCAGTTTCCTGCGACCTAACTTTGTGGACTGTCAGGCGGCAACGTGGACTCTTCCCTGCTTCCAGTGATCCTGCGGCTGTTTCCAGTGACTGTCCATACTCCAACTGGTGCATCCGACGTCGCTTATCTGCGTCAAGAAGAAGAGACCCGGGAACGACGGCGGAAGGCGACGCAGTCCCTTCCCAGTATCCGTTACAGTGGAGATGACTTCTTCAGTGATATCACTTCTCTAATTCTTATGTTATTCTATAGAGCCTATACACTAAGATCTCTAAAGTTGAAGATATCTTAGTGCACTGGCCCCATTGAATAACATAGGAATTGGAGAAGTGATATAGTTGAATAAGTCATCTCCACTTTATCACCTCCTTATCACTGCTTAGTGAATCCCCCCCAGGTCTCCTAATGAAGATTTTGTCACTAATGCACACGTACAGTGGCGTAACTACAGAGAGTGTAGTTTTGCTGGGGGAAAACTTGAAAAACTTGTCAAGGGGGGCAAGGTTTTCATTATGATCACAGTAAGAAGATTGTCCCTTTCTGTGATCTCTCCGGTCAACTGACCAGATTCCACTGCTTACACAAGTAAAAGGGGCGGGCGGGGGATACTTTATCATTCAATTACTCTTGAACTACAACTCTGACAGTATTGAAACAACAATCTCCATGACCCAAATACTATGAAGATTAATTGGAGCTGCTGTTTTTGTGAAACATTACTATCCCTTTAATTTATCATGAGACATTACTAGCCCTTTAACGCATCAGTCTCCCTGTTTTGTGTCTCACAGCAACAGATACAAGAATTAATTAGGCCTCGGCTGTGGTGACCGCAAGATTTTGGAAACAAGAGGTGAACAAAAAGTGCTGATCTGTGTCTCTGGTTTTTACCTGATAATAAAAAAAACATCTGAGATGCCAATGCTTCATTCCAGAGGAGAAGGAACAAGCAGTCCTTACAACAGCACTTTTACCCATCACGTCTGCGTCCTCTGGTACTTCTGTGAGACAGGAATAAGCTGGATACGCTGATCTTTGTTTTGTGGACGCAGCTAATTTAAGACAGTGGAAGGTTCGCTGCCATCATAGGTTCTGTAGTAAATTAACTCTGACTTCGTTTTTTTTCCTCTTTTTGAAAAAAAAAATATATGTTTGACATTTTTAGAACATTTTTCTTGACACAGAAAAATGTTACAATATATAAGTTGCATGAAATTCTGTTCCACTGAATGATCTTTACTTGGAATACATTTTAGAAAAAAATCGGT
The DNA here is from genome assembly GCA_037306005.1 of Rhinophrynus dorsalis. Taxonomy (NCBI): domain Eukaryota; kingdom Metazoa; phylum Chordata; class Amphibia; order Anura; family Rhinophrynidae; genus Rhinophrynus; species Rhinophrynus dorsalis. Next base: position 108,792,247 of record CM074728.1, on the reverse strand, counting down.
TAATTAACAGAATAATTGCTGCCTGTTTTACAAGACAAGATATAACAAAAGTAATGCCTTATTTTAACTACTATTTTAGTGATACATAGGGCCATATGTTCAAAGAAGTAGTGAAATAGCTTTTGTCGTTTGTAATGACTTTTCAAAGTACAGTGTCTTTGGGATCATTAATATCTTCAGCGAGCGTTGGTTGTGATAGGAAATATGTTGTTTGTCCTGACTGAAATTGTCATATGGAACGACAAAAAAAGTCTTAACTAACGACAAAAATGTCTTAAAAAATGTCTTAACAATAAAAATGTCTTAACTAACGATAACTAACGACAAAAATGTCTTTAGACAAAAATTCTCACATTCAGAACACATTCCCTCCACTTTTTTCTTAACGTACAAATTTTGTCTTTTGAAAGACATTTTTTGTCGTTCGTTAAAACAAATTTTCTTTTCCTCTATACGACACTGGAGAATAGTTTAGCCACGCCCTTGCCCCGCCCCTTTACCCGTCAATTCTGGAGTTATGTCGTACACAACGGACATTACTAGTTTTTTGTTGGATACTCTATAGAAAATATGTCATTCATGCATTCAATTAATTATTTTTGTCTTTCATACGACATTTTTTTGTCGTTATCCCTTTGAACATACGACCCATAGTCTTTTATCCACATTTCTGATTTTCTTAGTCTTCAACTGGACCTGACGCCGTAAAAAATGTTTAGTTAATTTTGAAGAAAATTTAATACTGAAAATATTTTGTATTAGCTGTTTAGTTTTTGAGAAATTAACATTTATTTGTTGGTGGCACAGAATGGCATTTTATGCAAATTTGTTTCTGTGCTTTAAGCAGTTTTACTACATACCGTGCTATGAATATGAATGACTCTAGACGGAGCCCACACTCTGGGGGCGTGTCAAAAGTTTGACCCTGAATAGACATAATTAGCATATAATGCCACATTGTGCCACCAAAACATAAAGGTTCAATTCTCAAAAAGCTTTAACCCTTTGAATGCCAGAGGGATATGCAATGCATTGCACAGTCATCTGGCAATCAAGGGGTTAATCAAAGCATAGATGTACTTTAGTCATGGGGTGGCACTTTCTCTTATCTTTTTTTATTGAGAATTGATTCAAAGTGGCCATTGTCACAACCCATGCAGTTCCTCCTGTTCATAGGCGGATGTAGCAGTAATTGCTAAGCATACACACCTTGTTGCAGCCTACTTAAACTCTGGTCTTTCCCACTGTCCTTGGCCTTGAATGGTCATTAACTCAGCGGCTTGTACCTGTGATCTGTGATTTGTCTGTTTCCTGTTGTGACCTGGTCTGTTTGTGATTGATCCTAATATCTGGTTTCCTGACTCTGGCTCTGTACTGCGACTACCTGCTACTCTCAAGTGGTCTGCTCTCTGACCTTTTGCTTCTCCTCAGTGATCCGTCCTACTATGTACCGACTCCAGCTCTGCTCACCAACCCTGTGCTTCTCTCCTGTGATCCAACCTACTGTGTACCGACTTCAGCCCTGGCTTACGACCTTCCTCTTGTCTCCAGTATTCTACTTTCTGTGCATCGACTTCCAGCTTACCCTACGGCTATCCGCACCTCTCTACTGCTCCCACTCTGAAGGTATGGACTACTGCATACCCCTGGTTGTTCGACTGTCTGTGTACAGACTCCTGGCTTGTCATAGGACTACCCGCACCTCTTCTGTATACGACCAACAGATTTTCGATCCTAGGCCTGTGGTTCTACTTCCGGACTCTGCATTAGGGTTCCCACCCTGTGTCACTGCTTAGTGCAGTGATTCTCAACCAGGGTGCCAGGGCACTTTGGTGTGCCACAAACATCAGCTTAAGTGCCCCATGTTTTCTATGAAGACTAACAAAAATGGACTTTTAAATAAAGATTCATAGAAATTGTTATGCGCAATATGTTTAGTTTTGTTATTAAGACCTAATAATTACTGTATATTTATGTACTGTAACCTTGTTATGCCCTTGATAAAGTACATTAAATATGTTAGGGGTGCCCCGAATGTTCTAGATTGTGTGTTAGGGGTGCCCCGAGCAAAAAAGATTGAGAACCATTGGCTTAGCTCTTTCTGCCCTTTAAAAAATGGTATATAATATGTGTTTGTGCAATAAATGAGAAAGATAGGAATTATGGTTGAACACACACGTAGCAAAAATGGCAAAATTGCTTGTGTCCTTATGAGGTTAATATCTGCACTTTGCATGAACTGTAAAGCGCCTGTTTTACCAGATCTATTTTTAGACACAAGTAGCAACACTGTAATAGTTACAGGAGGGAAAGCGCCGTCCGAATTTCCGAAATTTACACCGAAATTTCAGACTAGGTCCGTTTCGGATTCTGATTTTTTTTTGTGGGCGGACCTTAGCTTTCAGAAGGTCCGAATGATGCCGAATACGCCTTATTTGTCCAAATTCCAAAATTTGTTGAACCGAATCGCACAAGTCTATTAAGGGGAGGTTTATTTTTAGGCAATGAACACCCCTTGAAATGATAGTAATATTTCACAAAAACAGCAGCTCCAATTAATCTTCATAGTATTTGAGCCATAGAGAGTGTTATATCATTACTGTGAGTGTTTAGGTCAAGAGTAATTGAATGATAAAGTATCCCCCTCCCACCCCTTTTACCTATTGTAAGCCCCCACTCCTGAGATGTGAACTCCAGTCCATAGACCAGACAGCTCACATCAAGGGTCAATCTCCTTACTGTGTGAACAATGAAAACCCTGCCCCCTTGACAGGTTTTTCAGCTTTTTCCCTTATCTTAATTGAAGATTGTCCCTTTCTGCAATCTGCCTGGATACTTCCTGCTGCTCTGAGCTGAGCAGTGTTACATCAGTAAAAGGGGTGGGAGGGGGAAACTTTATCATTCAGTTACTCTTGAACTACAACTCTAACATAATTGAAATAACACCCTGTATGACCCAAATACTATGATGATTAATTAGAGCTGCTTTTATGGTGCAACATTACTATTCCTTTAACCCTTTGAGTGCCAGAGGGGTACGGAACGCATTGCAAAGCAATGCGTTCCGTACCCCTCTGGCACGCAAAGGGTTAAGGACCAGAGGGGTGCGCAATGCATTCGCACACTCCTCTGACCCTTAAGGGGTTAACCTGCATTACCTCTGATAACCCATTACTGATGGATTATTAAAAACATCTTTAGCCATTCCAGGCACTGGTCGGATACAATCTGATTTAAGGGAGGATAAGAAAGAAAATGCTAGTCTGTCCTAATCCTGATCTAGAGCCAGGTCTTCATCATCAAAAGGAGAGAGTGCAGCATTTGTTAACATTGTAACTGCAGATTCATAAGGTTTGTATTTCTGGTGGGTTACACGTGCCAAACCACAAAAATATGTTGGAACAGTCACATTTCTTCTAAGAGGAGATAAAGTATTGTGATAATATTTTTTTGGTTTCAAAGATACTATTAACCGTAGCTGTTAACATGTCATGTGGCATTGGCAAACCCATTTGTGTCTGATTGCAGGGTTGGGTTTGTGACTCATTTACCGGAGATTCGTGGGACCTGACAGATATTTTTTTAACCTGTTTTCACTCCATCCCGGGGAGTTTTGTGCTGGGAATCTGAATGTCTTTATTGTGTTGAGAGTCAGACGGACAGACCTAATTTAAGTCTCTTCGTCACGTGCAGAATCACATACTGGATCCGTCACCATTGCAGTTTCAGTTTCAAATAAATGAGAATGTAACACGGTACATTTTACTGTGACGGAGAAGGGAGTAATGCAAGGGTGGGAAAAGTGGATTTTCTTTGACTACTGTTACCATCAGTGCAGCGTAACATCATCATTAACCCCTTCCATTCTACACAAGGGGTCACATTTTTAAAAGGATATTAATGTTTCATAATAAAAGCAGCTCTAATTAATCATCATAGTGTTTGGACTTTGGAGAGTGTTATTTCAATACTGTCAGAGTTGTAGTTCAAGAGTAATTCAATGACAAAGTATCCCCCTCCCGCCCCTTTTACTGATGTAACACTGCTCAGCCAGATCAGAAGGGAGGTGCCCAGGTAGACTGCAGAGAGGGACAATCTTCAATTAAGATAAGGGAAAAACCTGAAAAACTTGTCAAGGGGGGCAGGGCCTTCATTGTTCTCATAGGAAGAAGATTGTCCCCTTCTGTTATCTGTCTGGTCTATGGACTGGATTCCACATCTGAGAAGAGATAGCTTACACTAGGTAAAAGGGGCGGGAGGGGAAACTTTGCTTGTGAATATCTCTCAAACCATAAAGGTTTGAGAGATAAGACTTATATCGTTCTTCATGTTTTTTTAATGCCTACAAAATAAAATAAAGATAATACGAAGTATTACTATCCCTTTAAGGTCAGTGATATTGTTGGCCAGTGCTAGGGCATTTATTTAAAGTGTTAGTAACGTCCCAACAAAAATATTTATCATTTTGTAGTCCTTAACCCCTTAAACACGGCCGATCGCGCATGCAGCCGTCATGTAAGGACCACGGACCACTTTTTTTTTTTTTGCCATCTGCTTCCGGACTCCCTGAACGGAGTGCAGCCGTGCAGGGAGCCCAGAATTCCCTGATGGTCCAGGACCGTCATGGGTCCCTAACGGAAAACAACCCATGACGGTCCTGGACGGTCATGGGTCGTTAAGGGGTTAAACAGTTTAACTGAATGAAAAAAGCCCTATCTCTCAAACCGCATTTGACTCAGAATATTTCAGCATATTGCACTTTGACTGCTGCAAGAGATTCTGGGCAGAGAGTTTCACATGAGAACACTGACAGTCCTCTCGTTTTTATATCCCATCCAGTCCTCTGTCCTCTGTGCGTATGATCTCTGTGCAACAGGGGAACGTGCAGACTCACTAAATCCACCTCCCATACCTCCCAACATTTCAGATTGCCAAAGATGGACACTTGTGTTTTAGGGGGGTGTTGCTGTGGGCACGGCATTCCCAAAAATAAATGAATGAATGACTTATAACAAGACCAAAGTGTTTTATTTACACAGACTAATTTATAAACACATATACTGACGTTTAAACAAACATTAACGTGAGTTTTATTGATGTGGAGCGATGTGATACACTTCTATACACACCACACAGTCTGATGTCCTAAACACAGGGACACCAGGGTGATACACTTCTATACACACCACACAGTCTGATCTCCTACACACAGGGACACCAGGGTGATACACTTCTATACACACCACACAGTCTGATGTCCTAAACACAGGGACACCAGGGTGATACACTTCTATACACACCACACAGTCTGATCTCCTAAACACAGGGACACCAGGGTGATACACTTCTATACACACCACACAGTCTGATCTCCTAAACACAGGGACACCAGGGTGATACACTTATATACACACCACACAGTCTGATGTCCTAAACACAGGGACACCAGGGTGATACACTTCTATACACACCACACAGTCTGATTTCCTAAACACAGGGAAACCAGAGTGATACACTTCTATACACACCACACAGTCTGATCTCCTAAACACAGGGACACCAGGGTGATACACTTATATACACACCACACAGTCTGATCTCCTAAACAGAGGGACACCAGGGTGATACACTTCTATACACACCACACAGTCTGATCTCCTAAACACAGGGACACCAGGGTGATACACTTCTATACACACCACACAGTCTGATCTCCTAAACACAGGGACACCAGGGTGATAAACTTATATACACACCACACAGTCTGATCTCCTAAACACAGGGACACCGGGGTGATACACTTATATACACACCACACAGTCTGATCTCCTAAACACAGGGACACCAGGGAGATACACTTATATACATACCACACAGTCTGATTTCCTAAACACAAGGACACCAGGGTGATACACTAATATACACACCACACAGTCTGATCTCCTAAACACAGGAACACCAGGGTGATAAACTTATATACACACCACACAGTCTGATCTCCTAAACAGAGGGACACCAGGGTGATACACTTATATACACACCACACAGTCTGATCTCCTAAACACAAGGACACCAGGGTGATACACTTATATACACACCACACAGTCTGATCTCCTAAACACAGGGACACCAGGGTGATACACTTCTATACACACCACACAGTCTGATCTCATAAACACAGGGACACCAGGGTGATACACTTCTATACACACCACACAGTCTGATCTCATAAACACAGGGACACCAGGGTGATACACTTCTATACACACCAAACAGTCTGATCCCCTAAACACAGGGACACCAGGGTGATACACTTCTATACACACCACACAGTCTGATCTCCTAAACACAGGGACACCAGGGTGATACACTTATATACACACCACACAATGTGATCTCCTAAACACAGGGACACCAGAGTGATATACTTCTATACACAGAACAAAGTCTGATCTCCTAAACACAGGGACATCAGGGTGATACAGTTATATACACACCACACAGTCTGATCTCCTAAACACAGGGACACCAGGGTGATACACATATACACACCACATTGTCTGATCTCCTAAACACAGGGACACCAGGGTGATACACATATACACACCACACTGTCTGATCTCCTAAACACAGGGACACCAGGGTGATACACTTCTATACACACTACACAGTCTGGTCTCCTAAACACAGGGACACTAGGGTGATACACTTATATACACACCACACAGTCTGATCTCCTAAACACAGGGACACCAGGGTGATACACTTCTATACACACCACACAGTCTGGTCTCCTAAACACAGGGACACTAGGGTGATACACTTATATACACACCACACAGTCTGATCTCCTAAACACAGGGACACCAGGGTGATACACTTCTATACACACCACACAGTCTGATCTCCTAAACACAGGGACACAAGGGTGATACTCTTATATACACACCACACAGTCTGATCCCTTAAACCATACCTGGGAACTTTTGAAATGAGCTCACCCTGAGATATTTGAAATATTAACCCTTAACGCCCACAAGAAAGCAGATTCTATGTGTTATGTCAATGTTTGCTCTAAACCAGAGATAATCCAATCAATGTTTAAGGAACCTTACACATGCTACAGTTCTGAGATATAACTTCTTATACACTCGTAAGGCAAGCAGAACTTGTCCCCCTGCCTTTCTGGTAGAAATGTCATGGATTTGGAGAATATGTAAGCAGTAAATTGGTGTAAATCATATAGGAGGACATACTGGATTTGCTCACCCTGAGAATTTGGCCCTTCACCCTGAGACCCTGAGATTTGGTTCCAAACCCTGAGTCTCAGGGTCAAACCCTGAGAGTTTCCAGGTATGCCTTAAACATAGGGACACTAGTGTGGGAAAGAGGGACAGAGGAATTTGGGTCTAAAAGAGGGACTGTCACTCCTAAAGAGGGACACTTGGGAGGTATGACCTCCTGACATCTAATCTAAAATTTCTGGGGATCTCTCCAATGCTGTACTTATTAAGAAAATGCCCTACCCCTTTAACCACTTGAATGCTCATTACATCTCCTTTGCATTGTTTTGCAGTGCATTGGTGACCTCACATGCATCCGTACCTTTTAAATCAATGGAAATGTCAGGTATTTTATTTAGACTCTATAGTATTGGGTATCCTATTGAAATGTCACCGTTTAAAGCATCAATATGTGGACATTCTGTTTAAAGGGACAATAATGTCCCATAAAAATTTTTCTTGCTTTGTGTAGTTTAAAAAATTAAATGATGCGGAGCAAATCCCATCTCTCAAACCATTATGGTTTGAGAGATATTCGCATCAAAAGTTCCTCCCTCCCTCCCCTTCTCCTGACCTCAGCGCTCTACTGACAGCAGGAGATCCCGGTCCTGGGACCAGCAGCAGAGCAGAAATAACGATACTGGAAAAGAATTACTTCATTGGAACGGTCTACAAAGTGTGCCTGGTTTGCAAACACACTTTGTAGACCGTGCCAATGAAGTAATTCTTTTCCAGTATCGCTATTTCAGCTCTGCTGAAGAGCCTCTTCGTGTCGACTGACATGGATTGCCTTCTGTCAGCTATACAGTGAACCTCAGGAGAGGGGGGAACTTTAGATGTGAATATCTCTCAAACCATAAAGGTTTGAGAGATAGGAATTGCGCCACATAATTTATTTATTTATTTATTTATTTATTTATTTATTAAATCTATAAAACAATGAAACATTTTTCTGGGACATTACTGTTCCTTTAAATACAAAGTAGAGCAATTCCATTTGTTTCAGTAAGGGTCTGTGTGTCTTTGTGCTTTCTTCTAATGCCACTCTATAGATCACCGAGCAACAAAATCAATTAAGGGAATGAGGACTTGACGTATAAGGAACAACTAGACAAACTTGGTTTATTTACTCTAGAGAAAAGACGACTAAGAGGAGACCTTATCACATTGTACAAGTATATGAGAGGTCCATACAAGGATCTCTGCGGTGAGCTATTTATTCCAAGGCCTGATCAGGTGACCAGGGGACACCCCATGAGATTAGAGGAAAGGAGGATTAGACTTCAGCAGAGGAAGGGGTTTTTTACAGTGAGGTCTGTTAAAATGTGAAATTCTTTGCCTCAAGGAGGTGGTTATGGCAGATACAATGGATACATTTAAGAGAAGATTAGATACATTTCTTTCCAAAGGGAACATACAGAATTATACTGTTTATTAGTAGGCAGATCAGGAAGGTCTGATAAAGACTAACTTATTTGGTAGCAGGAAAGCTGTAACATTACTGGGGTATGAGGAGAAGGTTGAACTTGATGGACTTGTGTCTTTATTCAACCAAATTTACTATGTTACTAAGACCTCACCTAGGGTACTGTGCACAGTTCTGGAGATCACATCTCCAGGAATACATTACTAAACTGAAGGCAGAGTGGGGCAGTGTAAATATGGGACTATACCAGCATATCCTTGGAGAAGTGGAGGAGGTATATCCTCTGATGGAGGTATAATCATCTATGATATTGAAGGAACGATACCCTCATATAATCATTAGCAGCCATGGAGAATAACAAGCAGAGTGGGCATAGCAATGAGGCTGTAAGGGCCAGGAGAGTGATTGGCATTTTAATCATCACATCTTGTAAGTGCAATGAGTGCTTGTTTTGTATGAGACAACACATTAAAACACTACTTTTACAATTTTTTGTCCTTCTCTTCTTGCACCCTTTATCTTTAGAATTTTGAAAGGGTGAACTAGGATGCTACAAAGGATCTGCAGAGGAGAGGAAAGTGTGGAAAATAGTGACATGATATTTATCAGAATCGTTCCTAACACTAACTAGAACCATTCCATCCCATCATCCAATACTAACATTCCACCGTCTGTATCCTCATTCATCAGCTTCATTTCAGATAAGTGGTCCATGCTGACTTTACCATTTTAAGCAACATATCTCATATATTACTTATCACATTGATCCCTCTACTTCAAAGAAAAGCCAGCATAAATGATGCAGGGTTTTCATCAAACCGGGTTCCAGAATAGACAAAAAAAATTATAATTCATACAGCCTGGAAGAAAGGGAGAAGCGGGGTGATATGGTAGGAAGCTTAAAATATATTGAGGGATTTCATACGATTCAGGAGGGAAGAATTTTCTTTTGTTTTTTTAAAGACGAATACTAAAAAGAGGTCAAGTTATAGGGTGGAAAATTCAGAAGTACAGCTTTACAGAAAGGGTTATAGACTCATGGAACAGCCTCCAAGTAGAAGTGGTAGGGGCAAATACTGTTAGTGAATTCAAAAATGCCTGGGATAGACACAAGTCTGTGCTGAGAATTATATATGACTGTGTATATTATTAGTGTACCTGGGAACGTCTGCCCCCAGAGAGGGCTCGTGTGCTGTGATTTGTGTCATAAAAGGGTTGGGGCTTAATCAGGTAGGTGTGACTTATTTAGCTGTGTCATAAAGTGGGTGGGAAGTGGGCAGAACAGGGTGGGAAGGTGGAGAAGTGGGCGGGTCAGTGGGAGGAACAGGGTGGGAAGGAGGGGAATTGGGAGAACAGTGGGCAGAACAAGGAAGGAAGGAGGAGACATGGGAGGAACAGGGTGAGAAGGAGGAGAAGTGGGAGGGAAGGAGGAGGAACAGGGTGGGAAGGAGGAGGAACAGGGTAGGAAGGAGGAAAAGTGGGAGAAAAGTAGGAGGAACAGGGTGGGGATGAGGCGTGGGAGAGAAGTAGGATGAACAGGGTGGGGATGAGAAGTGGGAGGGAATTAGGAGGAACAGGGTGCGAAGGAGGAGAAGTGGGAGAAACAGGGTGGGAAGGAGGAGAAGTTGGAGGAACAGGGTGGGAAGGAGGAGAAGTGGGAGAAACAGGGTGGGAAGGAGGAGAAGTGGGAGGGAAGGAGGAGGAACAGGGTAGGAAGGAGGGAAAGTGGGAGAGAAGTAGGCGGAACAGGGTGGGGATGAGAAGTGGGAGGGAAATAGGAGGAACAGGGTGGGAAGGAGGAGAAGTGGGAGGAACAGGGTGGGAAGGAGGAGAAGTGGGAGAAACAGGGTGGGAAGGAGGAGAAGTGGGAGGGATGTAGGAGGAATAGGGTGGGAAGGAAGAGACGTGGGAGAGAAGTGGGCAGAACAGGGGTGCGTGTGGTTTGTCCAGGTACTTAGTTCTGCTTAGTATATCAGTGTCAACGAGTCACACCAAATGATTGTACCTTTGGCAAACACACCTCATTTGATATGATGCATAGAAGAAACATTTAAACTGAAAACATGTACTGTTCAGGGGCGTGAGGAAAGCTTTGAGGGCCCCTCGTCTATTCCACACCCTCTTATCATCAAACAATGAGCTTTGATAGAACCAAATTACTTGTATGGGACACAAGCTGCTATCAGATTGTAAACTGAAACAATCAGCAATGGACCACAATAGATACTAAACATTATTAAAAACATAGTTATAGATATTGTTGACCGCTACTTTAAGAACACCATCCTAGGTAAACCCTTCTGTAAAGCAGAGCTTTCATATGATTAACATAGTGCCGCAAATGATAGTTACATTACTGATATCCACTTACTTATACTTGAAAATAAAACTAATTGCTGCATTAAAGGGATAGTAATGTTTCAAAATAAAAGCAGCTCCAATTAATCTTCATAGTTATTTGGGCCATGGAGAGTGTTATTTCAGTACTGCCAGAGTTGTAGTTCAAGAGTAATTGAATGATAAAGTATCCCCCTCCTGTCCCTTTTACTGATGTAACACTGCTCACCTCAGAGCAGCAAGACTGTCCGGATGGATCACAGAGAGGGACAATCTTCAGTGATCATAAGGAAATAGCTGAAAAACCTGTCAAGGGGGCAGGGTTTTCCTTATGATCACAGTAAGAAGATTGTCCCTTGCTGTGATCTGTCCAGGCATGTGACCAGATTCCACATCTGAGGGGAGGCGGCTTACACTAGGTAAAAGGGGCGGGAGGGGGATACTTTATCATTGAATTACTCTTGAACTACAACTCTGACAGTATTGAAATAACACTCTCCAAGGCCCAAAAACTACGAAGATTAATTGGAGCTGCTGTTATTGTGAAACATTACTATCCCTTTAATGAAACAAGATCCTTTTAACCAAGCAGGCACTGGCTGGGATCTTGCAGGAGGCGCTCTCTGAGCATGCTCTGTCAGTCCCTTCCGGTGCCTTATGGCACAGTGGCATTCAACTCACCAATCGTTGAGTTGAAAGGGACGCACAGCACAGACACAGACATGTCGTCTCTGCAAGATGTCTACTCTGTTCCCTAGTGCTACCTGGTTAAAATGTTCCTTTTTCATTAAAGGGCTAGTAATACTTGAAAATAAGTTTATTTTATATTGTAGCCCTTAAAAAACATGAAAAATGATATAAGTCTTATCTCCCAAACCTTTATGGTTTGGAAGATATTCACTTGAAAAATATAGTAAAATTCTCTTTTCCTGGCTGTTTCAGCCAAGTCTGCCATCTAGTGGACAGATTTGAAATTCGGTCCACAGAGCAACCGGCAGCTCTTTAGCAGTGCCAAGATCAGGATCTTTGAAAAGAACTACTTAATTGGAACTATCTACAAAGTGTGCCTGGCTTGAAAGCACACTTTGAAGACTGTTCCAATTAAGAAATTATTTTTAAAGATGGTGATCTCAGCACTTCTGGAGAGGCACAACTGGTCCCGGGACCGGATTCCAAATCTGATGGGTGGAGCAATGACGTCACTCCAGGGGAAACTTTACTTCTGAATATCTCCCAAACCATAAAGGGAGATAAGACTTATATCATTTTTCATGTTTTTTTTAAGGGCTACAATATAAAATAAACTTATTTTCAAGTATTACTATCCCTTTAATGCAGCAGTCAGTTTTATTTTCAAGTATAAGTCTGTGGATATCGCTAATGTAACTATCATTTGCTGCTCTATGTTAATCATATGAAAGTACCAGCACTTATGAAACTTTATTACGCTATTTCCATTATTAGCAAGCTACAAATAATTAACTGGGCATAATTTATGTACGCATGAAAGTTCCTCCTGAAACAAATTAAGAATCACTTATTCCTAGGATATCATTCCCTTTTTAAATCAATGGACTTTGGGGATTATTCACTTATCTCCTATGGTGCAGATAATTTGCTCCAGAATTACTCCAGTTGTCATGAAATAACCAGAGAATCGAGATAACCCATCCCGTTCAATTTCCTGCACATTTGTCACCTGCCTCATTTCATTTCCCCCTGATCTGTCACCTGATTTCCTAGCGCTCAGTCATATTTACCTTGTCAGAATTCCTTAGGTGCCTGACAATAATAGATTTATCATATGTGTGGAGACCTGAGTGCTGGCATACCAAGGGGACTGTAAAACTAATATCATATGTTGCATAAAATGATCATTTTTGCCTTGAATACCCTGTGGGATTTTTAAACGAAATCAAAATTGTTCCTGAACTGACATCATATTGTTCAATTTCACTGGAAACAAACCTGTTTATTTGAGTGATTGTTCATTCTTCTGTGGCAAAATAATTACCTTCCGCGGGAAATTACATTCACAATTTTGTCATATTGAAAAATTCTCATAAATTCCCCAAAACTAGCTTCTGTTGGATTCAGAAGATAATTTTATGACAGTGGTAAAATCTACTGTATGTTGCTCCTTAGCCCTTTAACCCTTTGAGTGCCAGAGCGGTATGCAACGCATTGCTTTGCAATGAGTTGCATACCCCTCTGGCACTCAAAGGGTTAAAGGGTCAGAGGGGTGAGCAACACATTGCTAAATCTTTCACTCTGTGAGAGCAAGAGGTCTGGCAAAGGTTTAAGGCTTTAACCCAGGGATAGTCAATGGTTTGACAGCGCACAGTTGGGTACGACAGCTCCCATCATCCCCCGCACATTGCGAAGCAAATGTTTTGGATCTCACTCTGAAACTTAAAGGGTTAAAGTGAACTAATCACCCCAAAAAGTTCATATATTTTAATGTACATCAATAAAATTTAAAGGGACAGCAATGTTCCATAAAAATTGTTTCTAGTTTTGTAGAGCTTAAAATAATAAAATAAGTGCTATATACCCTATCTCTCAAACCACTATGGTATGAGAGATATAGGCACTGAAAGTTCCCCCCTCCCTCCCCTTCTCCTGATGTCAGCTATCAAGTTGACAGCAGGAGATTTGAGTCGTATGACTCGAAGAGGCTCTGCAGCAGAGCCGGAATCGCGTTATTTAAAAAGAACTACTTCAATGGAAAGGTCTACAAAGTGTGCTTGCAAACCAGGCACACTTTGTAGATCTTTCGAATAAAGTAATTCTTTTTAAATAATGTGATTTTGGCTCTGCTGCAGAGCCGCCTGCTGGGCCCAGGACCGGGATCTCCTGCTGTCAGCTAGAGCGCTGACGTCAGAAGAAGGGGAGGGAGGGGGGAACTTTCAATGTTAATTCAATGCCATAGCGGTTTGAGAGATAGGGTCTGTAGCACTTAGTTTATTATTTTAAGCTCTACAAAACTAGAAACTATCAACACAGACAGACAGACAGACAGACAGATAGATAGATAGATAGATAGATAGATAGATAGATACATAGATAGATAGACATAGATAGATAGATAGATAGATAGATAGATAGATAGATAGATAGATAGATAGATAGGATAGATAAAATTAGATAGATAGATAGATAGATAAAATTATATAGATAGATAGATAGATAGATAGATAGATAGATAAAATTAGATAGATAGATATGAGATAGCCAGATATATAGATAGATAGAATGAAATGAGATAGATAGATAGATAGATAGATAGATAGATAGATAGATAGATAGATATGAGATAGGTGGATCGATACATAGATAGATATGAGATAGGTAGATAGATAGATAGATAGACAGATAGATATGAGCTAAATAGACAGATAGATAGATAGATAGATAGATAGATAGGAGATAGATAGATAGATAGATAGATAGATAGATATGAGACAGACAGATAGATAGATAGATAGATAGATAGATAGATAGATAGATAGATAGATAAATATGAGATAGATAGATAGATAGATAGATAGATAGATAGATAGATATGATATAGAGAGATAGATATGAGATAGATAGATAGATAGATAGATAGATAGATAGATAGGAGATAGATAGATAGATAGATAGATAGATAGATAGGAGATAGATAGATAGATAGATAGATAGATAGATAGATAGATAGGAGATAGATAGATATGAGATAGATAGATAGATAGATAGATAGATAGATAGATAGATAGATAGGAGATAGATAGATAGATAGATAGATAGATAGATAGATAGATAGATATGAGATAGATAGATAGATAGATAGATAGATAGATAGATAGATAGATAATTCTCTCTGGTCAGGGTTGCCACCCACAGAAAATGTTGTCTTTTTATTGTCACCAGTGGAAATAACTGGAGACAAGCAAATGTTGTGCTGATTAATTTCTGTGAACTGTCATATTTTTACTAACACCACATTTTTTTTCTGACACGCCTTAATCTTAGGTAATCTTTTTCCGATTTAGTAAAATAACCATTGCTATCACTTTCTATGCAGAGATTAAGGTTGTTTTTTTAGTTCCAATTAAATCGTATGTAAAAAACAGATGATCTTTTTCAGGCATGGTGCAGTTTGTAACTCACTTTGTTTGTTTGTTTTTTTCCTTCTGGCATCACTTGCTTGGAATACAAACATTAGTGGCAAAATTGCACTGAAAATGCAGATACCTGCAATGTTTGTGCAATTTTGTTCAGATCTCATTAAATCATATACCACAAATTTACAGGAGCCTTAAAGGGATAGTAGTGCTTGAAAATAATTTTATTTTATATGGCAGCCCTTAAAAAAACATTAAAAAAGAAATAAGTCTTATCTCCCAAACCATTATGGTTTGGGAGATATTAGCAAGTAAAGTTTATAATAATAAAAGTAAAGTTCCCTTTTCCTGGCTGTTTTAGCCAAGTCTGCCATCTAGTGGACAGATTTGGAATCCGGTCCATAGTTCAGCTGGCAGCTCTTCAGCAGTGCCGAGATCACGATCTTTAAAAAGAACTACTTCATTGGAACTGTCTACAAAGTGTGCCTGGCTTGCAAGCACACTTTGTAGACAATTCCAATGATGAAATTATTTTTAAACATTGTGATCTTGGCACTGTTAAAGAGCTGCGGCCGGTCTGGGGACCGGATTCCAAATCTGAAGGCTTGAGCATTGACGTCACTGCAGGGGAAATTTTACTTGTGAATATCTCCCAAACCATAAAGGTTTGGGAGATAAGACTTTTATCATTTATAATGTTTTTTTAAGGGCTACAATAAAATTATTTTCAAGAGCTGTGCTGACAGCATGAGATCTTGGCCCAGAGTGTGGCTCTTCATCAGAGCCATAATAGCGCAATCTAAAAATAAATACTTAATTGAAATGGTCTACAAAGTGTGCCTGGTTTGCAGGCACACTTTGCAGACCGTTCCAGTGAAGTATTTCTTTCTACACAGAGCTATTTTGGCTCTGCTGAAGAGCCACCATCCGGCCGCAAGACCAGAATCTCATGCTGTCAGTTAGAGCATTGACGTCTGTGAAAGGGGAGGGAGGGGGGAACTTTAAAAGCTTATATCTCTCAAACTATAAATGATTGAGAGACAACACCTACATCATTTAATTTATATTTATAATATCTACAATTTTAAAGTTTGTTAACAGCAGGCATTACTATATATTTAAAGGGATAGTAATGTTTCATAATAAAAGCACCTCTAATTAATCATCATAGTATTTTGACTTTGGAGAGTGTTATTTCAATACTGTCAGAGTTGTAGTTCAAGAGTAATTCAATGATAAAGTATCCCCCTTCCGCCCCTTTTACTGATGTAACACTGTTCAGCCAGATCAGAAGGGAGGTGCCCAGGTAGACTGCAGAGAGGGACAATCTTCAATTAACATAAGGGAAAAACCTGAAAAACTTGTCAAGGGGGGCAGGGCTTTCATTGTTCTCATAGGATGAAGATTGTCCCCTTCTGTTATCTGTCTGGTCTATGGACTGCATTGCACATCTGAGAAGAGATGGCTTACACTAGGTAAAAGGGGCGGGAGGGGGAAACTTTGCTTGTGAATATCTCTCAAACCATAAAGGTTTGAGAGATAAGACTTATATCATTCTTCATGTTTTTTTAATGCCTACAAAATAAAATAAAGATAAACCGAAGTATTACTATCCCTTTAAGACGTACAGTTTTGGAGCAAAACAGCTGCACCATAGAGGATCCTTTAACCCATTGAGTGCCAGAGAGTATCCAATTCATTGCTTTGAATACCGTTCTGGTACTCCATGTGCTAAGAAATGAAGGGTTTGCTGCTTATTGTACAGTAATGCATGGTGCTCCCGCTCTCATCAAGGTTACATGAATTTGCATCTTATGTAAATGCAGATATTACCATAAAAGACAATTATGAAAGTCTAATCATTCAAACACCATTCATTCTTCCCTGATCTGTGTAAGACATCACCTCAATACCCACATCACGATTCTGCAGACTAAAGCATCGCTTTTTAAAATGTTCTTAATGAATTAATGTTTCTCTTCGAGCTATGAAGGATGGCTGGTTTAAAACCTTTTTTGTAAAGATCTTTTCATATGATCTTTTGGTTAGTAATGTACCTGTGAAAACTATTTCATGTCACTTGCATTAAAGTTGATAGAAAAAAAAACACTTTTACATTGAACTGTTCGCCTTCTGTGGCTGCTTTGTACCTTGTGAATAAGAGCTAAATGCAGAGTCCATTACACTCAGGGAGGTTCGTCCTTAAAGGGATAGTAATGTTTCATAATAAAAGCAGCTCTAATTAATTATCATATTATTTGGACTTTGGAGAGTGTTATTTCAGTTCTGTCAGAGTTATAGTTCAGGAGTAATTCAATGACAAAGTATCCCCCTCCCGCCCCTTTTACTGATGTAACACTGTTCAGCCAGATCAGAAGGGAGGTGCCCAGGGAGATTGCACAGAGGGACAATCTTCAGATAAGATAAGGGAAAAACCTGAAAAGCTTGTCAAGGGGGGCAGGGATTTCATTGTTCTCATAGGAAGAATATTGTCCCCTGCTGTTATCTGTCTGGTCTATGGACTGGATTCCACATCTGAGAAGAGATGGCTTACACTAGGTAAAAGGGGCAGGAGGGGAAACTTTGCTTGTGAATATCTCTTAAACTATAAAGGTTTGAGAGATAAGACATATCATTCTTTGTGTTTTTTTAATGCCTACAAAATAAAATAGTTAAAACGAAGTATTACTATCCTTTTACGGAGTTTATTCAGTATACTGAAAAGGAATAATTCAAAAGCAATTCTGGAGTAAAACAATTGCATTACAGAGGACTAATGTCATTCTCCAAATACCCTTTGGTTTAAATGGGACCTTTTGACCAAATGGAAGAATTTTGGTACAAGCCAAATGCACAGAGGCTTAAAGGGATAGTAATGATTCATAATAAAAGCAGCTCTAATTAATCATCATCGTATTTGGACTTTGGAGAGTGTTATTTCAATACTGTCAGAGTTGTAGTACAAGAGTAATTCAATGACAAAGTATCCCCCTCCCGCCCCTGTTACTGATGTAACACTGCTCAGCCAGATCAGAAGGGAGGTGCCCAGGTAGACTGCAGAGAGGGACAATCTTCAATTAAGATAAGGGAAAAACCTGAAAAACTTGTCAAGGGGGGGGCAGGGCTTTCATTGTTCTCACACTAAGATCTACAGACCAGATTCCACATCTGAGGTGAGCAGTGTTACATCAGTAAAAGGGACGGGAGGGGGGTACTTTATCATTGAATTACTCTTGAACTACAACTCTGACAGTATTGAAATAACACTCTCCATGGACCAAATACTATGAAGATCAATTGGAGCTGCTGTTTTTGTGAAATATTACTATCCCTTTAACTAGACGCCTCCGGGCCCTGGTACAAGAAGTGCCACGGGCCCCCTCCACAATGCCCCCATCTCCTACCTGGAGCTCCCACGCGGTCCTCTTAGTAATGCAGAGCGCTGGGAGGTGATGTAATCTCCCAGCGCTCTGCATTACTAGAGTGCCAGAGGGAGATTGCGGGCCCCAAGTGGAGGGGTCGCAGGGGGAGGCCGGGCTTCTGGAGTGCATGACCCGGTCTCAGATGCGACCCCTATAGTTACGCCACTGCAAATGCACCATAGTCATTACTGGGAATTCTCCAGAACTGCCCCAGAGACTTGGGGTTTCAGATTGAATTGATGGGGGCATGGGCGTCCACAGAAGTTTTTCCAGATGGGGGGGGGCAAGTGTGGCGGGGCCCCAGGCCAGGCCTCCCAGCCTCTATATCTGGGGGGGGGGGGTAGACAAATGTAGGGGGGCAAATCCCTCACAGACGCCCATGACCGGGATGGATATGATGGAAAGAGTGCCAGTACTGAGGCTGTTTATAAAACACGTTTTGGGGAATGTAATAACAGTATCCCACTGATTACTAGGAGCTGGTAGCAATTCTTAGTGATATAGTTGACTCACTCCATTGTATTAAGCTCTGGAAATCCCAGAAACAAGAAGAAAGCAGCAAATAGTGAAAAATACCTTTATCCACAGTATTCAAAGTATAAAGTAATGTACTCACATATTATATAGGTCAGATGGCTGGTATCAGACAGTCTGACAGAAGCTCATATGAAGAGAACCAACCCGTCTTCTTTCGGGAAACTCCTGCAGGAACAATTCATCAAACAATTCTTTTTTTTCTGTTCATTTATTTTGTGTTAGACGTGACTTGTAAGCTTTGAAAAAGCAGTTGGGAAACCACAACACACATTAGCGTTCAAGCCTTTTAAAGGGATAGTAATGTTTCATAATAAAATCAGCTCTAATTAATCATCATAGTATTTGGACTTTGGAGAGTGTTATTTCAATTCTGTCAGAGTTGTAGTTCAAGAGTAATTCAATGACAAAGTATCCCCCTCCCGCCCCTTTTACTGATGTAACACTGCTCAGCCAGATCAGAAGGGAGGTGCCCAGGTAGACTGCAGAGAGGGACAATCTTCAATTAAGATAAGGGAAAAACCTGAAAAACTTGTCAAGGGGGCAGGGCTTTCATTGTTCTCACAGGAAGAAGATTGTCCCCTTCTGTTTTTTGTCTGGTCTATGGACTGCATTCCACATCTGAGAAGCGATGGCTTACACTAGGTAAAAGGGGCAGGAGGGGAACTTTGCTTGTGAATATCTCTCAAACCATAAAGGTTTGAGAGATAAGACGTATATCGTTCTTCATGTTTTTTTAATGCCTACAAAATAAAGTAAAGATAAAACGAAGTATTACTATTCCTTTAAGTGCATGTTTTACGTACATTTTAACAAATGTATATATTTTTGAATTTCGAAGTCCCCACGTCAGCATTAATTGAAGAATTGTTCCTGCAGGAGTTACACAAATGGAGTCAGGTTGGTTCTCTCCGTACGAGCATTTGTCAGACTGTCTGATACCAGCAGTCTCTCCTATATAATATGTGAGTACATCACTTTATACTTTGAATGCTGCGGATAAAGGTATTTTTCACTATTTTCTGCTTTCTTCTTGTTTCTGGGATTCCGATGCCACTTGGGAGAGCGTGTTTCTGAGAGAGCAGCCATCGAAAGTCATATTGGAGTGGCCGTACTGTGTCTGGGGGCAGTCTTTAAAGCGGAACTACCACCCGACACAATCTTTAGCTTCACTAAGTCCCCATTTGGTGACTAGCTGCTTAGTAGCGCTAGTTGCCAGAATAATTACCTTATTTAATAGATTTCTGCTCTCTTCCCCGGCAGAGAGGCAGGACGGAGCGCGGACATCTTGCCATTCTGACATCCGCGCGCCTGCACTGTCAGTCCCAGCCGGAGCCAAATGGGTCCTAGCAATGCCTACTAGAGTCAGCTGGGACTGATAGCGCAGACGCACGGACATCACAATGGCAAGATGTTCGCAATCCGTCCTGCCTGTCACCCATGGAAGAGAGCAGCAATCTATTAAATAAGGTAATTATTCTGGTGACTAGCGCTACTAAGCAGCTAGTCGCCAGATGGGGACTTAGTGAAGCTAAAGATTGTGTCGGGTGGTAGTTCCGCTTTAAAAATACCTGGTTGTCTGAATCACTGGAGTTGACGTATGTTACCCGTCCAGCCAGTTCTCTTGTGAGTGTGCACCTAGAGGTGTTGTTGGTGGTCAAGAGCTCGATATTAATTGATGTACACAGGGGCGTTCCTGTTTTCTCTCCCCCTTTTTTGTTCCTCTACACTCTTCACTGTGAAAATGGTCCTCTGTAATGCAAGGAAAGGGCAGTGGGGAAGTGTATGGACGTTGTGTTGCTCATTTCTCAGCACACTGTTTAACGCTATTTACTAACAAGTAGCACACCTTCACGCCATTCCTCTTTTATTATTTGTTTTTTTGTCTTCAGCTATGAATTTTTTACACTTTTATGCAACTGACGGCGAGGTCATTGAATTTCTGAATCCAGGGATTTTTCTCTCTGTGACACAAGAAGTAGGTGTTGTAATACAATGTTGCAAGTCTCTCTGCAACACTGATTGATCTGTATGTTTTAGAGTTGCTTTTCTACATTGTTTCACTTTTTATTTACATTGTATCAGTTTTACATTGTTGAACTCTTTCTATTTTCACAGCCTCAAGCAAAGCTTTCTGGAAGATTAAATAAATAAATAAATAGTATAGTTAAAGGGATAGTAATACTTAAAATGTAAAAAAATATGTTGTAGGGTTTATCCCCCTGAGTAAAACAAGAGTACTCCCACTGCTGAAAGGTGTTTCATTCAAAAGTTATTGATTTTCAAAGTTGAATTTTTTAGGTGCAATATCACAGTGGCCTGAAATTGTACAGTGGCACTGTTGCTACACCATCCTATGGACAGCTCTGGTCCCGGGACCATAAATCTCCATAGGATGGTGTAGCAACAGCGCCACTGTACAATTTCAGGCCAATGTGATATTGCACCTAAAAAATTCAACTTTGAAAATTAATAACTTTTGAATGAAACACCTTTCAGCAGTGGGAGTACTCTTGCTTTACTCAGGGGGATAAACCCTACAACGTTTTTTTTTACATTTTAAGTATTACTATCCCTTTAATGTGTCTTTCCATAGTATGCTCTTGCAAAATAGTTACAGTCAAAATGGTCATTATCACCAAAAACATGAAAATGAATCCAGTATTTTAACCTATGTATCATGTAAGCCATATACGTGGGCTCTGAATATGGAACCCTATATTCTAATTAAGCTCTCAGTCCAGCACAGAGATCAAAGGGATAGTAATGTTTCACAAAAACAGCAGCTCCAATTAATCTTCATAGTATTTGAGCCATACAGTGTGCTATTTCATTACTGTCAGAGTTGTAGTACAAGAGCAATTCAATGATAAAGTATCCCCCTCCCACCCCTTTTACCTAGTATAAGCCACCTCCCCTCAGATGTGGAATCTGGTCACATGACCGGACAGCACACAGCAAGGGACAATCTTCTTACTGTGAGTATAAGGAAAACCCTGCCCACCTTGACAGGTTTTCCCTTATACTCAGTGAAGATTATCCCTCTCTGAGATCCATCCGGACAGTCTTGCTGCTCTGAGGTGAGCAGTGTTACATCAGTAAAAGGGGCGGGAGGGGGATACTTTATCATTCAATTACTCTTGTACTACAACTCTGACAGTGTTGAAATAACACTCTCCATGGCACAAATACTATGAAGATTAATTGGAGCTGCTTTTATTGTGAAATTTTGCTATCCCTTTGAAGTCAAAATGGTCATTATCACCCAAAAAATTCTGACCTATGTATCGTGTAAGCCATAAACGAGAGCTCTGAGTATAGCATCCTATATTCTGATTAAGCTCTCAGTCCAGCACATATCTTAACTCCATAAGGACCAGTCTCGCGCACAAGCGGCCAGCGCTTAACCCCTTAAGGACCAGAGGTACTGGGACGTTTCCGTCCCATAAGGACCGCTTTGATCCATGCTGATGTGCCAGTACACTTGACCTGTTGCGTGTATCGGAGCGCCGCTTTGGGGCCTAAAAGAGATCTCTCCAGTCTTGGAGCATTGTAAGTAAAAAGTACATGACGTACTACGACCGTCATCTGTCATTAAGTACTTAAGGGGTTAAAGGGATAGTAATACTTCATTTTAACTTTATTTTATTTTGTAGGCATTAAAAAAACATGAAGAATGATATAAAGTCTTATCTCTGAAACCTTTATGGTTTAAGAGATATTCACAAACAAAGTATCCCCCCCCCCTGTTCAACCAGATCAGAAGGGAGGTGCCCAGGTAGACTGCAGAGAGGGACAATCTTCAATTAAGATAAGGGAAAAAGCTGAAAAACTTGTCAAGGGGGGGAAGGGCTTTCATTGTTTTGATACAAAGAAAATTGTCCCCTTCTGTTATCTGTCCTGTCATACAACCTGATCCACATCTGAGAAGAGATGGCTTACACTAGGTAAAAGGGGCGGGGAGGGGAACTTTGCTTGTGTATATCTCATAAACCATAAAGGTTTGAGAGATAAGACTTATATCATTCTTCATGTTTTTTTAATGCCTACAAAATAAAATAAAGTTAAAACGAAGTGCTATCCCTTTAAGGACCACGGACCATTTTGTTTTGCTTTTTTTGCATCCGGTTCCGGGCTCCCTGAACGGCGTTCAGCAGCAGGGGGTGCCCGGAATTCCATGACGTAACGGTCCTGGCACGACATGGGTCCTTAACACAAAACAACCCATGCCATGACCGCTGAGGGTTGTTAAGGGGTTAATTAGCTTATAGTCCTGCACTGAGACTTTCACTGTTTTTCAGGCATTGAAGTATTACTATCTTGTAAGCTGCACATCCGCTGGTCTTTTGTTAACATTTCATAATCCACATGATGTTTTCAGATGTGTAAAGGCGAGAAGGGCGATCAGCTTTAAAAATTCAGAAAGAAATCGTAAAAAATAAACATCTTTTTTTGCAAAACAGTTTGTTTCTTTCAAAAAAAAAACAAAAAAAAAAAACTTGCACAATTGTTTTGCTCACCGTTGGTAGTTTTTGAAAATGCCACTAATGAAATCCTGGGTTCATCCCTGTTCTGCCCACACAGAGATCATCCTGCAGAGGATGCCAGGGAACCATGGTACAATCACCCGGAGGAGAGGACAGACAAGAAGCGCAGACACAAATGTTTGCTCTACTCAGCTTCCCTAATCTGCATAATTAAAATCCATATGTTTGGTGTTGGTAGCTTAATCCTACAACACATGGGTAGAATCAATTCAATAACAGACTTAGCAGAGTTGTTCTGAGTGCACAGAACTGATTAACCCCTCAGATAACAAGTACTTCTCCAGTGCACTGCAAAAACAATGTATTGGAGACTTCTTTTGCATTCAAATGGCTAAAACTAAGGGAATTAACCCTCTGCGTTCCAAAGCTGTGTCGAAGCGATGTATTGTATATTCCTATGGCACATAAAGTGTTATACTATCAATGTATTTGTATTTTTCCCAGATGACCGTATGAGAGATAGAGAAAGGGAATGATTATTAACCCTTTGAGTGCTACTCCTCTATCACTGAAAGAGTTAAAGTAATACGAAGCAAAAAATACAAGTTGTTCTGATACGACAAAGCATTTTGTAACTTGGGCAGATATATAGGAAAATAAAAAGTTAAATTAACACTAACACACCCTGATGTCACCCTCCCACACACATACACGTACCTTGTTATCAGCAAAAAATCCTAAATGGCCCCTGTGAATTTTGTCCCTGCTTCTTGATTCAAGATCGGCAATCTTCAGTGATCATAAGGGAAAACCTGTCAAAGGCGGCAGGGTTTTCCTTATGCTCACAGTAAGAAGATTGTCCCTTGCTGTGAGCTGTCTGGTCATGTGACCAGATTCCACATCTGAGGGGAGGGGCTTACACTAGGTAAAAGGGGCGGGAGGGGATAATTTATCATTCAATTACTCTGGAACTACAAGTCTGACAGTATTGAAATAACACTCTCCATGGCCCAAATTCTATGAAGATTAATTGGAGCTGCTGTTTTGGGAAACATTACTATCCCTTTAATGACATTCATTGTATTTTATTCAGGAGATCCTGAAAACATGCACTGTTGGCAAGGGGGGGGAAATTATATGAACACCCATGTCTCAGTGTGTAGTTGGTTTGTTCCAGAATTTATGCTTTTTACGTTCGTGCATGAGGCCTATAGTTTCATTCTGTTTTGACTTCCTCCTGTAGCTGTCGAATGTTCTCCACAGCTGTGAATCATAATAGATACAAAGATAGCCTTATTACCGGCTGGACAGATGGACCTGAGTGTGTGTGGTTTTTATCCTGTAAACAAATAGACCGGATTGAACCACTGTCTTTCCTGTGCAAAGCAGCAGGTTGTTGGGTTTCAAAAATGTGTTATTGCTTTGTATTAATGTGGGAGTAGCATACTTTTATTATTAAAAAATATATATTATAAGGATTTTCTGGCATAGTAAAACAAGAGTGCTCCCATTACTGAGATTCCAAAATTATTATGGCTCAGACTGTTGTTTTTAATATTTAACTATCACCAGTGCCAACTGCTGTCCAGAAAGCTTTTCTATTGCATTTTATAGAAGAGGTGACGTCAGGCCTACAATGAATGTCCTAGTAAGCGCTCCATCACTGCATGGAAATATGAGGTATAATGATGTTTGAGTTGATCATCTGTAAGCAGTGGAGAGCTCCATCATTTCATGAATATATGAGTTATAATGACTTTTGAGTTGATCATCTGTAAGCAGTGGAAACACCCTTTTATTAACCTCTTAATGACCCTTGACGGTCATGGTACGTCATGGGTAAAAAGTGCCTGAACGACCAATGATGTACTATGAACATCATGGATTTCAGGGCTCCCCGCGCGGCTGCACTCCGTTCGGGGAGCCCTGAGTACGATCGTAAAAAAAAAATAAAAATCCTCCGTGGTCCTTTAGTGACCGCCGCGTGCCTGCACGGCCGGTCGTTAAGGGGTTAAACAGGAAATAACCTACAATATACGATTGTTTGTTTTTACTTTCATAAACAATTTTACTGATCCATGAATTCCACTTCCCCACCTCTTCTGATTGTCACTAAACCATGCATGCATAATGGTCACACTATCCTTGTTCCGCTGTCCTCATTAATTACATGTCTTTTGTGGAACCCCCTTTTCCTTCTTCAGGGATCTCTGTAGTTCCAACCAGCACAGTCTGAGAACTACTGCATTATCACATACTGTTCTTTTCTCCAAAAGTTAAAAAAAGGAAAAAATAAAAGTTAAAAAAAAGCCCACATTGTATAGTACAGGAAAGATTTTTTACAGGCGAAAAAACCCCGAAAATGCAGAAAAGCAAGTTTTATAGATTATGGAAGCTGGATTCTTATTTTTCTCTGAAATGTTGCACTTTACTGGTCATTATATTAACATTTTACATTCCAGGGGGTATCCAAGGCATTGCAAAGCAAGTGTGAATATCTCTAAAACTAGACATCCGCTGGAATTTTGGTTATCATGACATATCACGATTTTGAATGAAGTTTTCCAATATATGAATACAATTCAAGGTGATAGATCCACTATAACCCTTTTGTGTGCCAGAGGGGTACGCAACGCATTGCTTTGCAATGCGTTGCGTAGCCCTCTGACGCTCAAAGGGTTAATATAAGCATCCCACCTAAAAGACACAACAGTGTCGCAACGGGACCATTTGCAAAGATTAACGTGCAATTCTGGATGACTCAGAAACAGCTGGTTGTATTATTTGTTTATTTGTGAAGAAGAACAAATATCTGATTTCAGATGTTTAAAGGGATAGTAATACTTTGTTTTATCTTTAGTTTATTGGCATTAAAAAAACATGAAGACCGATATAAGTCTTATCTCTCAAACCTTTATGGTTTGAGAGATATTCACAAGCAAAGTGTCCCCTCCCGCCCCTTTTACCTAGTGTAAGCCATCTCTTCTCAGATGTGGAATCCAGTCCATAGACCAGACAGATAACAGCAGGGGACAATCTTCTTCCTATGAGAACAATGAAAGCCCTGCCCCCCTTGACAAGCTTTTCAGGTTTTTCCCTTATCTTAATTGAAGATTGTCCCTCTCTGCAGTCTAACTGGGCACCTCCCTTCTGATCTGGCTGAACAGTGTTACATCAGTAAAAGGGGCGGGAGGGGGATACTTTGTCATTGAATTACTCTTGAACTACAACTCTGATAGTATTGAAATAACACTCTCCAAAGTCCAGATACTATGATGATTAACTAGAGCTGTTTTTATTATGAAACATTACTATCCCTTTAAGGGTAAATTCCCTTATAGGTCACAAGGAAAACAGATTTCATTTGGAAAAAGGAACACGCTCATGAAGAAAACTCTTTCTTCTATCAGGAATCAGGCCCCCCAAGGAACTGTGTACAAGAATCCGCTATTGACACACGAGAAAGGTTATGACCCCACTTATTAGATAATTTGATTGGAAATGTGATGTCCAGATGTAATGGAGAGTGGAGAGCAATCTTCAAGTCACATGAAACCGTTTCATGCCCCGTGCAAAGTAAATAATTGAAGTTATTATGAGGATGGACTATAAATAGTGAAAATTGACTGCAAATTGTTATCCTAGAGTAGTATGAAAGATAACGGTTATTAATCAAAGTATTTTGGGACAGAACAGTGCAAAAAAAACGAAACCCAGTCACACATTTATCATTCTGATCATTACGAGGGTTGTTTTGAAGACAAATCACATTTTTTTCTTAAGGATTAACACCTCTAACAATAACTTCTAACTAATTACCTTTCTAAGGCTGGAATACCCCAATTTTGCTTTTACTTATCGGTTTAACCCTTTAAGTGGCACAGGGGTATGCAATGCATGCACTCAAAAGGTTAAAGGGACAGTAATGCCCCATTAAAAATGTTTATAGTTTTGTAGTGCTTAAAAAAAAACCTATGTGCCTCAAATCCTATCTCTCAAACCGCTATGGTCTGAGAGATATTCACATTCAAAGTTTACCCCCTCCCTCCCCTTCTCTAGATGTCAGCTGTAAAGCTGACAGAAGGAGATCCGTGTTGGCCAACATGAGGAGGCTCTGCAGCAGAGCCGAATTGCGTTATTTAATAAGAATTACTTAATTGGAACGGTCTACAAAGTGTGCTTGCAAACCAGGCACACGTTGTAGGCCTTTCCAGTGAAGTAATCATTTTCCAATAACACGATTTCGGCTCTGCCGCAGAGCCACTGGTTGGTCCCCAGACAGGATTCCCCTGCAGGCAGCACATCGCTGATGTCAGGGAAAAGGGAGGGAGGGGGGAATTTAGTGCCTAATATCTCTCAAACCATAGTGGTTTGAGAGATAGGATTTGAGGCACATAGTTTATAGACATGACAGTTGCTAGCAAGATTGTTAGCAACTGCTCTGGTATACGCTGGAGATCTATCTAGCAATCAAGGGGTTAAAAGCCTTGTTTAAAGGAGAAGTACTTTTTTTGCTTGGGAAAAAATATATATTTTTATAGCTTGTTCTGCTGAATAAAAACAAGGGTACTCCCAGTGAAGAGAGATACTTACGTCCAGAGTTAAACAGTGTAAGATATTATATATATATATATATATATATATATATATATATACAATGCCCTCTAGTGAACAGATTTCAAACATCTTTTAAATGTCTAACTGCCTGCCAACTGTCAGACTGTTACAGCAGTAAAGTGAGGCTGCAGTTGACAGTTGGCAACAACAGAAAGCTGAGATTCTCCTGAAAGGCAGAAGCCACGACATACCAGCTTTAATCAGAAAAGGTTTGTCTTTTGAGAAATGCAATATACACATTATAAGCTACGGGTAGTCAGTTTATGGCTCTCTATATGTTGGGGTCTACAACTTCCATTATTCCCAACTAGTCAATGGCTGGCTGGGGACAATGGGAGTTGCAGTCTTCAACAGCTGGCGAACCAACTGTCTCCTTCCCTTTCCCCTGTATATTATACCTCCCAACATTACAAATTGCTAAAGAGGGACACTTATGTTTTAGGGGGTATTGCTGGGGGTGTGTCTGGTTGGCGGGCATTAACGACAATGTTTAGGCTATTTCACGACCTATTCAGACCTCCTTGTATAACCTAATAAATGACTAATAACAAGACCAAAGTATTTTATTTACACAGACTAATTTTTAAACACATATGTAGATGTTTAAACAAACATTAATATGAGATTTATTGCTGAAGAGCAATGTGATACATTTATACACACACACACACACACACACACACAAACATACACACACACAGTCTGATCTCCTAAAAAGAGGGACATCAGGGTGGGAAAGAGGGACAGAGGGATTTGGGTCTTAAAGAGGGACACTTGGGAGGTATGTTATATGACTCAAGCGTTGACACAACTTGCATTAGAGGCTTGTGCTATCATAACCATACCGGAGAGTCTTTTCCTGGATTAAAATGATGGACTGGGGATGAGTATCAAAGTGATGCAATTGTGAGTGGGACTTAATTAAGGTGGGCAGGATTTGGAGGAGGAAGGGTGGGGTTTCACATTAAAATGGGTGGTAGGTAGGCAGAAAGTGTAAGAAAGTGGGCAGGGTTAAAGAATTGAAGATTAAAGAAGAACTAACACCTCCAAAAAAACTCCTAATTACCATAATATGGTCAGAATACCCCAATTTTGCTTTTACTTATCGGTTTAACCCTTTGAGTACCACAGGGGTATGCAACGCATGCACTCAAAAGGTTAAGAGACTACATCTTCAATCCACCTACGGAAGCAGACATGACAGTTGCTAGCAAGATTGCTAGCAACTGCTCTGGCATACACTGGAGATCTATCTAGCAATCAAGGGGTTAAAAGCCTCATTTAAAGGAGAAGTACTTTTTTTGTTTGGGGAAAAGAAAATATATTTTATAGCTTTTCCTGCTGAGTAAGACAAGGGTATTCCCACTGAAGAGAGATGCTTATTTCCAGAGTTAAAACAATGTAAGATTATATATATATATATATATATATATATATATATATATATATATATATATATATATATATAAACAATGCCCTCTAGTGAACAGATTTCAAACATCTTTTAAATGTCTAACTGCTTCCCAACTGTCAGACTGTTACAGCAGTAAAGTGAGGCTGCAGTTGACAGTTGGCAACAACAGAAAGCTGGGATTCTCCTGAAAGGCAGAAGCCACGACATATCAGCTTTAATCAGAAAAGGTTTGTCTTTTGAGAAATGCAATATATACATTATAAACTACGGATAGTCAGTTTATGGCTCTCTATATGTTGGGGTCTACAACTTCCATTATTCCCAACTAGTCAATGGCTGGCTGGGGAAAATGGGAGTTGCAGTCCAACAGCTGGAGAACCAACTGCTTTCTACCCTTTCCCCAGTATATTATACCTCCCAACATTACAAATTGCTAAAGAGGGACACTTGTGTTTTAGGGAGTATTGCTGGGGGTGTGTCTGGTTGGCGGGCATTACCGAGAGTAGTAGGTGGGCAGAAAGTGTGAGAAAGCGGTCAGGGTTAAAGGATTAAGGATTAAAGAAGAACTAACTAATTACCATAATATGGACAAAATACCTCAAATTTGCTTTTACTTATCGGTTTAACCCTTTGAGTGCCACAGGGGTATGCAACACATGCACTCAAAAGAGACTACATCTTCAATCCGCCTATGGAAGCAGACATGACAGTTGCTAGCAAGATTGCTGGCAACTGCTCTGGCATACACTGGAGAGCTATCTATCAATCAAGGGGTTAAAAGACTCATTTAAAGGAGAAGTACTTTTTTTTTGCATGGGTACTCCCACTGAAGAGATATACTTATGTCCAGAGTTAAAACAGTGTAAGATATATATATATATATATATATATATATATATATATATATATATTTATTTATTAACAATGCCCTCTAGCGAACAGATTTCAAACATCTTTTAAATGTCTAACTGCCTCCCAACTGTCAGACTGTTACAGCAGTAAAGTGAGGCTGCAGTTGACAGTTGGCAGCAACAGAAAGCTGGGATTCTCCTGAAAGGCAGAAGCCACGACATATCAGCTTTAATCAGAAAAGGTTTGTCTTTTGAGAAATGCAATATATACATTATAAGCTACGGATAGTCAGTTTATGGCTCTCTATATGTTGGGGTCTACAACTCCCATTATTCCCAACTAGTCAATGGCTGGTAGAGGACAATGGGAGTTGCAGTCTGCAACAGCTGACGAACCAACTGTATCCTACCCTTTCCCCATTAGGCAGGATTTGGAGGAGGAAGGGTGGGGTTTCACATTAAAATGGGTGGTAGGTGGGAAGAAAGTGTGAGAAAGTGCGCAGGGTTACTGGAAAATCACCATCTTGGAGGGTACGGTATGAGCATAGCTTCCAACTGTCAAAATGTTCAGCAGTAAATTGAGGCTGCAGTAAAAGAGCAAACAGTTAGTTTGATTTGCACTGGGAGCCAGAAACCATGAAATGGCAGTTGAACACTTAACCCTTTGAGTGCCAGAGGGGTAGGCAACGCATTGCAAAGCAATGCGTTGCCTACCCCTCTGGCACTCAAAGGGTTAAAGGGACAGTAATGTCAAATAATAAATCGATATAAGATTGTTCCATTTAAATTTTTTATAATGAATAGTATCTTTTTAAAATCATTTACACGCATATCCTTCTTGAAAATCCAGTTAAAAGATTCCCCCTCCCGCCCCTTTCCATTACACCAGGGCTGTCCTAGTTCAATCCTCAAGGGCCTCCAGGCCGGGATGTAAGGATTATTATCTTATAATATGTATGCATTACATATATCATGACGTAGACTTCCATGACACAGATTTATTACATAAAACAAGCTTCTAACTTGTTACTTTCATTTTAAACACACTAAATATGGCGGTAATGTAAGAGTTCTTGATTTTAAAGGAATATTTCTTTATGGGGACTGGGCTGATATAACACTTTGATAACAGCACTCTATTTTATTTGTTTTTTCATTAGAAAAAATAATTAATCGAATGTCAAAAGATGCACAGTACAAAGTTGCAGAAATTGATAATTATATTATCACAAGTAAACTTTGTAGCAATGTACTAAATTAGGTTGAAAAAAGACACACGTCCATCATGTCCAATCTTTGCCTCATAACTCAGAGACAAGAGAATTATATATCTTTCCTGCTTCCAAATAAGTTAGTCTTTATCAGAACTTCCTGATCTGCCTACTAATACACAGTATAACCCTGTATATTCCCTTATGAAAGAAATGTATCTAATCTTCTCTTAAATGTATCCATTGTATCTGCCATAACCACATCCTTGGGCAAGGAATTCCATAGTTTAACAGATCTTACTGTAAAAAAAACCCTTCCTCTCCTGGTCGAAACCTCCTTTTCTCTAATCTCAAGGGGTGTCCCCTGGCTAAACATTTAGCTATGGGGAGATTGGGGAATGAGTAGGAAGAGCAGACAGTTTCAAAATGGGGTTAGCTGTACATCACACACAGGAGATCCTACTTGGTGCAAGTCAATACTTTGGTTCAGCAGTTTATACAGGGTGAAAATAGTCATCTGACAATGACAGTTTGAACTGTAATAATTGCTGAATAAACTGGTAGCAGTGGCAGTGTGGATGTTTTCAGCACAAAAACCCCTACAACAGGGGTAGTCAGTTGCTTGACCACTAGATATTGGGGACTACAACCTGAATTATCCCCAAACAGCTGTTGGCTGGTCGGGGATAATTCAAGTTGTAGCCCCCCAAAAAATGGTGGACCAGCATCTGATTACCCCCTGCTGTAGAAAAATACTTTTTGATACTTTTTTTTCAAAATGAAACATTATTAATCCTTGAAGAAGCCATAAACGTTTTTAAGGAAAACAGATGGTATGGGGCTTTTTCTGTACTTTCACTGTTGGCGATTGTTTTATTCAAAAGTTATAATGATTCAAAACAAGTTCTATGCTCTGGAAACAGAAATCCAGGCAGCTTACTTCCTGGATCTTCAAACTGACAGGAAGTGATTCAGCAGGTAGTCTCTAGTCAGTGACTCACCACTGCCATATGTAACAGAATAACTATCTGAAATCTCGCCAGTAGAGGCCAATGTAAAAAAAAAGAAACTTTTAAACTTGAATAACTGGGAAGAAGCATCTCCAGTTTCCTTAAAAGGAAAAGCCCTAGAATTTGTGTGTGTGTGTGGGGGGGGGGGGGGGGGTTTCATAAAAACATTGCTGCACCTTTAAAGTGCCAGATTAGATAACCAGGCACAGGCAGCTGGTTGGACCTTACTTTAATCACCTATTCTCTTTATTTTAGATTTTTTTTCCATATATAAAATAAAATTCAGAACTGCACATTCACAGACCATAATGAATGCACATCCTCCCCCTGTAATCATTTCCATATGCACATAGTTGCTTTACATAGGTACAACAGCTGCAGTTATCTGCATTATCTAAAACACTGACGTTCAGATCTAGAAAATCTCGTGTTACATATAGAGTGATTATGTGCAAACTTTATCTGATTTTGTAATCATGTTCGAATGTTATCTTCACTTAGCGTTTACCAAATGGTGATGCTAAAAATGTTTTTTTTACTCTTGGACTGCTTTTTGAAAAATGTAAAATGACCCAATCGACCCCTCCACTAGAAAAAAGTAGTGTGCTTATTTTAATATATACTAAAGGCTGTCTGTGTCTACATCTGCCTAAATGCTGTGAAAGACTTTGTTTCAGTTCATCTAGAGCTAAAAAGCATAGTAATCCTCCTCTTCTTGGTCTTATGGAGAGGAAGTATATACAAAATGGAAACTGTCCGTGCTCATTTCAGTTCATCTAGAGAATAAATCCCAACATTTCAAATGGCCGAAGGGGGACACTTTTGATTTAAGTGACTTTGCTGGGGGTGTGGCTGGTGGGTGATGCATTAATGAGAATTTTTAGATTGTTTCATGATCTATTAACACCTCTCTGGTTTAGAACAAGAGCAAAATATTCTATTTACACAGACTAATATATAAACACGTATACTGACGTTTAAACAAATATTATTGTGAGTTTTATTAATGTAGAGCAATGTGATACACTTATATACACACCACACAGTCTGATCTCCTAAACACAGGGACACCAGGGTGATACACTTATATACACACCACACAGTCTGATCTCCTAAACACAGGGGCACCAGGGTGATACACTTCTATACACACCACACAGTCTGATCTCCTAAACACAGGGACACCAGGGTGATACACTTATATACACACCACAGTCTGATCTCCTAAACACAGGGACACCAGGGTGATACACTTATATACACCACCACACAGTCTGATCTCCTAAACACAGGGACACCAGGCTGATACACTTATATACACACCACACAGTCTGATCTCCTAAACACAGGGACACCATGGTGATACACTTATATACACACCACACAGTCTGATCTCCTAAACACAGGGACACCAGGGTGGGAAAGAGGGACAGAGGGATTTGGTTCTCAAAGAGAGACTGTCCCTTCTAAAGAGGGACACTTGGGAGGTATGATCTAGAGATAAGAAGATTAGTGGGTGTTTGTAGTAAACCTCCTCTCCTTGGATTTATGGAAAGAAAGTATACATAAAATAGAAATTAACTGTGTTCATTTCAGTTCATCTAGAAACGCAAGTACAGTTAAGTTGGTGCAGTATTACTCCTATTCTTTACTTTATAGAAAGGATGTACACATACAATAGAATTGAACTGTCTGTGTTCATTTCAGTTCTACTAGGGATAAAAGCACAGTGGGTAGGTGCAGTACTACTCCATTTCTTGGGTTTATGGAAGTATATAAAATAGAAATTATCTGTTCATCCTC
Organism: Rhinophrynus dorsalis; assembly: GCA_037306005.1. Taxonomy (NCBI): domain Eukaryota; kingdom Metazoa; phylum Chordata; class Amphibia; order Anura; family Rhinophrynidae; genus Rhinophrynus; species Rhinophrynus dorsalis. The sequence continues at coordinate 108,757,743 of CM074728.1, read as the reverse complement.
ATTTAAGTTCATTCAGAGATAAAGAGCACAGTGGGTACGTACAGAAATCTTCCTCTTCTTGGGGTTATAGAACACAATCAGATCTACCTTGCGACTGGCAATGCAAGTACATCTTTCCAGGCTAGTAATGTTTAAAGTTGTCACAGACTAAAGCCAATTCACCTAACATGATGCATTATCCCTTTGAGTGGCAGAGGGGTACACAACGCATTGCTCTGAAATGTGTTGCATACCCCTCTGACACTCAAAGGGTTAACCCTGTGAGAACCAGACAGGGCAGTCCAAAACGTAATAAGCAATACTATCATACCTGGGAACTTTCATTATGGAGTATTTGTGGGGAGTATAATTGCAGCAAATCTCAGCCAAAAGGGGGTGGGGTTTACCTGCAAGTGGGGGCGGGGCTTTCCAGGGCATCACACAAGTGGGCGGGAAGTGGCAGGAACCGGTTGGGGAAGGAGGAAAAGTGGGCAGAGTTTTAAAGCAAACTCCACACATCCTCTGCCCCGAAGAACCGTTAATGGACTCTCAAAACCGGAGTTCTCCACAGATCCAGAGAGTTACCAGTTATGAATATTATACACAAACCCCTTTGTCCCTCTAAGGTTTAAAAATTATATGAATCTGACAAGAGTCCTGATATACAGCCAAGATTCAGTGAAGGCTCTGAAGGACTGATTGTAATGTGCTGAGATTGGCATGTCACTGCTCAGTCATTTCAGTACATTACGGTGATCACATGCACCATGAATTACAATGGAACGCTTCCTAAACAGACTGTATTAACATCACAAGATTCAGGACCGTGCAGTCAAATCGTTCTGAAGAAAACATCAGACATAATTATTGTATCACCCAGGGTCAGTATTTAGAGAATTATTACACAATGAAATATCTCAATGTCGTAGGGGGCCATCTGCACAAAAGAAAAGTGGAGTCATTCTGGGGCAAACCAACTGCACCATAGGGGAAGAATAAAAATTCTCCAAATATCCATTGATTTAAACAGATAATAACATTTAAGCCTTTGAGTGCCAGAGGGGTATGCAACGCATTGCGGAGCAATGCGTTGCATACCCCTCTGGCATTCAAAGGGTTCAAATGTAAAAAAAAATATATATATAGTAGTGTTTATCCTCCTGAGTAAAACAAAGGAACTCCCATTGCTGAGAGGTGTTTTATTCAAAAGTTATTACAGCTCAAACTTGAATTTTATTTAGGTGCAGTATCACAGTGGCCTGAAATTATACAGTGGTGCTGTTGCTACACCATCCTATGGACAGCACTGGTCTGTTTGGATGCCAGGGGGTTTGTACGCCTCATTGTAAACAATGGGTTGTGTCCCCTCTGGCATTTGGAGGGTTAACCCATACATCCTTTTGACTTAGTCAAACTGAGTCTGTAAAAGGTAATTAATGTTGTTTGCATTTTATAGCCCACCTCAAAGAAACTTTACTAGAGCCTAGAATATAATCTATGGCCCACATTGATAAGGATGTTCTGCTAGTAGAATTTGACCCTTTGGGTGCCACAGAGGTATCCAGTGCTTTGTGTTGCAGTGCGGTAAATGCTACTCTGACAGCCAACATGTTAGATGTTAACATTATGTGCATGCATTTTAAAGACATGTATTGGGCATTTTGCTTTCATTACATTTCATTATTCATTACTGTCTTGTAAGCTTGCACCCAAAGGCACTCAGTTGGCTAATAAAGGTATCATTTATACTCTACTAGTCTCCTGCATTGTCTATGGCTAACGCGGTACCACGCTTTACCCTTATTTTCTGTAAAGACTTTCATAAAAATGTGAATATTGAGATTCAAATGCATATTACTATAAATTGTATGCACAACATGTTTGTTTTTGTTTTCATTGTGAACCTAGGGAATAACTAAATATTATTTATTTCTACCATTCATAACACGCTTGACAATTGACATCAAATTTTAGGGGTTCTCAGAGTAATCTGGATTGCGTGTTAGGGGTGCACTGTACAAAAAAAAAAAAAACATTGAGAAGCACGGGTAGGCATTTGGAGCATCCAGCTGTTGGGGACAACTGATTACCACCGCGCTAATTAGTTGCCTACTCCAGGGCTCAAAATTTCCACTCGCTACTAACCAATGGTGAGTGAAAATTTAGCCCTGGTGAGTAGAAATTCAGCCCTGGTGGTTATGTTATGAATTGCAGTGGCGAGTAACTTTTCAGGTCTGGCTAGTAGAAAAGGACTTCAAATTTTAAGCCCTGGCCTACTCTGTCTCACGTAGAACCCATGCTTAGTACTACTGGACCTTATGTGTTATTCCAAACTGAGGTATTCTGGGACTAAGCGGTGAGACCATGGGGGAGAAATACAAACTCCTAAAATTCCCATTGATTTCAACGGGGCGTTTAAACTCTTGAATGCTGGAGAGGTCTCGTTGGAGACATCTCTAGCATTCAAGGGGTTAAAAGTCCCATTTACGTCAATGATATTATTTATTTCTCCCCCTATGGGACAGTAGGCGTGCCTCAGAGTTGCTCCAGGTCCCTTTAATACATAAGGCCCAACACTGTGCACTGCAATGTGATGTCGTAATGACCAGAGGGAATATTAACTGTCTGTCTGTCTCATCACTTAGAATCCATCTTGACCTTCGTGGAAGCCAGTAACACCAAGAACATGCCTTGCACAACAATGCACCAACAAAAAAGTGGCACTGCCCTTAGGAGGAGAACTGGTACCGCAAGCAGGACTGCTACAGTACAATCGAGGAGACATGGTACCGCAACTAGAAGTCACCCTGGTACTGCCAATAGGAGTGGCACAAGTCAGACTGTTGTAAGGAGAGGTGGCACTACCCTTGGAAGGAGAAGTGCTACTACCGATGTAAAGAGAAGCGGCGTTCCCCTTGTAAGGAGAAGTGGCGCTGCCCATGTAAGGAGAAGTGGTGTGCCCCTTGTAAGGAGAAGTGGCGTTGCCCATGTAAGGAGAAGTGGCGTTCCCCTTGTAAGGAGAAGTGGCGTTGCCCATGTAAGGAGAAGTGGCGCTGCCCATGTAAGGAGAAGTGGCGCTGCCCATGTAAGGAGAAGTGGCGTTCCCCTTGTAAGGAGAAGTGGCGCTGCCCATGTAAGCAGAAGTGGTGTTCCCCTTGTAAGGAGAAGTGGCGCTGCCCATGTAAGCAGAAGTGGTGTTCCCCTTGTAAGGAGAAGTGGTGCTGCCCATGTAAGGAGAAGTGGCGTTCCCCTTGTAAACAGAAATGGCGCTGCCCATGTGAGGAGAATTGAACCTAAAACTGTGCAGTGGCGGAGAACAGGTAATTTTTGTATTTCCAGTGCATCTTTCTGTAGAACAACTTAATGTCATTAATGTGTAGAGCCTATCTATCTATCTGCCTGTCTGTCTCTGTCTGCCTGTCTATCTATCTATCTATCTATCTATCTATCTATCTATCATGTATCTGTCTAGCTATCAATCTGTCTAGCTATCCATCTATCTGTTTATCTATCTGTCTGTCTAACACATATCTATCTATCTATCTATCTATCTATCTATCTATCTATCTATCTATCATCTATCACAAATTTTTCTATCGATCTATCTAGCTATCCATCTATCTATTTATCTGTCTATCTATCTATCTATCTATCTATCTATCTATCTATCTATCTATCTATCTATCTACCTGTCTGTCTGTCTATCTAGCTATCTATCTATCTAGCAATCTATCTAGCTATCTTTCTCATATCTATCTATCTATCTATCTATCTATCTATCTATCTATCTATCTGTCTGTCTGTCTGTTTGTCTGTCTGTCTATCTATCTATCTCACGTCTGTCTATCTATCTATCTATCTATCTATCTATCTATCTATCTATCTATATATCCATATATTTTTTCTTTTCATTTTCTTAAAGGAGGGGTGATGTTTAAATGTATCATTCATCCTATCTATATAACTAGACGTTATCACAGATCAAGTTGTCAAAATCAAATATCAATATCAAACTAGTCTAAAGCTCAAAATATATCCCATAAAGGGCAACATGAAGCCTAGACATCATTGTTACTAACACTCTGTTGTGATAATTGTAATTAAAGCAACTCCCAGGAGTGTAATTACCCTTGTGTATGTATATATAAGGCAATTCCTTCCCAAATGATGGGGAAGACGCACTAAGGTGTGATAAAGAAGTGATAAAGTAGAGATGACTTCTCCAGTTTATCACTTTCCCAGTTCCTATGTTATTCTAGATGAAGATCATCTTAGTGTTTGGGTTCTATAGACTAACATAAGAACTGGAGAAGTGATATAAATGGAGAAGTTATCACACCTTAGTGCATGTTCCCTGATGTATAATAAGCAAATGACTATCTTGTCTGTAATTAAATCACAGAAACTGAACTGAACATCACTTTTGGGATCTGCTTCCATAAACATGTCCAGTTCATGTCAGTTGTGACGCGTAGAGAGAAAGACAATGAGGATGGCGCTCTGTCCATCTTTAGCTAGTGGTAGTAACCAATGATCTCTCGTCGTTTTCAGGTAGAATTGCCCGCCGCTTTTCTAACCGCAAGTAATGTTGTGAGGTCCGTTCCTGCTGCCAAAAACCAACAATGATCCAATGGCTCAATTAACAACTGTAAACACCCATCGAAATGACCCCCAGAAGGCCTTTGACTGGAAGATGAAGGAACAACACCCTGAAGCTAAGACAAAAGGGGGAACCAGTCTTTCATATCGTGGATCATATTCAGCAGGAACTACTTAAGACCCATCAATAAAATCAATCACAACATGAAATTGTGTGTTGTTTGTAAAAGTTCATAATCAGTGTGGAACCTGCTCATACTGCACCACAGGAGCAAAAAAATCCTGAAATTTCCATTGATTTAAATGGGGATTTTAACCTTCTAAATGCTAAAATTTGTTAACCCAGAGGGGAGTGCAACACATTGAGAGTTAAAGGGATAGTAATACTTAGAGTGGATGTGTCACCTATGGACAACATCGCTTAACCCCTTCAGTGCCAGAGGCTCGGGCCATTTTCTGAACCCTGCAGGCCAGACACTTTTTCAACATTTTTGCTATCCTTCCGTTTAGGCTTGATTTCCTCTGGGGATTTTTAGTTACATATGGAAAACTATATATTGTTTTTTTCAGAACGAATTAAGCTTTCTTGTGATACCTTACATGAAGAGAATTTTACATCGTGCAAAAAGCTATGATGTCATAATGACAAAAAAAAGTGAAAATTTACTCATTTTGCTAAAATCACATACTATGTATCAAAAATATTTACCTTGATTGAAAAAGTTTCAATTATTTGAAAAAGCCTCGAGTCCCCTGAGTAAAAAAATACCAAATTTGTATAGTTTTACCTACGTCCATGGCTAGCGTAGAGCCCTAATCACCAGCAGCGCAAAATGACATTTTCAACTTTATAATCTAATATGCGCATTCTAGGGTTTTTGTGGTAAAACTACCCTAAAACAGTGGAATAACTATATAAAACTATATATTTCGGAAAAGTAGACAACCTGCCGCATCTAATGAGGGGTAACTTGCCTTCTTACCCCAAGCCTGGTGTGCACAAATGCCTCCAGAAGATGGCGCTAATGAAAAAAAAGGCATTTTCTTACATTTCTGCCCCTTCAAATGTACTGAAATTTGTGAAAACCATGGCATTTCCAACTGTATTCATTAGCTAGTGCTCTTAGGAGAAAAATGACACCCCATTGGTATGAGTTTAACTACCTCAGGGGGCGTTAGAAGTGCAAAATGACACCTACTACAACCTCAAATTTTTCTAACATTTTCTCAAACATTACTTGTCAGTACACAAATGGTTATAACAACTACAGAAGTGAGGAAAGGGTACACAAACCATACCATTTTGAAAAGAAGACACCCTGCCGCATCTAATGATGGGTGACTTGCCTTGTTACCCCAAGCCTGGAGTGCACAAATGCCTCCAGAAGGTGGCACTAATGAAAAAAAAAGGCATTTTCTTACATTTCTGTCCCTTCAAATGTACTGAAATATGTGCAAACCATGGTATTTCCAACTGTATTCATTAGCTAGTGCTCTTAGGAGAAAAATGACACCCCATTGGTATGAGTTTAACTACCTCAGGGGGCGTTAGAAGTGCAAAATGACACCTACTACAACCTCAAATTTTTCTAACATTTTCTCAAACATTACTTGTCTGTACACAAATGGTTATAACAACTACAGAAGTGAAGAAAGGGTACACAAACCATACCATTTTGAAAAGAAGACACCCTGCCGCATCTAATGATGGGTGACTTGCCTTGTTACCCCAAGCCTGGAGTGCACAAATGCCTCCAGAAGGTGGCACTAATGAAAAAAAAAGGCATTTTCTTACATTTCTGCCCCTTCAAATGTACTGAAATATGTGCAAACCATGGTATTTCCAACTGTATTCATTAGCTAGTGCTCTTAGGAGAAAAATGACACCCCATTGGTATGAGTTTAACTACCTCAGGGGGCGTTAGAAGTGCAAAATGACACCTACTACAACCTCAAATTTTTCTAACATTTTCTGAAACATTACTTGTCAGTACACAAATGGTTATAACAACTACAGAAGTGAAGAAAGGGTACACAAACCATACCATTTTGAAAAGAAGACACCCTGCTGCATCTAATGATGGGTGACTTGCCTTGTTATCCCAAACCTGGAGTGCACAAATGCCTCCAGAAGGTGGCACTAATGAAAAAAAAAGGCATTTTCTTACATTTCTGCCCCTTCAAATGTACTGAAATATGTGCAAACCATGGTATTTCCAACTGTATTCATTAGCTAGTGCTCTTAGGAGAAAAATGACACCCCATTGGTATGAGTTTAACTACCTCAGGGGGCGTTAGAAGTGCAAAATGACACCTACTACAACCTCAAATTTTTCTAACATTTTCTCAAACATTACTTGTCTGTACACAAATGGTTATAACAACTACAGAAGTGAAGAAAGGGTACACAAACCATACCATTTTGAAAAGAAGACACCCTGCCGCATCTAATGATGGGTGACTTGCCTTGTTACCCCAAGCCTGGAGTGCACAAATGCCTCCAGAAGGTGGCACTAATGAAAAAAAAAGGCATTTTCTTACATTTCTGCCCCTTCAAATGTACTGAAATATGTGCAAACCATGGTATTTCCAACTGTATTCATTAGCTAGTGCTCTTAGGAGAAAAATGACACCCCATTGGTATGAGTTTAACTACCTCAGGGGGCGTTAGAAGTGCAAAATGACACCTACTACAACCTCAAATTTTTCTAACATTTTCTCAAACATTACTTGTCTGTACCCAAATGGTTATAACAACTACAGAAGTGAAGAAAGGGTACACAAACCATACCATTTTGAAAAGAAGACACCCTGCCGCATCTATTGATGGGTGACTTGCTTTGTTACCCCAAGCCTGGAGAGCACAAATGCCTCCAGAAGGTGGCGCTAATGAAAAAAAAAGGCATTTTCTTACATTTCTGCCCCTTCAAATGTACTGAAATTTGTGCAAACCATGGCATTTCCAACTGTACTCATTAGCTAGTGCTCTTAGGAGAAAAATGACACCCCACTGGAATGAGTCGACCTACCTTAGGGGTGCCAGAAGCACATCACTACACCTACCTGTTTGCTTCTTCGAAAATGGCGGCTTGTACTAAAATGTCCATAACTGTTAGAGACATGAAGGAAAGGTATAAAAGGTATACCATTTTGGAAAGTAGACATTCTCCCGCATCAAATGAGGGGTCACTTGCCTTTCTACCCCCTGGGCTGAAGTGCACAAATATTTCCAAAAGGTGGCGCTATGGGAATAAATACATGTTTTTTTACATTTCCACCACTTCAAAGATACTAAAATCTTTGAAAACCATAACATTTCCTGCTGTATTCAGTACCTGCTACCAACATGAGAAAAATGGTAGCCTATTTGTGTGGGTTAACATAGAATATGTGGGTGCTAGGAACACGTACGTAAACCTGACACTTTTGTTTTTGAAATTATCTGCTTGCACTAAAATGGTTATAACCATAATAGATATGCAGAAAAGGTAGAGAAACAATGCCATTTTGGAAAGAAAACATCCTTCCGCATCTAATGAGGGGTCACGTGCCTTCTTACCCAAAGGCTGGTATGCACAAATGCTTCCAGGAGGTGGCGCTAGTGAAAAAAAAAGGCATTTTCTTACATTTCTGCCCCTTCAAATGTATGGAACTTTGTAAAAACCATGGAATTTTCAACTGCATTCATTAGCTAGTGCTCTTAGGAGTCAAACGACACCCCATTGATATGAGTTGACCTACCTTAGGGGGTGCTAGAAGTAGAAAACTACACCTACTACAACCTCTGATGTTTCTAACATTTTCTCAAATGTGACTTGCCTGTACAAAAATGGCTATAACACATTCAGAATTGAAGAAAAGGTAGATAAACCATACCATTTTGGAAAGAAAACAACCTGCCGCATCTAATGAGGGGTCACTTGCCTTCTTACCCCAATACTGGTGTGCATAAATGTTTCCAGAAGGAGGCGATATAGGAAAAAAATTGCATTTTTTTACATTTCTGCCCCTTCAAATGTATGGAGCGCTGTGAAAACCATGGAATTTTCAACTGCATTTGTTTGCTAGTGCTCTTAGGAGTCAAATGACACCCCATTGGTATGAGTTGAACTACCTTAGGGGGTGCTAGAAGTAGAAAACTACACCTACTACAACCTCTGATGTTTCTAACATTTTCTCAAACCTGACTTGCCTGTACGAAAATGACTATAACACCTTCAGAATTGAAGAAAAGGTAGATAAACCATACCATTTTGGAAAGAAGACAACCTGCCGCATCTAATGAGGGGTCACTTGCCTTTTTACCCCTAAGTTAGTTGGCACAACTATTTCCAGAATGTGGTGCTACAGGAAAAAATAAAATTTTGTTTTACACATCAGTCACTTCAAAGATACTAAAATGGTTCAATGGCGTGGGATTTCCTAGGAGGACTTCTTGCCAGCCTAAGAAAAATGGTACCCCACTGCTGTGGGTTGACATACCAATTTACGCTACAGGAGCGTAGCTACCAGTGAAACAGAAATGGTAAAGCAAACAGTGTATGTGTGATTTTATGGCTAACAGATGAAAGAAGCTAGGGCGTCAGCCGGTGTACGTGCGGACCTGTGACTACAAGTGTAACAAAGTATGTGGGAGGGTGAGGGATTAGGCAGTGTGTGTGGGTATGAGCAGAGGAGCAAGGATGGTGGGGCAGTGTTTGATAGTGTGTATGGGAGATCTGTGACTACCAGTGTTGATAAAAAGTCCTGTGTGTGCCACAGGAAGGGGGTCGGCATTGAACTCCCCTCCTAGTGGCACACACAGGGTTAATTTGTGTTTTATTTTTTATTTTTTTTATTATATACCTCATTGAGGGGCATAAGGACCCCCTGATCCCTCCCCAATGAGGTCTTAGTAAAAAAATATATATATATGTCCACAAACAGGGGACCCGGAGAGTGCCACAGGGGTCTCCAGCGCATTGCAAAGCAATGCATTGGATCCTTGTGGCACTCAGAGGGTTAATTTTTTTTTAATCATTACTTGGTAATCAGAGCTTGTTGGGGGGCCATCAGGACCAATCATGATGGCCCCCCAACAATCTCTGATAACGAAGTAATGAGAAATGCCCTGTGTGTGCGCCGCAGAAGGGGGGCTGCATTGGCCCCCCTTGAGGCACACACAGGGTTAATTTTTTTCTTTACTTTTTTTATTATGGACCTCATTGGTGGGTATCAGGACCCCTTTGATTCCCCCCAATGAGGTCTTAAAAAAAAAAAAAAAAAGGAATCAAAATAAATGTCCCTGTGAGTGCCAAAGGGCTCTCCAGCGCATTGCAAAGCAATGCATTGGACCCTTCTGGCACTCAGAGGGTTAATTTTTTTTTTAATCATTACTTGGTAATCAGAGCTTGTTGGGGGGCCATCAGGACCAATCATGAAGGCCCCCCAACAATCTCTGATAACTAAGTAATGATAAATGCCCTGTGTGTGCGCCGCAGAAGGGGGGCTGCATTGGCCCCCCTTGAGGCACACACAGGGTTAATTTTTTTTCTTTACTTTTTTTATTATGGACCTCATTGGTGGGTATCAGGACCCCTCTGATTCCCCCCAACGAGGTCTTAAAAAAAAAAAAAAAAAAGGAATCAAAATAAATGTCCCTGTGAGTGCCAAAGGGGTTTCCAGCGCATTGCAAAGCAATGCATTGGACCCTTCTGGCACTCAGAGGGTTAATTTTTTTTTTTATTAATACTTTGTAATCAGAGCTTGTTGGGGGGCCATCAGGACAAATCCTGATGGCCCCCCAACAATCTCTAGTAACAAAGTAATGATAGAAGCCCTGTGTGTGCCACAGGAGGGGGGGGTGCATTTGACCCCCCCCTGTGGCACACACAGGGTTAAAAAATTGTATTTATTTTTTTTTTAATAATAGACCTCATTGAGGGGCATCAGGATCCCCCCTGATCCCCCCAATGAGGTCTTTAAAAAAATAAAAAAAAAAACCCAAAGAAAAGACCCTGTGAGTGCTACAAGGGTCTCCAGCACATTGCAAAGCAATGTGCTGGGGACCCCTGCGGCACTCACAGGGCTACTTAGCGTTTTTTTTTTTTTTTTTTTTTTTTTTTTAATTTCTCAGACCTCGTGGGGGACATCAGGACCCCTTCTGGTGTCCCCCCAGTTATTGATCTCCCAGCCATCGGCTGGGAGATCAATATGGCGACTTGCAGGAGAGCAAAAGCTCTCCTGCCTTTCACTCCTACCACCGGTAGGAGTGAATGGGACCGGGGAAACTTCCCCAACGTCATCAGTGACATGTCACTGATGACGCTGGGAGGCTTCCCCCGGTCCCGCCCACTCCTACCCGGAAGTTCGGGTAGGAGACAAAGAAGAGGAGAAGCTGCGCCTCAGCTGCGCTTCTCCTCTTCTTTTATTGATCTCCCAGCGCGATCGGCTGGGAGATCAATAACAGGGGGGACATGAGGAGTGATCCTCATGTCCCCCCACGATTGCCCACATTTTTTTTTTTTAAAATGCGGCCACTGCATGCCGGTTATACCGGCTCATGCAGTGACCGCATTTTAGTGGGTACATTGTACGAGCTTGGCACAGCGGGTACAGCTGTCCAAACTCGTACAATGTACCCACTTGGCACTCAAAGGGTTAAATAGTTATGCTATGTTTCAAATAATACGAAAAAGTTATACATTTTTTATTTACAGTTTTGGTTTTGTCTAAATTTAACTTACAAAGTCTGGGCTGTAGCTACTTCTGCATAGACTGCAGCCCGACGCTCTGCCCCTGCTCTCCTCCCTCCTCCAATGACGGAGGCTTCTGTCTGTAAGCTGGAGCACTCTCATTGGCAGGGATCAATAGCTAGCCAATGAGATCACTCCAGCTTACAGGCAGAAGCCTCCGTCATTGGAGGAGGGAAGAGAGAAGAGGCAGAAGGTCCGGCTGCGGCTACAGAGCATATAACCGCAGTGATCTGTAGTGCATGAGGAATAACTGCGCGGGGAGCCCTGAATTCCATGACATGCCAGGACCGTCACTGGTCCTTAAGTGCCAGACAACCGTAACAGTCCTGGCACAGCAGTGGACGTTAAGGGGTTAATATGTCAAAAAATATATATTGTAGTGTTTATTCCCCTGAGTAAAAAAAAAAGAGGGTACTCTCACTGCTGAAAGGTTTTATTTAAAAGTTATTACAGGTCAAAGTTGAATTTTTTAGGTGCAATATCACAGTGGCCTGAAATTGTACAGTGGAGCTGTTGTTACACCGTCCTATGGACAGCTCTGGTCCGTAGAACATAAATCTCCATAGGATGGTGTAGCAACAGCGCCACTGTACAATTTCAGGCCACTGTGATATTGCACTTGAAAAATTCAACTTGTAATAACTTTTGAATAAAACACATTTCAGCAGTGGGAGTTCCCTCTGTTTTACTCGGGGGGATAAACCCTGCAACATAGTTTTTTTTTTACATATTAAGTATTACTATTCCTTTAACCCTTTGTGTGCCAGAGTGTTACGCAAAGCAATGTGTTGCATACCAATCTGGCACTCAAAGGGTTAAAGGGATAGTAATAGTTGATTTTAACAAAATTTAATATTGTAGATATTAAAAAATTCAATTGATTCCAGTCTGATCTCTCAAACCTTTATAATTTGAGAGATATAAACTGCTAAAGTCCCCCCCCCTTTTCACAGACGTCTTTAAAAGAACGGTAACCACACGCATCCAATATTCACAGGGTATAAATCAGAACAATCTTCTCATATATACAGTCTTAGTCCAGGGTGCTCCCTCTCAGCTCCCTTGCTTCCAAAGGGTGCAAACAAAATCCAATGCAGAGAAAGAAAGAGGCACAGCTGTGCTGAGGAAGGGGAAGTATCCCCAAACAGGGCATTTTTTTTATCGACGCCCCCTTGTGGTTCCTATGCGGCATCGAATTCTGTCACAGAGAGTGTCTGTGCCGGTGGCAACACAGACCTCTCTTTCAAAATATTGTGGGACGGTGAGGTGAGATCCTCTGATCTCCCCCACCGGCCCATGATCTAGCGGCCCACCGGGGGATGCCTGATCCCCCGATAGGACAATCTGCCCATGTCCATGAAACGTTCACAAAAGCCTGTAAGCATTCCGGCTTGAAAATATGCTGTGCTATACTAAAAACGTGTTTGCATTAACCCTTTGGGTGCCAGAGAGATACGCAACACATTGCTTTGCAATGCGTTGCATAACCCTCTAGCACTCAAACAGTTAAAACATGATTGGTGAATACCTGCTACCGGTGAGTGCCTCTTCCTTTCACAGATGTCAGCATAAAATCCTGGTCCCAGGACCGGCCAGCGGCTCTTCAGCAGAGACGAAATACCGCTATTTAAAAAGAAATACTTAATTGGAACGGTCTACAAAATGTATCTGGTTTGCAAGCACACTTTGACGACTTTTCCAATTAACCATTTCTTTATAGATAGCGCTCTTTCGGCTCTGCAGAAGAGCAGCCGGCTGGTCCCAGAACCAGAATCTCATGCTGTCAGTTAGAGCACTGACGTCTGTGAAAGGGGAGGGAAGGGGGAAGTTTAGCAGCTTATATCTCTCAAACTATAAGGGTTTGAGAGATTGGACTGGCATCAATTGATTTATTTTTTAATATCTACAATATAAAATTGTGTTAAAATAATCCATTATTATCCCTTTAAAGGGATAGTAATACTTCGTTTTAGCTTTATTTTATTTTGTAGGCATAAAAAACAAGAAGAAAAACAATATCTTATCTCTCAAACCTTTATGGTTTATGAGATATTCACAAGCAAAGTTTCCCCTCCCGCCCCTTTTACCTAGTGTAAACCATCTGTTCTCAGATGTGGGATCCAGTCCATAGACCAGACAGGTAACAGCAGGGGACAATCTTCTTCCTATGAGAACAATGAAAGCCCTGCCCCCCTTGACAAGTTTTTCAGGTTTTTCCCTTATCTTAATTGAAGATTGTCCCTCTCTGCAGTCTACCTGGGCACCTCCCTTCTGATCTGGCTGAGCAGTGTTACATCAGTAAAAGGGGCAGGAGGGGGATACTTTGTCACTGAATAACTCTTGTACTACAACTCTGACAGAATTGAAATAACCCTCTCCAAAGTCCAAATACTATGATGATTAATTAGAGCTGCTTTTATTATGAAACATTACTATCCCTTTAATAAGTAAAGAGGCAGAGAGCAAGCAAGGGAATATTTTTACTACCCAACACAAGAACAAGGGTTCCGGGTTCCATCACGCTCCAATGTAAATCCACCTATCCTGACAATTATCCCTGCCTCTTGTTAACTTAACACTTAACCCCTTAAAGGGACAGTGCCTCCTATTTCATAAATAAATAAATAAATCATTCAAATCAATAAAGCATTCAGGAGCTTCTCACTGAACACTCCTAAGTGGCCCTGCTAAGCTTTAAAATATACATTTCATTTTTATTAATTTCATCATTATCAGAATTTCCCCAGGACCTCTAAGTTTAGATTTCCTCCTACTTCTTCCACATTCCTTCCTCTAAACCCCACATTGACGATCAAAGGCCAACCCCAAGAAGTTTGTAGTAGACGGGTAAAGAAAATGAACGGAGAAAGGGAAGTGAAAGCTTGATGGGGGAATTAGACAGAAGAATAACTTAAAGAGTTATAGAAAAGCGACCTTGGCTTAGATTTGCTAAAGGTCGATGCTGTGGCGATATGAATTTGTAGTTGTATTAGAAACACTTTGCCATTTCGATGTGCACACACATTGACATAGTCACTAAAATTTAGGGATGTGAGGGGAGGGGAGGAGAAGGTCCTGATTAGCATACAGGATTGTTGAAGTGCTGCTGATGTGGAAAGGATGCTCTCCTTTCACACATCATCAATATTCATCATCAGCACTCAAAGGGTTAACAGTGTGAAGGCAGATTGTGTCGGATATGAAGTGTGAGGGCAGCATATGTTGAATGAAAGGGGCATGATATATTGGATTTTATAGGGGGAAGCAGCATATGTCAAATTGAAATGTGGGGCAGCATGTTCAATATACGTTTTGTGGGGGAACATCACCATACACATACTGACTGTCACCTCCAGCCTTCTTCCCTTGCCCTGGCAGTGTCCATGGGTATTTGTGGCTAGCAGTAGGCAAGCGGAAAAGGCTGTAGAGGGCCAGTCAGTGTACATAGGGATCTGTGCCACATGGTAACCGGAAGGGACTGACTGCAGAGGCATGCAGACTGCACAAACCTAACCAGGGCCGGATTTGCCATAAGGCAGAGTAGGCATCTGCCTACAGGCACACCCCACAGAGGGGCGCCTGTCATTGGAATCAATTATTTTTTTTTCAGTTTTATTTTTTTTAATATTTTCATTCACCCTACCTGCTTCCTGCCTGCCGCCCGATGAGATCCTGCCGTTGCTCCCTCGGTGGCTCTTTAGTAATGCAGAGCGCTGGGAGATGACATCATCTCCCAGCTCTCTGCATTCCGAAAGAGAAGACCGCGCGGGAGCAATGGGAGCTACAGTTCTGTGCAGAAGCAGGCAGAGACTTTTCCTGCCACTGGACCACCAGGGAGGTAGGAAACTGGGCAATGTGGAGCTGATTGTGCAGGTTGGAGATGATGGGGGTAATGTGAGTGCAAGTTGGAGCTGATGGGGGGCAATGTGAGGGCAATATGGATTTGGGGGGTAATGTGGAGATTTGGAGCATTGTGGAGGTGGCCAGTGGAGATGGCCAGTGGGGGAGGGGGGCGCTTCAGATTTCTGTGCCTACAGGCTCCTGAGATGTAAATCCGGCCCTGAACCTAACCATCAGTCTTCGAAGATGACGGATTTCTTTAGAATTGGCTAATGTTGAAAGGTAATATATATATTATAAAGCTAGTCGCTACCTGCTTAATTATTGCAGGGTGACTTTATTTAAGATGAAAGTTCCGCTTTAAGCCCTTGCCAATCCACCAAACCTGGTAGGCAAAAATCTGCTTATAGAATCTGGTGTAAACTAAGGACGTATCATTATTTTCAGGTCACGTTGCACACCTTTGGTAAGACCTGAAGAAGAGAAAAAAGGGCGCTCCTAGTGCAATATGTCACAAATATGGGACCTCCACCAGTACATCACTATACTCACAATATCAAAGACCACTAATAGTGATCAGCATGTGCTTATGAGGGAATCCAACTGCCCTCATTCAGTCCAACACAAGATGGATGCTGCGTCTTAAGAATTCCCACCTTCCTCTGGAATCCTTGAAGAGAAGAAACACATGAACAGAAAGAGCGCAAACCACCTCAAAACCCCTCTGGACTTTCAAATTCAATAAATACTCCCAATCTTCAAATGAAGTAGCTGGTAAACCATGTGACCAGCTTCAGCAAACCGGGAAATATAGACTGCCCCGATTCAGTCACCTCTGTATTCCAAAATCATCATCATGATTTAAAGTGTTAGTAATGTCTGAAAAAACTTTTTTGCATTTAGAAGAGCTTAAAAAGCTGATCTAAATGCAAAAAAACGTATCTCTCAAACTGCTATGGTTTAAGAGATTCGGGCGTTTAAAGTTTGATTTCTCCTACTGACAGCTGTAAAGCTGTCAGCAGGAGATCTGTGTCGGTCGACACGGAGGCGCTTGAGAAGTGCCGAGTTCTCTTTACATACATGGAATCCCTTCATTGGAATGGTCTAAAACGTGTGCCTGAACACCAGGCACACGTTTTAGACCATTCCAATGTAGGGATTCCGTGTAAGTAAAACTTCTCAAGCGCCAGCGTGTCGACCGACACGGATCTCCTGCTGACAGCTTTACAGCTGTCAGTATGGGAAATCAAACTTTAAACGCCCGTATCCCTTAAACCATAGCAGTTTGAGAGATACGGGTTTTTGCATTTAGATCAGTTTTTTAAGTTCTTCTAAATGCAAAAAAGTTTTTTTCAGACATTACTAACATTTTAAATATATTTTTATATAGCAGATTGTTCATTTTGCCTAAAGATTGATAAAGGGGTATAACCCCGAAACGCGTCCAGGCAGATGTGATAATTATTTATAGCAAGATGCTATATTGATGTTATACGATTTTATTGGAATAAATTTTAATATTTTGTGAGACAAAGGATCTGGTTCTTTTGGAATACAGAGGTGACTGAATCTGGGCAGTCTATATTTCCCCGTTTGCTGAAGCTGGTCACATGGTTTACCAGCTACTTCATTTGAAGATTGTGAGGATTTATTTAATTTGAAAGTCCAGAGGGGATTTGAGGTGGTTTGCGCTCTTTCTCTTCGTGTGTTTGGTAAGACCTGGAGGTCTGTTCCTGCTTGATGTGATCCGAAGACTCAACTGACAACTGAGCATCCATGGAAAATTAAAGAGAGGCCCCTGGAGGACAATCGACTGGATGATGGAGGAACAACACCCAGAAGGATGCACCATGGTGTGGATCGTATTCAGCAGGAACTGTTTTGACCTTGAATAAAAGCAAAAACACAACAACAAAAAATAATTTGTAGAGTTTGTGTGACCACTCCGGATGTGGGGAGTTTCTGATCAAACTCTGCCCACTTGTGCTCCATCCCACCCTGTTCCTCCCACTTCCCACCCTCCTCTCCTCCTACCACAGTGTATTCTAGCTATTTTTCGTGTTTTAGAAGTCCTGCCCCCCACTCACAATTAAGCCACGCCCCTCTTATGATGCAGATCGCATCGTTTCTCTCTCCTTATTGGCACCACAAGGCTCTCCTCCGGGCAGCCCCAATCAAGAAGTTCTCAGGTATGGGGATTACCCACAACCCACCCGGATGGTGGAGGGTTAGCTTTGTCTGTGATGGGATTGGGGTGTCAACTGTCCAGCACTGGGTATGGAGTGGGACACAGAGGAGAAATTGGGGCAAAGAACAGGGGAGCTAGGAGCCAGATAATTAGTGGGAAGGGAGTAGGCAATGCAGAGGTGGCAGCAGTCAATGAGAGAGATGGGGCAGACAATTGGAGAGATGGAGCAGCTATAGAATTCAATATAATAACTGGAAACCAGGTGGTTGTGTCTAAAAAGGCATGCAATTGGTTTATATGTACAATAATTCTGTCTTACAGGACATAAGCATTAGGATTTGCTAAGATTTATAATAGGATATATGTGTGCATCTGTGTGTGTGTGTTTGTGTGTTTATGTGTGTGTATATATGTATATGTGTGTATATATGTATCTGTGCGTGTGGGGGGGTGTATGTATATGAATGAATAAATATGTTTATTTATATAGCGCCACAAATGTACGCAGGGATTTACAATTTAAGGCTTTAGACAATACAGGGTTACAGGTGTTTTGTAGAGTAAAACACTGGGTGCGAGGTCCCTGCCCAAAAGCTTACAATCTAAAGTGGTAATAGGAGACATACAGAGTACATAAGGGTCAAGTGTTGAATACAGTGCTAGAGTTCTAGTTAGTATAGGGGACACAAGTAAAGTAAATCATTTATAAGAGAACTAGTTGAAGAGCCTGTTACACGGGCCACATTGCCACTGCCACCTGGTCTCGGTGCAGTCATGCTCAGTAGAGACTGCCCGCGGCGCGGCTGATACAGAGCGGGACGCTCCTTCTGAGTGGCACGCTCTGTATCAGCCGCGGCGTGGACAGTCTCTACTGCACATGACTGCGGCGTTACACACGTTTTAGCAAATTATTACATAGGATTAGAAACAGTCAATACCTTATAGCATGTTTAAGTTTTGTTAACCCCTTAAGTACCAGCGGTCCTGGGAAGTTACCTTCCCTTAAGGACCGATTTGATCTTTGCCGACGCGCCGGTACATGTGACCTGTTATGCGTACCGGCGCGCCGCTTGGAGGCCTAAGAGAGATCGCTCCGGTCTTGGAGCGATCAATTTTAGGCACCGTTTTTACTTACAGCGCTCCCGGTAGAGCGCTGTAAGTAAAAAGTACGTGACGTGCTATGACCGTCACTGGTTCTTAAGGGTATAAGGACCATGACGGTCATACCACATCACGTAGTCCTTAAGGGGTTAAAGAGGAGTGAACAAAATGACTTTAGTACACAGAGATACATATAAACATGCACACAGATGCATACACACACACATATTTGCACACACCTTTATACATACACATATACATACAGACACATACATACATACATACACACACACACGCTCATTTATACAAACATATACACACAGACACACACACACATATAAATATATGTATATGTGTGTATATTTGTGCATGTGTGTATATATATATATATATATATATATATATATATATGTATGTATATGTGTGTGTATCTGTGTGCATGTTTATATGTATCTCTGTGAGCTAAAATAATGTTGTTCATTGTTTCAGTTGTCTCTGGAAGTGAATACATGCACATTTCTATCTGCTCTTCCATCAAATAAAAAAAAAATCAGTCCTCAGATTTTGGCAGCCTTTTGGAACCTGATCTTATCATAACGTGACAACAACGTCTGCACAATCCAAATATTCCTTCTTATACAACCCACTAACCACTTGCAGCTGCTCTGTTCAGCTTCGGATGGTTCTAGATGCTTCTGTGGAGGAACATGCATTATTCTGTTCTCTGCAAATTAGTAAATTGAGCACCAATTTAGGGGCTAAGTGAATGGCTGAATTTATGGTATTTTCATGTCAAACGTACAGGGTATGATTCCCAGAATAAACACGAATACATGAGTTGGGGAGAACAGGCCACATAACAGTATGCAATTATCACAATTGTCAGTCCTTGCCAATGAACAGTGGGTAACCCTTTGAGTGCCAGAGAGGTACCGGTGTGCACCCCTCTGGCACTCAAAGTGTTAAACCAAGCAAGGCCACATTTGCCAGGCCCATGCTGAAATACCACTATCCTGCCACTTCTTGTAATTGACCTCCTAATTACCCCATTGGCCATCCACTTCGGCTTTCGGGTAATGTCACACCAGCAACATAAATTTGGGGCATAACTTCCAAAGGGCTTCAGCCCGAGGAATCAAACAAGCAATCCACATAAAGTTTAACCTTTACCTTATCATTATCTGAAAGAACAGGCAAGGATCAACCGCCAAGCTGTGACAGATCCATCCAATTGCCAATCTGCAGGGAGGGACTGAGGGTGAGATTCTTCTCCTTCTGGTTTCCATAAAATCTCCAATTACCACATATTTTGTTAATTAACATCAAATCCCAGTACCCCTGCATGGCCAAAATTGTACGGGCTCACGTTTACTATTAACACCACCTGCCAGCACAACTCTGAGTATCAGATAATAATATGCAGCTCACATGGGCAGACTGTCAGCCACCCCACCCCCCCAGTGTATTCAGTTCATGTGGACAGACTGTCAGCCACGCCCCCAGTGTATTCAGTTCATGTGGGCAGACTGTCAGCCACACCCCAGTGTATACAGTTCATGTGGGCAGACTGTCAGCCACACCCCAGTGTATACAGTTCATGTGGGCAGACTGTCAGCCACACCCCCAGTGTATACAGTTCATGTGGGCAGACTGTCAGCCACGCCCCAGTGTATACAGTTCATGTGGGCAGACTGTCAGCCACACCCCCAGTGTATACAGTTCATGTGGGCAGACTGTCAACCACGCCCCCAGTGTATTCAGTTCATGTGCACAGACTGTCAGCCACACCCCCAGTGTATTCAGTTCATGTGGGCAGACTGTCAGCCACACCCCAGTGTATACAGTTCATGTGGGCAGACTGTCAGCCACACCCCCAGTGTATACAGTTCATGTGGGCAGACTGTCAGCCACACCCCCAGTGTATTCAGTTCATGTGCACAGACTGTCAGCCACACCCCCAGTGTATACAGTTCATGTGCGCAGACTGTCAGCCACGCCCCCAGTGTATAAAGGTCATGTGGGCAGACTGTCAGCCACGCCCCCAGTGTATAAAATTCATGTGGGCAGACTGTCAGCCACGCCCCCAGTGTATACAGTTCATGTGGGCAAACTGTTAACCACACCCCCAGTGTATACAGTTTTTGTGCACTGTCAGCCACGCCCCCAGTGTATACAGTTCATGTGCACAGACTGTCAGCCACGCCCCCAGTGTATAAAGGTCATGTGGGCAGACTGTCAGCCACGCCCCCAGTGTATACAGTTCATGTGCGCAGACTGTCAGCCACGCCCCCAGTGTATAAAGTTCATATGGGCAGACTGTCAGCCACGCCCCTCCAGTGTATACAGTTCATGTGGGCAAACTGTTAACCACACCCCCAGTGTATACAGTTTTTGTGCACTGTCAGCCACGCCCCCAGTGTATACAGTTCATGTGCACAGACTGTCAGCCACGCCCCCAGTGTATAAAGGTCATGTGGGCAGACTGTCAGCCACGCCCCCAGTGTATAAAGGTCATGTGGGCAGACTGTCAGCCACGCCCCCAGTGTATAAAGTTCATGTGGGCAGACTGTCAGCCACGCCCCCAGTGTATACAGTTCATGTGGGCAAACTGTTAACCACACCCCCAGGGTATACAGTTTTTGTGCACTGTCAGCCACGCCCCCAGTGTATTCAGTTCATGTGCACAGACTGTCAGCCACGCCCCCAGTGTATACAGTTCATGTGCGCAGACATGTATTCAGCTAATTTGAGCAGACAGTGACACCCCTGCTGTATTCAGCTCATGTGGGCAGACTGTCAGTCACGCCCAGTACATTTAGCTCATGTGGGCAGTCTGTCATGCACACCCTGTGTATTCAGCTCATATGAGCAGACTGCCAGCCACGCCCCGTCACGTGTTGGGGTAGGTGATAGAACAGCGGAGAAAGCTGGCTTCAGAACATGGGAGACAGAAATGTATCTATCAGTTGCTAGTTATGTCATCTGTGTGAAAGAACCCATGTATTGTGTGATTGCACAGAGGTCTAAACCTGGTGATACTGTCCATTTTAATTCATGTGATCTGGCTTAATGATCACTTAGACAAGTTGCTTTCACTTATGATTTTAGATTCTGGCCTGTGTGTGTGTGACTGGAGGACTGAAGTGGACCACCCAGGGTTTAGTAGTTTACAGTCCTATATTTGTCAGTTTCTCATATCTCACATAAAGTGCACCACAGTAATCCGTAACCTAAACGAAGTCGAGTGCCCACCGTAGAGTGATTTACAGTTGCCTTCAGCTGTTCCTAGTCAGCCGTCATGTCTGGCAGCTCAGGCAGACGGTGGAATGAGGTGTCTTCTGCACAAAAAAAGATTATTTTTCGGAAGGCCATGTACTAGGAGGAGCTGCATTAATTTTCGGGCACATCGATTATACCGTGTGTCAGAAATGAAAATGGCCATTGATTTAAATGGGTTCTTTAACCCCTTGAAGATTAGAGAGGTCTCCAAAGCATTGCAAAGCGGGGTTTATAGGGGTTAAACCAGACCTGTCACCCAATAGCTTTTAATCTCATTAAATATTTGCATTTAAAATAATTATGCCTTGTACTTTTTGCTTTTCAGTTTAACATAGTTTTTTGGTTTAGTAGTTGGGGAATCTAATCAGCAGAGCTTTGTTCTCTGACCTGTCAGATAAAGCTGCATAATGAATCACTCACACTTCCAAAAAGTCACCGCTGCAATTTCTTAGGCTGCTAGAACCTATCGGTTTCCAGCAGAGGGGTAGCACAAAGGAATGGGGAGGAATAATCATGAAAATCCATTCAAGTTCACTTATAACAGAATTATAACTGTTTTTTTTTAATTTAATCATAAGGCCCTAAGAACTGGAGCTAATCTGGGGCAAACCACCTGCACTCTATAGAACAAAAACAAACGTTCATTGATTTAAAAGGGGCATTCAAAGGAGCAGTAAACTTTTTTAAAAGGATAGTAATACTTAAAATTTAAAAAAAATATATGTTGTAGGGTTTATCCCCCTGAGTAAAACAAGAGTACTCCCGCTGCTGAAAGGTGTTTCATTCAAAAGTTATTAATTTTCAAAGTTGAATTTTTTAGGTGCAATATCACAATGGCCTACAATTGTACAGTGGCACTGTTGCTACACCATCCTATGGAGATTTATGGTCCCGGGACCAGAGCTGTCCATAGGATGGTGTAGCAACAGCGCCACTGTACAATTTCAGGCCACTGTGATATTTTACCTAAATTTTGAAAAAAAAAATTCAAAAAATTAATAACTTTTGAATGAAACACCTTTCAGCAGTGGGAGTACTCTTGTTTTACTCAGGGGGATAAACCCTACAATATATTTTTTTTTACATTTTAAGTATTACTATCCCTTTAAGAAAACATATATGTTGTAGAGCTTTTCCTGCGGAGTAAAACAGTAGCACTCATGCTGCTGTCAGTTGCTTTATTCAAAAGTTATAACAGTTCAAAATATCAGGAACTGAATTACAGTGTGATTACTTCCTGAAAGTTCTAACTGACAGGAAGTGAATCAGCAGTATCTATCACATTCTATGGAGATTTGCCAGTGACTCACCTCTCCCAGAAAATGCAACAGAAAAACTATTTAGAATGTGATCACTAGATGGCACTGTTAATGGGAAAAAAAACAAGAGTTTAAATTTTATCGCAGGTTATAGTCCCGGCAAGGTCAGCTCATCCTTTCACCTCTCTGAGGTAGATAAAATGAGTCCAGGACATACTTAAAAACAAGAGACAATCTCAATGTATTCTTCCTGGTAAAATACATACTCAAAAATAATAAAATAAAAAAATAATAATAATAAAAAAAATAACACAGGAAATATGCATCTCTCAGCAGTGGGTGTACCATTGTTTTATTCAGCAGGAAAATCCATACAATGTACAGTAATGTGCACAAGTTTTAGGCAGGTGTGAAAAAATGCTGTAAAGTAAGAATGCTTTCAAAAATGGACATGTTAGTAGTTTATTGTTATCAATTAACAAAATGCATAGTGAGCGAACAGAAGAAAAATCTAAATCAAATCAATATTTGGAGTGACCTCCCTTTTCCTTCAAAACAGCATAAATTCTTCTAGGTAAACTTGCACACAGTTTGTTAGGGAACTCGGCCGGAAGGTTGTACCAGATATCTTGGAGAACTAACCACAGTTTGTGGATTTAGGCCCCTCTGTTGCTTCTCTCTCTTCATGTAATCCCAGACAGACTAGATGATGTTGAGATCAGGGCTCTGTGGAGGCCATACTATCGCATCCAGGACTCCTTGTTCTTCTTTATGCTGAAGATAGTTCTTAATGACTTTGGCTGTATGTTTGGGGTTATTGTGATGCTGCAGAATAAATTTGGGGCCAATCAGATACCTCCCTGATGGTACTGCATGATGGATGATAAGTATTTGCCTGTACTTCTCAGCATTGAGGAGACTATTAATTCTGACCAACTCCATTTGCAGAAATCCAGCCCCAAACTTGTAACATACCTCCCAACATTTCAAATTGCCAAAGAGGGACAATTGTGTATTAGGGGGTGTGACTGGGGGTGTGGCCAGTGGGCGGGGCAATAACAAAAATTTTCAGGCTGTTTCATGACCTATTGACACCTCCTTGTGTTACCTAATAAATGGCTTATAACAAGACCGAAGTATTTTATTTTAGCAAACTAATTTATAAACACATATACTGACGTTTAAAGAAACAAAAATGTGAGTTTTATTGCTGTGGAGCAATGTGATACACATATATACACACTACACAATCTGGTTTCCTAAACACAGGGACACCAGGGTGATACACTTGTATACACACCGCACAGTCTGATCTCCGAAACACAGGGACACCAGGGTGATACACTTCTATACACACCGCACAGTCTGATCTCCTAAACACAGGGACACCAGGGTGATACACTTATATTCACACCACACAGTCTGATCTCCTAAACACAGGAACACCAGGGTGATACACTTATATACACACCGCACAGTCTGATCTCCTAAACACAGGGACACCAGGGTGATACACTTCTATACACACACCACACAGTCTGATCTCCTAAACACAGGGACACCAGGGTGATACACTTCTATACACACCACACAGTCTGATCTCCTAAACACAGGGACACCAGGGTGATACACTTATATACACACCACACAGTCTGATCTCCTAAACACAGGGACACCAGGGTGATACACTTCTATACACACCACACAGTCTGATCTCCTAAACACAGGGACACCAGGGTGATACACTTATATACACACCACACAGTCTGATCTCCTAAACACAGGGACACCAGGGTGATACGCTTATATACACACCACACAGTCTGATCTCCTAAACACAGGGACACAAGGGTGATACACTTATATACACACCACACAGTCTGATCGCCTAAACACAGGGTCACCAGGGTGATACGCTTATATACACACCACACAGTCTGATCTCCTAAACACAGGGACACCAGGGTGATACACTTGTATACACACCGCACAGTCTGGTCTCCTAAACACAGGGACACCAGGGTGATACACTTCTATACACACCACACAGTCTGATCTTCTAAACACAGGGACACCAGGGTGATACACTTATATACACACCACACAGTCTGATCTCCTAAACACAAGGACACCAGGGTGATACACTTATATACACACCACACAGTCTGATCTCCTAAACACAGGGACATCAGGGTGATACACTTCTATACACACCACACAGTCTGATCTCCTAAACACAGGGACACCAGGGTGATACACTTATATACACGCCACACAGTCTGATCTCCTAAACACAGGGACACCAGGGTGATACACTTCTATACACACCGCACAGTCTGATCTCCTAAACACAGGGACACCAGGGTGATACACTTATATACACACCACACAGTCTGATCTCCTAAACACAGGGACACCAGGGTGATACACTTATATACACACCACACAGTCTGATCTCCTAAACACAGGGACACCAGGGTGATACACTTATATACACACCACACAGTCTGATCTCCTAAACACAGGGACACCAGGGTAATACACTTATATACACACCACACAGTCTGATCTCCTAAACACAGGGACACCAGGGTGATACACTTATATACACACCACACAGTCTGATCTCCTAAACACAGGGAGACCAGGGTGATACACTTCTATACACACCACACAGTCTGATCTCCTAAACACAGGGACACCAGGGTGATACACTTATATACACACCACACAGTCTGATCTCCTAAACACAAGGACACACCCACTTGGGCAGGGCCGGATTTATAATTAGGCAGAGTAGGCATCTGCCTACAGGCGCACCCCACAGAGGGGCGCCTGTCATTGGGATCATTTTTTTAATACGCCTCCTCGGCCGCCTGTTGCCGCAACATGGTGAAGACAGGTCTGTGCCTTCTTCAGTAATTTGGAGATGATGGGGGGCAATTTTGGGTTGATGGGGGTCAATGTGAGGGCAATATGGTATATGGAGATGCTGTGGGCAATGTGGAGATGATGGGGGGCAATGTGAGGACAATTTGGTATATGGAGGTGATGGGGGCAATGTGGAGATGGGTGCAATATGGAGCTGATGGGGGTAATGTGAGGGCAGTATGGTATATGGAGATGATGCGGGCAATGTGGAGATGTCCAGTGGAGATGGCCAATGGAAGGGGGGGGGCGCTTCAGATTTCTGTGCCTACATGCTCCTGATATGTAAATCCGGCTCTGCACTTGGGGCTAAATTGGAAATGGCTTCAGAGGGCTTTTTTTTGCCTTTCCTCTGGATCAACGGGGTGTTTTTGGCATGGGCTGGACTTGATGGATGCATGACTTTTTTCAGCCTCATTAACTATGTTACTATGTTAAGTGATAGAAACAGCACCACCTGGGGCGCAAACGTAAATTGCAGCTTGTTATAAAAGCATAAAGATTGAGCTGTCATGACATCTGAAAAGAAATCTCCCAGTAGCACTTGTTCCCTTGTGTTCAGGAAACATTTATATGTTTTTCATTAAAAAAAACAAAACTATACAACTCCATTAATTTGAATTGAGCTGGTCAGACAACAAAGGAGAAAAAAATGATAGCAAATACTTGTAGGCTGGTTGCATGAAAAGTAAATGTATAAAATAAAGATTTTAGATACAGAAAAGTTGAAGATAAATTTTCACAGTTTGAGTTTGATAAGGGAAAGAAGCTGTCACCTGCTTTGTAGATAAAAATAATTTGTGATATGTGGCTGACATAAGCACGTGGCGCGTTAGAGTGGCAAAAAAAATAAAATATAATTTCTAGTTGCTCAGGTAACTCAAAAATAGATTTCGGAAAAAAAAAAAGTTTTGTTCTGGGCTAATGCTATTTCTGCGATTGAGAGATTTAAAGTTTTACACTAAAACTTTATCACTGTCTAGATACGGGGTTGTTTAAAAAAGTAAAAAAATGACTGTTTGGAAATTTTTACTTAAATTTAAATCAGTATTAGCATCGCTTTTTCAAACTAGAATGTTCAACAGCAGAATGTCACTTCAGTCGTAATATCTCCTAAAGAGGGACACCTGGGAGTTATGGACCCCTAATATTTCCTAAAGAGGGACACTTTGAAGTTATGGACCCCTAATATCTCGTAAAGTGGCACACTTGGGAGGTATGGACCTTAATATCTGCTAAAGAGGGACACTTGGGAGGTATGGACCTTAATATCTGCTAAAGAGGGACACTTGGGAGGTATGGATCCCTAATATCTCCTAAAGAGGGACACTTGGGAGTTATGAACCCCTAATAAATCCTAAAGAGGGATACTTGTGAGTTATGAACCCTAATATCTCCAAAAGAGGGACACTTGGGAGTTATGGACCCCTAACATCTCCTAAAGAGGGATACTTGCGAGTTATAAACCCTAATATCTCCTAAAGAGGGATACTTGGGAGTTATAAACCTTAATATCTCCCAAAGAGGGATACTTGGGAGTTATGGACCCCTAATATCTCCTAAAGAGGGACACTTGGGAGGTACAGACCCCTAATATCTCCTAAAGAGGGACACTTGAGAGGTATGGACCCCTTATATCTCCTAAAGAGGGACACTTGGGAGGTATGAACCCTAATATCAGCTAAAGATTGACATTTGGGATATATATACCCCTTATATCTCCTACAGAGGGACACTTGGGAGTTATGAGCCCCTAATATCTCCTAAAGAGGGACACTTGGGAGGGATGTACCCCTAATATCTCCTAAAGAGGGACACTTGGGAGTTATGAACCCCTAATATCTCCTAAAGAGGGATACTAGCGAATTATGAACCCTAACATCTCCTAAAGAGGGATACTTGGAAGGTATGGATTCCTAATAGCTCCTAAAGAGGGACACTTGGGAGGTATGAACCCTAACATCTCCTAAAGAGGGATACTTGTGAGTTATGAACCCTAATATCTCCAAAAGAGGCACACTTGGGAGTTATGGACCCCTAACA
Source organism: Rhinophrynus dorsalis (assembly GCA_037306005.1). Taxonomy (NCBI): domain Eukaryota; kingdom Metazoa; phylum Chordata; class Amphibia; order Anura; family Rhinophrynidae; genus Rhinophrynus; species Rhinophrynus dorsalis. The sequence goes on along the minus strand of CM074728.1, from coordinate 108,729,793 downwards.
TCTCCTAAAGAGGGATACTTGCGAGTTATAAACCCTAATATCTCCTAAAGAGGGATACTTGGGAGTTATAAACCTTAATATCTCCCAAAGAGGGATACTTGGGAGTTATGGACCCCTAATATCTCCTAAAGAGGGACACTTGGGAGGTACAGACCCCTAATATCTCCTAAAGAGGGACACTTGAGAGGTATGGACCCCTTATATCTCCTAAAGAGGGACACTTGGGAGGTATGAACCCTAATATCAGCTAAAGATTGACATTTGGGATATATATACCCCTTATATCTCCTACAGAGGGACACTTGGGAGTTATGAGCCCCTAATATCTCCTAAAGAGGTACACTTGGGAGGGATGTACCCCTAATATCTCCTAAAGAGGGACACTTGGGAGTTATGAACCCCTAATATCTCCTAAAGAGGGATACTAGCGAATTATGAACCCTAACATCTCCTAAAGAGGGATACTTGGAAGGTATGGATTCCTAATAGCTCCTAAAGAGGGACACTTGGGAGGTATGGACCCTAACATCGCCTAAAGAGGGACACTTGGAAGGTATGGACTCCTAATATCTCCTAAAGAGAGACACTTGGGAGGTATGGACCCCTAATATCTCCTAAAGAGGGACACTTGGGAGGTATGGACCCCTAATCTATATATATAAAAGAAGACTTTGTGCCTGCCAAAACACACCCAGGGGAGGCATAAAGCAGGAGTTACTACTCCTATTGGGTGATTCAGTCATGCAGGGAGTTGGCCCGCCCCCACTATGCAGCCCGCCCACCACTATCAAAGTCAGAAAAAAACAATATGGCCGCCACTTGCTCCTACACCACAGACAAACACACATGCCCCACTCACACAGCACCACACAAACACACACACACCACCACACACACACATGCCCCACTCACACAGCACCAAACACACATGCCCCCACTCACACACACAGCACCACATACACACACAAAGCCAGAAATAAATATGGCTGACACACACACACACACACACACACAGTCACTCACCCTGACTCCCAGTGGCCTCAGCAGGACCTGTAGTGCAGTACCAGGGGAACAAAATGGCACTCAAAGGGTTAAGGTAGGCCCTCATTGCTCAATTATTTCTTCACTGTCATCATTTCCCATGCAAGACACAGGACAGACAGCCATCAGGTACACACTTAACCCACTGACTGCCACAGGGTTCTGTATCAACTTTTACCCCTCAGGGAGTGTGTTCAAACCCCTCACACTGTAAACTTGCATTTCCCTCCCACTTCTCCTCCTTCCCCAGCCTATTGCTAACACTTTTCCATATTTATGTTAAGCCCCACCCCCACCCACAATTAAGCCCCGCCCCCTTTAACCCAAATTGCCCCATTGCTCTCTCCACATCAACACCACATCAGTCTCCTCTAGGGACTACACAAGTCAATGTTCCTGGGTGTTACACACACATGCCCCACTCACACAGCACCAAACACACACAAAGCCAGAATGAAATATGGCTGACACACAATCACTCACCCTGACTCCCAGTGGCCTCAGCAGGGCCTGTACTACAGCCACTGAGGAACAAAATGGCACTCAAAGGGTTAAGGTAGGCCCTCATTGCTGAATTATTTCTTCACTGTCATCATTTGCCATGCAAGACACAGGATAGACAGCCATCAGATTCACACTTAACCCACTGACTGCCACAGGGTTGTGTATCAAGTTTTACCCCTCAGGGAGTGTGTTCAAAACCCTCACACTGTAAACTTGCATTTCCCTCCCACTTCTCCTCCTTCCCCAGCCTATTACTAACACTTTTCCACATTTATGTTAAGCCCCGCCCCTACTCGCGATTAAACCCCGCCCACTTTTAACCCAGATTGCCCCATTTGTCTCTCCACATCAACACCACATCAGTCCCCTCTAGGGACTACACAAGTCAATGTTCACAGGTATGAATACACTTCCCACTGCTATTTAACTCTCACATGCCTCTCTATATCTTAACCATTTGAGTGCCAGAGGGGTGCACAACTCACGAGCGCATGTGTTTCTGCTCATATATGTTGCGTGTGTGTTTGTGTACATCTCTGTTACATATGTGTCCATCTCCAGTGTGTCTGTGTGTGTGTATGTGTTTTGCATGTTTCTGCCGCTCACTGTGTGTATGTGCATACCTCCCAACATTTCACATGGCCAAAGAGGGACACTGTAGTTTTAGGTGATATTGTTGGGGGCGTGGCTGGTGGGCGGGGCATTAGTAAGAATTTTTAGGTTATTTCATGACCTATTACTGGCTATTTATGTAACTGAATAAATGATTTAGTGCAAGACCAAAGTATTTTATTTGCACAGACTAATGTCTAAATACATATACTGAAGTTTATTGCTTTATTGCTGTAGAGCAAAGTAATACACACCACACAGTCAGGGCTGGTGCAAGGATTTTTGCCACCCTAGGCAAAACCTAATTTTGCCGCACATTTCGCTCCGCCCCTTGTGTCCCACCCCTTTATACCCCGCCTACTTATACCCCACCTCTTTTCATTATTGTCCTCTCTCTGCCCCCTGGGCCAGTCTGCCCCTGGTCTGGAGATGCCTGTAAGAGATGCCCCCCACCAGCTCCAACTTGCCCCTTATCAGCTCCACTTTGGCCCTATCAGCTGCACTTTGCCTCCCATCAACTCCAACTTACCCCCACCAGCTCCACTTTGCCCCCCACCAGCTCCACTTTTTCCCCACCAGCTCCACTATGCCCCCGATCCGCTCCACTATGCCCCCCATCCGCTCCACTATGCCCCCAGCAGCTCCAACTTGCCACCATCAGCTCCACTTTGCCCACCATCCGCTCCAACTTGCCTCCATCAGCTCCACTTTGCTCCCCATCCGCTCTAACTTCCCCCACCAGCTCCACTTTTGCCCCCCCTTCAGTTTCACTATGCCCCTATAAGCTCCAACTTGCCCCTATCAGCTCCAACTTACCCCCATCGGCTCCACTTTGCCCCCCAGCAGCTCCACTATGCCCCCAGAAGCTCCAACTTGCCACCAACAGCTCCAACTTGCCACCAACAGCTCCACTTTGCCCCCTATCCGCTCCTACTTGCCCCCATCAGCTCCACTTTGCCCCCCATCCGCTCCAACTTGCCCCCACCAGCTCCACTTTGCCCCTCCTTCAGCTCCACTTTGCCCCCCATCCGCTCCAACTTGCCCCCATCAGCTCTACTTTGACCTCCATCCGCTCCAACTTACCCCCATCAGCTCCAACTTGCCCCCAGCAGCTCCACTATGCCCCCTCAGCTCCAACTTGCCCCCATCATCTCCACTTTGCCCCCCAGCAGCTCCACTATGCCTCTATCAGCTCCAACTTGCCACCATCCGCTCCACTTTGACCCCCCTCAGCTCCACTTTGACCCCCCTCAGCTCCAACTTACCACCATCACCTCCACTTTGCCCCCACCAGCTCCACTATGCCCCCACCAGCTCCACTTTGCCCCTATCAGCTCCACTTTGCCCCCCATCTGCTCCAACTTGCCCCCCATCCGCTCCAACTTGCCCCCAGCAGCTCCACTATGCCCCCTCAGCTCCAACTTGCCCCCCATCACATACCTGTAGCTCCCGCGCAGTCTTCTCTTCAGTAATGCAGAGCGTGGCGGGAGATCATGACTCCCAGTGCGCTCTGCATTACTAAAGATCCGACCCAATGAGGGAGCGCTGTAGCAACACAGACCTGATTGTGTTGTGGTTCCCAGCGTGGTGTGTGCGGGCGCAGCTCTTCTCCGCTGCATGCCCGCGCCCCCAGTACGTGTGCGCCCTAGGCCGGCGCCTACCTCGCCTATAGGTGGAGCCGGCCCTGCACACAGTCTGACCTCCTACAAAGAGGGACAACAGGGTGGGAAAGAGGGACAGAGGGATTTGGCCCTCAAAGAGGGACTGTCCCTCCTAAAGAGGGACACTTGGGATGTATGGTATGTGTCTGCCTGTGTGTTGCATATGTCTGTGTTCATCAGTGTGTCTGCATTTCACACGTGCGCCCAACTGTCATAACATGACGGGCAAAGCCGTCCCACATTGCTAGTATCTCCTAAAGAAGGACACTTGGAAGGTACTGACCCCTAATATCTCCTAAAGAGGGACACTTGGGTGGTATGGACCCCTAATATCTCCTAAACAAGTTGTTGTAATGAAAAAAACTGTTGGATCATGGATTTGGCAGCAAAAGTAGGATAGTATTTTCAGAAGTAAATCCCTAAATTTCAAAAATGTGTTGGAGGGAATTAAAAATGGATAAAAGGTGATCTTGATGAATATTGCTCTTAAAATAATGTCAGAATATTTATATTTTATTTTTCTTTACAAAATAACACAGTTGCCAAGAGACAGACATCTTTAAACCAGTTAACGCCACATTACTGCTTCCTCCTCCTGTCAATATGATGTTTAACTTTCTTCTCCACATAGTTTAAAATATTTTTATTTTGTTGTAAAAAAAGTGATGGAAATTAGATAAAGAAAAATGAAGGCTAAAAGAAGAGTTATTTCTTTAACCCCTTAAGGACCAGCTGTGTGGCAGGCACTTAAAGGGATAGTAAGACTTAAAGGGATAGTAATGCTTAAAATGTAAAAAAAAAATATGTTGTAGGGTTTATCCCCCTGAGTAAAATAAGAGTACTCCCACTGCTGAAAGGTGTTTCATTCAAAAGTTATTAATTTTCAAAGTTGATTTTTTTAGGTGCAATATCACAGTGGCCTGAAATTGTACAGTGGCGTTGTTGCTACACGATCCTATGGACACCTCTGGTCCCGGGACCATAAATCTCCATAGGATGGTGTAGCAACAGCGCCACTGTACAATTGTAGGCCACTGTGATATTGCACCTAAAAAATTCAACTTTGAAAATTAATAACTTTTGAATGAAACACCTTTCAGCAGTTGGAGTACTCTTGTTTTACTCAGGGGGATAAACCCTACAACATATATATTTTTTAAATTTTAAGTATTACTATCCCTTTAACCCCTTAGTGACGGCCGCGTGCAGACGCGGCCGTCACTTAACGCCCATCTAACTTTTTTTTTTTTCCCTAAAAGAATCCGGAGTCCCAGAACGGCGTGCAGCCGCGCGGGGAGCCGGATTTCCGGGACGTACATGTACGTCCTCTGTCACTAAGTGACAGCCACACAGGACGTACATGTACGTCCTGTGTCTCGAAGGGGTTAAAAAAGTTTAATGCTCCTTTGAATGCCCCTTTTAAATCAAATTTTAAAACATATTATTTGTTACATTTTAAGTATTACTATCCCTTTAATGTGTTAATATATATATATGTCGTAGGGTCTCTCCTCCTGAATAAAATAAGGGAACTCCCACTGCTGAAAGGTGTTTTATTCAAACGTTAATACAGCTCAAACTTAATTTTTTTGGCTGCAGTATCTCAGTGGCCTGAAATGTTACAGTGGCGCTGTTGCTACACCAAGCTCGTCTGTCTCATCAGGGGTCTGGCTCGTCAGTGGTGACGAAGCCACCATGAGTGGCGATATGCGTTGGGTTGTTGGGTAGACAGATGAGCTTGGACTTTACTACGGTTACTCCTCTTATATGATAAGTATTTTCACTTTTCTTTATTTATACTGTTTTGCACTGCGAATGATGATTACACGGTGATTGATGATTCCTTGCAATTTTGGGATTGTTTATACCCTGTCCATTATATATTTTTGTGGACGGGATTTCACTTATATGTAGTAACCTTTATATTGTATAAAGCTCGTCTGCCTCTTGGTTTTTAAATGTTTTTATGCCACCATATTGATGATTTATGTATTTAATTAAGTATATCTATGTTATTTTTTCTATATCCTGTCAGTGTGCCTCTTATTAAAGGGGTTCTGTGTTTAGGAGATTGCTCCGTGGTTTCTTTGCCCCATTTCTTTCCTCTCTTTTGTGTATATATGATTGTAAGGGAAGGCTGTATACTGCAGAGCCAATGAGCCAAATTTCTTGGAACGTCTGTAGTTACCCTACTGTCCTATAGTGGTGTGCTGCCCTGCTAGTGGCATGTTATGGTGTAATGCTTTGCTGGTCACGTGCAGGGACTGATTTCCCATGAGGCAAATGCAAGAGCGCCAAGGTCTGAGCTAGGGTGACCACATTTCCATTCTGCCATTCCGGGACATGTGGTCACCCTATCTGTAAGAGTTAAATCGGTTGCTTTGCAGTCCGCATCTTTCCCCTGCTCTGCCTGCAATAGGCATTGCAATGCGATCCTTTAAGCTTATGGATGATGCTGTGAATGATACACCAGGTTCTCTGTCCTACAGCAGCTAGAGATAACAGGTTTTTTCTCTATATTTGGAGAGCTTTCCACTGTAGTAACACTTTGATCGCTGTAGTTGCTATAAATATTCGTTTGAGGATCTCAATCTGTTACCTTCAAACGGGTCAGGGAGATGCACAGTAATCAGCAGCTGCGCGCGCTGCTCACTCACTCAGATTCAGACATCAAATGGCATGTTGTGTTGGTCTGTGTCGCCGTCAGCGTATCACACGCACACACAGACCAGACAGCCAGAGCCAATGAGGAGAGGAACATCATGCAAATCCTCTCTTCATTGGCTGGTGGTGTGGTGCGTGCATGTTATTGTTCACTGGTGAGTGACTCTATCGATTCCGGACCGGAATCCGGGAATCTATATTGTCCCGGAGGGGTATCATTCAGGACACTGGACACCAAGCATAATTAAGGGACAGTCCCAGGCATTCTGGGACACGTGGTCACCCTAGTCTGAGCTCCATTACTTAACCTCTTGGTTAAAAGAGAGGTATTCAGTGCATTATAAAGCTGCTAAAGGGTTAAAGGCATAGTAACCCTAAACCCTTTGAGTGCCAGAGCGGTGCGCAATGCATTGCAAAGCAATGTGTTGCGTATCCCTCTGGCACTCAAAGGATTAAAATGTAAAAATAATATGTATTGTAGGGTTTATCCTTCTGAGTAAAACAAGTACACTCCCACTGCTAAAAGGTGTTTTGTTCAAACGTTATTACAGATCAGACGTGAATTTTATAAGATGCATTATAACATGTTGTACTTGCAGATAATATAACTTTCAAAAAAACATTTTATGCCCATCTAGCACAGAACAATATTGAAAATTATGACACATGGCTTCAATGCAGAAATATCTGACTGCCATCTGGAGTCAGGAAGGAATTTTTTTTTTACCCACTTGTGGCTAAATTGGAAATGGCTTCAGGGTTTTTTGAATTTTTTTTTTGCATTCCTCTGGCTCAGTCAACAGGGGTGTTTTGGCATGGGCTGGACTTGATGGACGCATATCTTTTTTCAGCCTTGTCAACAATGTTACTGTGTTACCACTGGAGAAAGATGGTACCTTTCTTCTTGGTAAATCCCCACTGCATGTATTATGTTTCATATTGCACTGGAGACCTGTTTGGCACCCAACAGGTTACTATTGTACTAGATGAAAGTTTAATGCAAGTGATTGACTGACGTTATTTAGTGGATATCCCACTCCAGACATGTTGTGCTGTTATGCCCGGCTGATCCTGCAGATGGAATTATGAACATGTTTCTTTTTATATCGTCTAATTCTGAAAGTTATATGGAAAAGGCAGTTACTGCAATGAGGTGCCAAAGATCAAGTGCCAGCTTATGTATCCTTCATTTACAGTCTCGCATTAACCCGGGCAAGCTTTTTACAGCTTTTGTTCACAAACGGATTTCTTGCTGCTTTAAAATCACAATCAGGCCAAACAAAAGGAATGTCAGGGGGGTGATCTCATCTGGCAGCCGAGGAGAGCGCAGCTATTTCTGAGAAGGAGGAAATCCAGGCAGTGGTACTCTTGACAGGCGGCCAAGTCTAGGAGTGTGCTGCTTTCCATTTGTCAGCGGGACAGTCTGCCGGGCGATCAGCAGCTCCCCGATACCAAGTGGACACCTTCATGATACCTGTTTTAAGGAATTATCAAGAGGGGTTTCATGTTTGCCCAGAAAATGCCCCCTTGCATTTTGCTCTATGAAATGTGAAAGAGAAAAAGCTTCAGCACAATAATAAAGAGACATGTCTTGCTGCTGTTTTGCCAATGTCTATGTTATAGTGGGGATCCGGAACCCTCTCCACAGCTTCTGCTGGACTATAAGTCCCATCATCTTCAACCCATCCCCAGCTGTTATTGGTTTACAACTCCCATCATCCAACTCCATTTGTTGCACTAAATAACCCATCATCCTCAGCCTGCCTCCTGCTGTTTTTGGAACTCTCGTCCTCATTAAAGGAATAGAAATGTTTCTAAATAAAAGCAGCTCCAATTAATCTTCATAGTATTTGTGTCATGGAGAGTGTTATTTCAATACTGTCAGAGTTGTAGTTCAAGAGTAATTGAATGATAAAGTATCCCCCTCCCGCCCCTTTTACTGATGTAACACTGCTCACCTCAGAGCATCAAGACTGTCCGGATGGATCACAGAGAGGGACAATCTTCAGTGATCATAAGGAAAAACCTGAAAACCTGTCAAGGGGGGCAGGGTTTTCATTGTTCTCACAGTAAGAAGATTGTCCCTTGCTGAGACCAGATTCCACATCTGAGGGGAGGTGGCTTACACTAGGTAAAAGGGGCAGGAGGGGGATACTTTATCATTCAATTACTCTTGAACTACAACTCTGACAGAATTGAAATAACTCTCTCCATGGTCCAAATACTATGATGATTAATCAGAGCAGCTTTTATACCTATTTGATTTTCTAGAAACCCCCTCTCCACTTGGTAAATCCCTTCGACATGGAAACGCTCCCCATCTTCCCCGCAGACACCAGGTGTCAGACATAATTTCCAGGTCGCCGGGAACAGAGGCTGGTTTTCCGACTTCCTGATTTCCTTGGTAACCCCGCCCACTTAACTGGAATCAGTATAACCCTGCAATGCACTGGACCCAGTATATTCATGCACTACACTGAAGTGAGTATAACTATGCAATGCACTGGAATCAATATAACACTGTACAACACTGGAATCAGTATAACTATGCAATGAAATAAGTATAACTATGCATTGCACTGGAATCTGTGTCTGAAGGGGTTAAACGCATTCATTTGCCTGATGAACCGTCCCCATTCTTCATTGCACATCATCCTCCCACATGTGTAATGAAAGGCCTGACACCGGCTCAGTTATGCTTCTGGGATCTGCAGCCGCTTACAGCAGGAGCATTGCTAGTGTGAAATGCGTGTGTCAAATTGACAAACAAAATACACAACATTAACCGTTTAACCACTGGATGCTGGAGAGGCCTCCACCGTGTTCCTCTGCATATCGGTTCCTGAAACTGAGCTCTGTTTTGGGTGACACCTTCCAAGGGAGCCACAGAACTAGGAATATCTTGTAGGAATAACATGTGAGAGGTCTTCTGTGACTTGTCCTGTGATATGGGGGTGACAGACGTCAGGCCTGTTGTTTTGGATTCACGTGCTGCATATGCTCTTGTTTTAACTCTTTGAACCAGAGAAGTATCCAATGCATTGCATTGGATACCTCTCTGGCACTCAAAGGGTTAAATGGTGATCATAAACCAGATTATTTTATAAAGACAACAGCTGGTCGATTGCTTTAAAGAGACAGCATAATGAGTACAGTGACCTTCCTTTTCACTTGTTTAACCCATTAATGACCAGCTGTCCAGGCAGAGGCGTAGCTAGAAGCCACCGAGTCCTGGTGCAGAAATTGTCATGGGCCCCCCCAACCACATTACCCCCATTCTCCACATGACCCCCTCATTGCCCCCAAACTCCAAATTGCTCCCCCACTGCCACCAAACTCTACATGATCTCCTCATTGGCCCCAAACTCCACATTACTCCCCCATTGCCCCCAATCTCCACATTGACCCCCCATTGCCCCCAATCTCCACATTGACCCCTCCATTGCCCCCAAACTCCACATTGACCCCCCATTGCCCCCAATCTCCACATTGCTTCCCCATTGCCCCCAATCTCCACATTGAACCCCCATTGCCCCCAAACTCCATAATACTCCCCCATTGCTCCCAATCTCCACATTGTCTCCAAACTCCTACCTCCCTGATGGTCCAGTCGTGTGGCAGGAGAGGTCTGTTCCTCCTTCTGCACAGACCTCTCTACAGGTTGAGATCCCGCACGGTCCTCTCTTCAGTAATGCAGAGCGCTGGGAGATGATGTCATAGAGATGATGTCATCACCCAGACCTCTGCATTACTAGAGTGCCAAGGAAGCCGGTCATCTGCTACCTAGTTGCAGGAGGCGGGGGGTTACAGGGGGCGGCCGGGCCCCTGGAATGACGGGCCCCCTATGACCCTCATTATTACACCATTGTGTCCAGGGAAGTTACTTCCCCTTAAGGACCGCTTTGATCCATGCTGACGCGCTGGTACGTGTGGCCTGTTACGTGTACCGGCTCACCAAGTGGGGATCTGAGAGGGAACGCTCCAGTCTTGGATCGGTCAATTTCAGACCCCATTTTTATTTACAGCGCTCCTGCAGGAGGGCTAGAAGTAAAAAGTAAGTAACAGTCCTTAAGTCCTTAACGCCATGTCACGTGACAGGACCGTCATCATTTTTTTCCCTTAAGGATCTGCGACGGTACACCAATAGGGTTGCCACCTTTTCTTAAAAAAAAATACCGGCCATGGCATTCCCTCCATAGACTTATCATTGGACAGAAGCCAATTTTTTACCGGCCTGCCGGTAAAATACCGGCTGGGTGGCAACCCTATACACCAATCACTCTTTACTGTGGGAGACCTATAAGTAAAAACGGGGTCTGAGAGAGAGAGCGCCGGACTTGGATACAGTTCACGTGTATCGGCGCGTCGGCAATGATCAAAGCTGTCCTTAAGTGAAGGTAACTGCTCTGGACCACTGGTCATTAAGGGGTTAAGGGAAAAAAAACAGTGATGGTCCTGGCACTTCACAGGGTCGTTAAGGGGTTAAAGGAAAATGAACATGGAGAAAAATGTGCTGAAGCTCACTTCTTTACAGTTAGTCACTGGTACCCCAACCTCTGGCAATATCAGTATTAAAACCTTACAGCCCTTCCTTCCCAGAGCTGGTGCTATGAGCTGCACAGAGGCAGATGATGACTCTTAATGGCTGCTGTGATGTCCCACCCATCCACACAGCCAATAGGATTGAGACTGACACTATTAGTCCCACCTCCAGAAGTATCAGTATTATAAACGTACAGCCCGTCCCTCCCAGAGCTGGTGCTGTGAGCGGCACAGAGGCAGCTGATGATTCCTAATGGCTGCTGTGATGTCACACCCATCCACACACCAATAGGATTGACACTGACACTGATAGCCCCACCCCCAGAAGTATCAGTATTATAAACTTACAACCCTTCCTTCCCAGAGCTGTTGCTGTGAGCTGCACAGAGGCAGCTGATGATTCCTTATGGCTGCTGTGATGTCACACCCATCCACACACCAATAGGATTGACACTGACACTGTTAGTCCCACCTCCAGACGTATCAGTGTATGGATTTCACCCTGGGTTCTCCTTCTCAGACACAGCTGATATTTCCAGTTGGATGCTTTGACGTTAAACCCAACTCACAGCCAATAGAAATGAGGTTGCCACAGACTTGGCTCTTGCAGGAGGGCCACAAGAAGCATTGTAAATCGTGCACAATCAGGGCCGTATGTTTTACACATATATGTGCGTATTAGTTACATAGTAAATCATATGACCAAAGTTTAGCTATTAGTACAAATGGATATCTTCATCTGTTTTTCAATCCTGAATATCTCATGAAAGAAGGGATACACAAAAGAATTATTTAGCTGTGTCTGCATTAATGGGAACATATCTGGCTGCTATCATCTAATTGTTACTGAACTATATTTCCTTCACACTGATTTAATCCATGTATAGTTGATTTATGGGAATACAGTTTCAATGCCAGAGAAACACAAGCGTTCTCCAAAGAGTCTGAGCCAACGTTCCCTGCACCTTCTCACCTGCTTGACACACCCTGGCCTGGATTCAGGATTTTCCACCAAGATTTACTGTTTGATTGTCCTGCTGAATCTTACGTCCTGGATAAATTAGCACATCATGAAGCTCTGAAAGATGGGAGTAGACCTGGAGATCAGAGGTAGCCGAGGGGGGAACCCGGACAGGAATTTGCTTTTTCAGTAGGAGAAGGGAGTCAAGGAGGGGAGTGCTCCCAGTCCTACTGTAAATCAGCATGTTCCTGGTACACGGGAGAACAGATTGTTCTGTGAGAATCCAGAGCCAATACAGTGAACTTTCCTTAACCCCTGGACTGTTAGAGACATCAGAATGCGTTGGAGATGTCTTTCTAGCACCTAAAGGGTTAAAATGGAATTATCATACATATCCATGTCCTCTCCTATTGATTTGTCCCTAAAATAAATGCACGACAATCACATACCTCCCAACATTTCAAATTGCCAAAGAGGGACACTTGTGTTTTAAGGGGTGTTTCTGGGGGCGTGGCTGGTGGGCGGGGCATTACCCAGAATTTTTAAGCTATTTCATGACCTATTGTCACCTCTTTGTGTAACCTAATAAATGATTTAGAACAAGACCAAAGTATTGTATTTACACAGACTAATTTATAAACACATATACTGACATTTAAACAAACAATAATGTGAGTTTTATTGCTGTAGAGCAATATTATACACTTATATATACACCACACAATCTGATCTCTTAAAAAGAGGGACATTAGGGTGGGAAAGACGGACAGAGGGATTTAGGTCTAAAAGAGGGACTGTCCCTCCTAAAGAGGGACACTTGGGAGGTATGCAATCACATTAAAATGTTTAAAAGGGGTCTGCATCAGTTAAAAAGGTTTTGTTCCGACAGGAAGAGGGAGAGGACGGCCATGTTGGTGACGTGATTCATGAGTGGCTGCGCTCTGCATCCCTGTATGTGTCATTTATAGTGCACAAGACTTTCCCTTCTCAACGTGTGCTCTTCTTTGGCCTGCGCATGTATAATGTGTACATGCAAAATAAGTATAACAGGAGTTAAAGTGAAGCCGTGTGGTACAGCTTTTACCGCACCGAGAGTGATTGCAATGTGAAAAGGTGACCTTATAACATACTATATCATGCTTAATATAACAATTTAAAATGTAAAAAAAAAAATAATAATTAAATATAACTTTATCAGAAGAATAAATTTAGGTTAACTTAAAGGGATAGTAATACTTCGTTTTATCTTTATTTTATTTTGTAGGCATTAAAAAAGCATGAAGAACGATATGTCTTTATGGTTTGAGAGATATTCACAAGCAAAGTTTCCCCTCCCTCCCCTTTTACCTAGTGTAAGCCATCTCTTCTCAGATGTGGGATGCAGTCCATAGACCAGACAGATAACAGAAGGGGACAATCTTCTTACTATGAGAACAATGAAAGCCCTGCCCCCTTCCACAATGCCCCCATCTTCACAATGCCCCCACCTCCACATTTCTCCTTTCACAATGCCCCCATCTTCACAATGCCCCCACCTCCACATTTCTTCTTTCACAATGCCCCCATCTCTACATCTCCCCTTCATCTCTGCATCGCCCCTTCCACCATGCCCCTTCATCTCCACACTGCCCCTACCTGCAGTCCCTGGTGGTCTAGCGGTGGCTTAACACTGTGCGAAGTCCCGCTCACCTCTAGTAATGCAGAGGCTGGGAGATGATGTCATCTCCCAGCGCTCTGTATTACTATAACGGCGCGCAGGCGGCCGTAGCTGGAGAGCGGCTGAGCAGCACTACAAACGGGCCCCTAAGTGGCAGGCGGACACAATATGTTAAAATTATAATTGCTGGAAGCGGCGGCGGGCCCCCTTCAGTCACGGGCCCTCGGTCCGTGACCAAATGCCCGTATGGTCAGTCCGCCCCTGGTCAGGACAAACGACATATTTCCAATCACAACCGACACTCTCTGACAATATTAATGATCCCAAAGACACTGTAATTTGAAAACTCGTCACAAACGACAAAAGCTATTTTGCTACTTCTTTGAACATATGGCCCTTAGAGAGAGACATGGGCCGCATTTATAAAAGCTGGGGTTATACTGGAGTAAACCAAATGCCCCACAGGAGACAAATTAAGATTTATAAATTCCCTTGCACTTGACTAAAGCTTTTTAACCCCATTAAATTGCTTTGCAATGCATTGGAGACCTCTCTAGCATGCAAGGGATTAAAAGCCCAATTTAATGTAATAGAAATTTGCATTTGTCCCCTATACTGCAGGTGGTTTACTCCAGAATAACTCCAGTTTTCTTTTATAAATACGGGCCGTGATTCTTTCCGCAGGATTCTAGAATCCTACAAAAAAGAAATGTCTGCCTCTGTGGGTATAATATTCAGCACTAATTAAATATTAATTTTGCATAACTAATCCAGACAGAATTGATTCATAGTGGCTATTAAGATTTTCAGCTCAGATAAGGCAAGTGGTTCTCAAACCTATCGTCTGGGACTACTAAAAGGACCCCTAAGAGGATCTGCCTGCCTGAGCACAGTCATTTTAATTAAAGTGGACCCGTCACCTTGCATTCAAGTTTGGAGATTTGAAAACTTCATTTAAAACTGACAAGGTGTCATGTTAGACACAAGTCTAGCAGATACGTAGTGTAGGGGACAATCACACTTCTATTTCTGTATGGTGAGCTCTCTCACTTCAGAAATGCTTCCTAATTTATGACAGCAGTGCCAGCACAGAGCTAAAGTAATATATGAACCTGCACCGAGAGATACTTTCACTCCTCTCCTTCCCCCACTTCTTCTCCTTCTCACTCTGTTCCTACCACTTCTTACCCACTTGTCCTCCTTCTCACCCTGTTCCTACCACTTCTTACCCACTTGTCCTCCTTCTCACCCTGTTCCTACCACTTCTTACCCACTTGTCCTCCTTCTCACCCTGTTCCAACCACCTCTTACCCACTTGTCCTCCTTCTCACCCTGTTCCTACCACTTCTTACCCACTTGTCCTCCTTCTCACCCTGTTCCTACCATTCCTTACCCACTTGTCCTCCTTCTCACCCTGTTCCTACCACTTCTTACCCACTTGTCCTCCTTCTCACCCTGTTCCTACCACTTCTTACCCACTTGTCTTCCTTCTCACCCTGTTCCTGCCACTTCTTACCCACTTCTCCTCCTTCTCACCCTGTTCCTACCACTCCTTGCCCACTTGTCCTCCTTCTCACCTTGTTCCTGCCACTTCTTACCCACTTCTCCTCCTTCTCACCATTCCTCCCACTTCTCATCTTTCCCACCCTGTCCCTTCCACTTTCCTCCCACTTCACCTTCTTCCCATCCTGTACTACCCACTTCCCACCCACTTCTCCTCCTTCTTTCCCTGTTCCTCCAACTTCCTGCCCATGTCTTCTCCTTCCTACCCTGTTCCTCCACTTCCTGCCCACTTCTCCTCCTTCCCACCCTGTTCCACCCACTTCCTGTCAACTTCTTCTCCTTCACACCCTGTTGCTCCACTTCCATCCCACTTCTCCTCCTTCCCAATCTGTTTTGCCCCTTTCCTCCCACTTCTCCTCCTTCCCCACCTGTTCCTCCCACTTATCCTTCTTCCCAACCTGTTCTGCCCACTTCCCATCCACTTCTCCTCCTTCCCATCCTGTTCCACCCACTTCCCATCCACTTCTCCTCCTTCCCACCCTTTTCCTCCACTACCTTCCCACTTATCCTCCTTCCCAACCTGTTCCTCCACTTCCCTCCCACTTCTCCTCCTTCCCAATCTGTTTTGCCCCTTTCTTCCCACTTCTCCTATTTCCCCACCCTGTTCCTCCCACTTATCCTTCTTCCCAACCTGTTCTGCCCACTTCCCATCTACTTCTCCTCCTTCCCACCCTGTTCCACCCACTTCCTGTCAACTTCTTCTCCTTCACACCCTGTTCCTCCACTTCCATCCCACTTATCCTCCTTCCCAATCTGTTTTGCCCCTTTCCTCCCACTTCTCCTCCTTCTCCACCCTGTTCTTCCCACTTATCCTTCTTCCCAACCTGTTCTGCCCACTTCCCATCCACTTCTCCTCCTTCCCACCCTGTTCCTCCACTTCCTTCCCACTTATCCTCCTTCCCAACTTGTTCCTCCACTTCCCTCCCACTTCTCCTCCTTCCCAATCTGTTTTGCCCCTTTCCTCCCACTTCTCCTCTTCTCCACCCTGTTCCTCCCACTTATCCTCCTTCCCAACCTGTTCTGCCAACTTCCCATCCACTTCTCCTCCTTCCCACCCTGTTCCACCCACTTCCCATCCACTTCTCCTCCTTCCCACCCTGTTCCTCCACTTCCCTCCCACTTATCATCCTTCCCAACCTGTTCTGTCCACTTCCCTCCCACTTCTCCTCCTTCTCACCCTGTTCTGCCCACTTCCCCTCCTTCCCACCCTTTTCTGCCCACTTTCCTCCCACATCTCCTTCTCACCCTGTTCCTCCCACTTCTTCTCCTTCCCACCTTGTTACACCCTTGTTTCCTTCCCTCCCTGTTCTGCCCTCTTTCCGCCCACTTTATAACTCAAATAGGATTACGCTCCACCCACCCAATTAAGCCCCACCCCTTTGTGACAAAAATCACATAACTGACATCCTCTCATCGGCAGCATATGGGCCCACACCGGGGGCTCAGGAAGAGCAAGTTCCCAGGGGTGTGACAATGGGTGGAGATAAGGGCGCCTAGAGTGCCTTGCCTAGGGGGAGCCTGTGATGTAAATCCTGCCCTGAACAGTGCAGTTGGTTTGCCAAAGAAATGTCCTGATTTCTAAGCGCATACCCCTCATTAAGGCGATCCTATAGCTTTTAACCCCTTGAATGCTTCACAGTGCATTGGAGACATGCCTGGCATTCAGAGGGTTAAATACCCATCTATGAAAATCTCCCTCTTGCTAGGCTGACCATACGTACCATTTCAAAAGGGACAGTACCATTTTTTTCATATTTCCAGACCGTCCTGTCTTTTTAATATAAATGTCAATTTTGTCCAGTTTTTAATGTAACATACGCAGTTTTTAAATTTTTGTAAAAAAACTGAATGCGGCTTGTTTATTTCTCATAAGATAAAGTAAATCAGAACTTCCTTTGGTCACACTAGTGATTTTACTGTGGTTTTACTGTACACATTGATTACCATAGAGACTTATGACTGAGTGACTCATAACTGTCTAAGACTCTCGAGTCTATGGTAAATTACCATAGATTCTCTGAGACAGTGATATGACGATGAGTCATAAAACTCTATGGTAATCAATGCATATAGTAAACACAGTAAAACCACTAGTGTGAGTGACGAAGAAAGGATTTACTTCAGGGGCAGGCTTTTTGGGCAGAGAGAGAGAACACCGCTAGTAAGAGACGGAGCAAAAGCATTCCCGCTGCTTGCAGTTTACTACGATCAGACTTGGAGTGACGGAGTCCAACTGTCCGTCTGTCCCATACCCCGTCCCATTTTTGTCTCAGCCTACCTCTTGCCGATGGTATACTTGGGTTGCTCCAGAATTATTATTGTTTTAAATGGAGCTTTTAACCCCTGTAATGCTGGAGAGGTCTCACTGTCTTGCTTTGGAATGTGCTGGAGAACCCTCTAGCATTCCGAGAGTTGCAGGCCCCATTTTAACCCTTTGAGTGCCAGAAGGGTACGCAACGCATTCCGAAGCAATGATTTGTGTACCCCTCTGGCACTCAAAGGGTTAAATTAATAGGCGTTCAGAGGATGTTTATTTGTCCGCTCTGATGCAGTTAGATTGCTCCAGATTTGCTCCACTTAGCTCTCCAAAATTCACTGGATACCTTTAGAGCATTCAAGGGGTTAAAAGCCCCATTTAAATCAATGGGAATTTTTATTACCTCCCTGTCTGCAGTTGGTATCTTCCAGAACTGCACTTCTTTATCTTCATGTTTAACCCCTCTACGACCAGCCGATCCATGGGAGAGTGGCAGTTAAGGACCAAGGCACTCTTTTTGTAGAAATGGATTCTGGGATCACTGAGCGGCGTGCACCTGTGCGTCGACCCCAGAATTTCATGACGTGCCAGGATCGTCGCCTGTCCTTAAGTGTCGGACTTAACACGTAGTACTTAAGGGGTTAAGATCAGTTTATCAAGATAAAGAGGTGATTCTAGACCAAATTGATTGCACCACATGGTTGAGATTGGTTGAAATTAAAATTCCCTGAGTTCCTGTGGATTTAAATGGGGTTCTTATCCCCTTACCAACTTTGAGGCTGGTAGTTAAGGAGAATGGCCCTTTTTTTTTGTAGAAATGAATTCTGGGATCGCCAAGTGGCATGCAGCCGCACGACAACCCCAGAATTCCGTGACATGCCAGGACCGTCACCCGTCCTTAAGTGCCGGACTGCCATTAAGACCTGTTGATCAAGACAAACAGGCGATTCTAGACCGAATCGACTGCACCATACAGTTGATATGAAACATCCCTGAATTCCTGTGGATTTGTATTGGGTTTTTAACCTGGTTGGATGCTAGGGAGGTCTTCGGAATGAGTTGAAGTCCTCTCTTGCATTCAACAGGTTAACAGCCTAGTTTAAATCAAGGGGAAATCTCTACCTCCCCATGGCACATTTGGTTTGCTTCCAAATTGCACCTCTGTAGCCAGATATTGACAAACGCCCCGTGTTACTGTGTAACAATGGGAATTCATTTTAATGATATTGAAGCTTATCTCCCCACCACCACCTCCATCAGCGATACCCAACATCACGTGTAGCCAAAGACTATTTTCTGTTGCAGCATTTCTGAAATCCATTCACTGAGCGCTTTACATGCACAGTCCAGGTTTTTTTTTAATGATTTTCCACTGGGAAACGTAATGCAAAAACTGAGTGATTTCCCCCTTGGCCACCCACTGACTATCTGAAGAACTTTGCTCTGAACTAATTCATACTGAAACGATTTGGCACTCTAAGAAAGCAAATTATCTAATGGTTACTCTTCAGGTTTGTTATGGATTTTAAAGCTCAGAGATGAAGAAGTTAAGCAGTTTAGGGATACGTACAAAGGGCCTGTTTTTTAGACGAAGTGCTTCATAACAAACTGGATGCCAACGTGAGAGGTTAATACTTTTCACCTCTACACACAGTACATGGTTATATGGAGACTCTGTACTGCAGCTTGGATGAGAACACAAAAACTCATTTTATATATTCTGTATTTTTATTATTATTATTTTTAAAAACACGGGTGGTATAACAGTTTGATTTATACATTTTTCTTTAATATTTTAAGAAACATGGGTGGTATAGTTATGTATTAATACGGATCTTGTTTTCCTTCTCTGCAGTTACCTGGAGAAAAAAAAAAAAAAAGCAACCAAATTTAAAGGAGAAGAAGCACCTCCTGATAATAAACCTCTACTTACTTTATTTAGGCCCGGAAAATCCTAATAGCCCCTCAGAAATTTTCCCTTGCTCCATTGTCTAAGAGAAAAAATGTTCAATCAGTACTGAATGTCATATCCATAGAGGCGGACATGACAGTTGACCTCAAACTCTGCTCACTGCACATAACATTTTTTAACCTTTAAAGGCATAGTAATGTTTCAAAATAAAAGCAGCTCCAATTAATATTCATAGTATTTGGGCCTTGGAGAGTGTTATTTCAATACTGTCAGAGTTGTAGTACAAGAGTAATTGAATGATAAAGTATCTCCCTCCCACCCCTTTTATCTAGTGTAACACTGTTCACCTCAGATGTGGAATCTGGTCTTTAGACCGGAGAGCTCACAGCAAGGGACAATCTTCTTACTGTGAGCATAAGGAAATCCATGCCCCCTTGACAGGTTTTTCAGGTTTTCTCTTGCTCACTGAAGATTGTTCCTCTCTGCGATGCCTTCGGACAGTCTTGCTGATCTGAGATGAGCAGTGTTACATCAGTAAAAAGGGACGGGAGGGGGATACTTTATCATTCAATTACTCTTGAACTACAACTCTGACAGTACTGAAACAACACTCTCCATGGCCCAAATACTATGAAGATTAATTGGACCTGCTTTTATTTTGAAACATTAATATCCCTTTAAACATAGAGGTCCTTCACAATGCGTTGAAAACCCATCTACACATTAAAAGGTTACATAAGATCATGCATTCTGCTTCCTTCTGGAAAAACTGCCAGCAACGATCATGTCCATTACCGTGGATATGACACACAGGACTGATTGAACCTAGAAGTAAGCAAAAATGCACAGGGGCCATCAGGATTTTCTGGTCATAGTATGTGGGGGTTACTATTAGAAGGAGTTAATTCTCTTTCAACCCTTTGAGTGCCACAGGGGTATTCAACAAATTGCAACGCAATGCGTTGGGTACCACTGTGGCACTCAAAGGTTTAAACAGATTACAGATTGATTCTAAGGACCACGCTGACCAGGGTTGCTGGCAACTCAAAGGTCAAAATTTAAATTGATGCAAATAGGACACAAATACCCCAAAGATGGAATATAGATATAACAGTGGTTTACTTTTAGAAATAGACAAATTATTTAAAGGTAGGCAAGCAATGCAACAAAGCCATGGGGGGGGGGGACTCAGCAGTAGTCTAGGTTATTTAGAGGGATAGTAACACTAAAAAAGTAAACATTTATCCTCCTGAGTAAAGCAAGGGTACTCCCTCTGTTGAGAGGTGTTTTATTCAAATGTTATTACAGCTCAGACATGAATTGTTTTAGGTGCAATATCTCAATGGACTAAAGTACAGTGGCGCTGTTCCTACACCATCCTATGAACAGCTCTGGTCAGTTGGCCATAAATCTCCATAGGATGGTGTAGCAAGAACGCCACTGGGAAATTTCAAGCCATTGAGATACTGCACCTAAACAAGTTTGAGCTGCAATAAGTTTTGAATAAAACACCTCCTGGCACTGGGAGTACCCTTGTTTTACTCCGTAGGATAAGTCCTATAATATATATATATATATATATATATATATATATATATATATATATATATTTTTTTTTTTTTTTTTTTTTTTTTTTTTTTTTTCATATTAATTGTTATTATCCATTTAAGAAAAGGAATAAAGAGATGCCACTTTACAGATCACTGGTTAGACCTCACTTAGCAAATCACTTAGAGAAGTATCCCTTTAAGAAAAGGAATAAAGAGATGCCACTTTACAGATCACTAGTTAGACCTCACTTAGAGAACTGTCCCTTTAAGAAAAGTAATAAAGAGATGCCACTTTACAGATCACTAGTTAGACCTCACTTAGAGAACTGTCCCTTTAAGAAAAGTAATAAAGAGATGCCACTTTACAGATTACTAGTTAGACCTCACTTAGAGAACTGTCCCTTTAAGAAAAGTAATAAAGAAATGCCACTTTACAGATCACTAGTTAACCTCACTTAGAGAACTATCCCTTTAAGAAAAGGAATAAAGAGATGCCACTTTACAGATCACTAGTTAGACCTCACTTAGAGAACTATCCCTTTAAGAAAAGGAAAAAAGAGATGCCACTTTACAGATCACTGGTTAGACCTCACTTAGCAAATCACTTAGAGAAGTATCCCTTTAAGAAAAGTAATAAAGAGATGCCACTTTACAGATCACTAGTTAGACCTCACTTAGAGAACTGTCCCTTTAAGAAAAGTAATAAAGAGATGCCACTTTACAGATTACTAGTTAGACCTCACTTAGAGAACTGTCCCTTTAAGAAAAGTAATAAAGAAATGCCACTTTACAGATCACTGGTTAGACCTCACTTAGAGAACTATCCCTTTAAGAAAAGTAATAAAGAGATGCCACTTTACAGATTACTAGTTAGACCTCACTTAGAGAACTGTCCCTTTAAGAAAAGTAATAAAGAAATGCCACTTTACAGATCACTAGTTAGACCTCACTTAGAGAACTATCCCTTTAAGAAAAGGAATAAAGAGATGCCACTTTACAGATCACTAGTTAGACCTCACTTAGAGAATGGTGTATAGTTTTGGAGATCATGAGTCAGATGTACTCAGAGGCGTAACTAGAACCCTCTGGGCCCTGGTGCAAGAAGTGCCATGTGCCCCCCCAACCACATTGGCCCCCGGGCCCTCCACAATGTCCTCATCTTCTACCTCCCAATCCCTGGTGGTCCAGTGGAGTGGCAGGAGAGACGGGCTGGCACATTGTGCTTCCGCGCTGTCCTCTTCTGTAATGCAGAATGCTGGGAGATGATGTCATTACTCTGCATTACTAGATGATGTCATCTCCCAGCGCTCTGCATTACTAGAGAGCTGGAGGGAGATTGCGGGCGCCAGGCGGAGGGGTCTCAGGGGGCAGCCGAGCACCTGGAGTGACGTGCCTGGTAGCGGGTGCGACCCCTAGAGTTACGCCACTGGATGTACTGAGAAGAATTCAAGCAATTGTAGAACATATCAGTTGCTCCAAAAAGGTGACAGAAATGTTTCCACTGATTTGGATTGGGCTTTTAACCCCTTAAGGACCCATGACGGTCCTGGACCGTCATGGGTTGTTACACCCGTCATGGAATTCCAGGCTCCCCATGCAGCTGCACTACGTTCGGAGAGTCTGGAATCCGATCCCGCGGAAAGAAAAATGCTCCGTGGTCCTTAACGGACCGCAAATTACATGCGCAGCCGGTCCTTAAGGGGTTACACCCATGGATTCAACGTCTTCTGTGCATATTGAGATATTATCACAGTACAAACTGTCACAAAGTGGCAGAGCTGTTACAATCGTATTCATGGAGAACAAGAGCTAGCACTCATCACTTCTATACAACGCCTGGACAATGTGACCTGTGTGGATACCAGGTGATATTTCTGATAAGTTTAACCCATTGAGGACTAGATGGCTGTGCATTGCATTCCGTGAAAATATTCTGACAAACTTACCATCTCACTCCAGTGACTGTGCCCTTCAATATGCTTTTTGCCGCAGTATAATGGTTTAACGCTCCTTTAATTAACCCTATGAGTACCAGAGGGGTGTGTAATGAAAGGGTTAAATATATACAACTTGTATTTGGGTGACTAGGTCATAGAGATTTTTTATATTCCCAATCGTCATGACAACTCATTTCACACACTACGAAAAGAGTAATCCAATTTATAAGATTCAAAGGAAAAATATTTTAAACAACCCAACAATTTAACAAATCAATATTCGTTTCTTCACAGTGCACGGAGCTTTTCTAATTATTTTCTCTGAGCCAGCTATCCCTCATTAATGTATACTTAAATTAATCATTAAAACCTTTTCAAGTCTATCAATTCCTAATCACGTTTACATTTTATCGTCTACCTTGTATCGGGCTTCCGTATTTTTTTATAAATTTGCTTTTGATCAGCATCATTAAAGGAAAGAAAAACGTATTATTTTTTTTTTTTACTTTTTCAGATGTTTCCTTTTCTAGATGTAATTAATATTTGGATTTCCATACAGGAGTTACAACACAGGAAGAAGACCTGAAATGTTTTATGAATAAAGGGCAACTATTAGAGTCGATGCTATAGGGCCAAACTAAGGGTTTGTGTCATGGGCGCATCATTGTTGGACAGAGCCTGCCAATGTGGGTCGTATGTAGAAAAAACAAGATCAGATAGAAGTCACATTTTAAACAGTGTGTGGCTACATGGAGCATTAAGCATGACGCCGTGATGAAAAAGGCAACATGAGAATCTTGCCCTGCATCAAAGGGTGAGATGGTGCACTTTTTCATCATGGCATCATGCTTAATGCTCCATGTAGCCACACACGGTTTAAAATGTGACTTCTATCTGATCTTGCTTCAAACTTCAACCCAACCCGCATATGAGAATTATAGGGGTGCACCAAAATTTTGAGCCGAAATAAAAAAAATGGCTGAAAATCCGTGGAGGCAAGAAATAGTAAGTACCTTCACCAAAGCTGTGGGCAAGCCGGAAAAAAAGTGCTGGCAGTTCAGACACATCACGCAACAGTTGATCCGGATGACATCTCCCCATCAGAGGTCATGTTTCGGTTTGCGTCTCACTTCTGGTTCCAATATAATACAATTATCCCAAAAACTATTTTAAAAAAGGTGGATGGAAAAAAAAAGTCATTTTCGGTTTTGGTTTTCTTGAGTTTTATTATAAGTGTCTCCTCTGTCCCCATGATAGTGACAAGAACAATGCCGCCGTCATGCTGATATTGTCATTAATCAGAGACACATCATTAAACTCAAAAAAGTAGTTCAGGACCTAATATGAACACTGTCTCCATCCCAAGCAGGCGCACATACATGCCATATTAGAAGCATAGGATCCTTTTTAACCCCTTGAGTGCCACATTAAGAGGTGGAGGCAGAGTTAAGTGATAATTCACATATGCGGTTTGGGTTGAAGTGCCATTTTAGGACATGAGAATCTCACGCTTTGATGCAGGGCAAAATTCTCATGTCGCCCTTTTCATCACGGCGTCATGCTTAATGCGTCACGTAGTGCACGTTGTTTAAAATGTATCTTTTTAAAAGTGAACTGCTGAAAGTATCTTTGTTTTCGCAGATGTTCTTGGATTGAGCCTACACCATGAATACATTTCCGACATGATAAAAAGAACACAACAGCCACTTCTACCTTCCCTTATCTGCTCCCAGATTCATGAGATCCCCCAGATGGCCTCCGCAGGATTTCCAATGACCAATCAGAGGGTGAGCAACTCCCCAGAAGATCTAAATCAGCCAGTGTGGGGACTGCCAACAAGGCTCACTGAATGGCAATAACCAATGAGAACCCTGCCAACTGATTAATCCCATCTGCCCTTTCTCTTCGGTCCTGATTATCCCCCTGAAGACAAAATATTGTCTAGAGGGTTGGTGCACGTGCCTGGAGATAGGATTATATCAGAGTACGTGCAGACTGAGTGTTGAACTGGACTTCCCTGTAGGTTGTCCTTCGTGCTCGGCTAACTCCTTTCCAGTGCTCTCCATATTGATGAAGTGAGAGCCATCAAGTGCAGATACACTTGGGAAAGTGGAGTGTGTGTGTGTGCATTGCATGCGAATAGACGAGGGTTACAGACACAATACACGCTCACTCTTAACTACGAGGAGACAGGGAACATCACTTTGGGTTTTACTCTTATTAGCAAGCTCCCTGCCTCCTCAATGATGGATTAACCTTCCAAACATGTTGCGTCCCCAACCATGAGCCCCTCAATCTGTCCCCAGATCTCATGCCCTCCGAGCAGTGATTAGATCTTCTCACAACTGGCAAAAGAGGAGGCGCAAACCATCGGCACCAATGCAATGGAGACGTCTCTAACATCCAAGAAGTTAAAAGGCCCCTTTTAAACAATGAGAATTTGGGGAAAGATTCTTTGTCCCTATGGTGTGGTCAGTTTTCTTCAGAATTTTTCCTCTCTTTCTTTATTTAAGAGCCCTTAGTAAAAATCCCATGTTGATATTTGGTCTGTGTAGCCCCAAAATAGCTCCTGTCCGCAACTTTAAGGTTCAGAAAACTGAGAGTGGGGCTGGAAATTGTGAAGCTAGATAATGGCTGAGTGGTGTAAAGCCCCAGGTCTCATGCTTGAATCCCGCGTCTTGTTGCCAGCTTGAGGCACGTAGTGATTCTACTCGCTCTGCTATTAATGGTGTAGTTGTGCTGCACACAGCACTTATAATGCATTGGGATGGCATAAGCCTTGGGTCATGTGGTAACCTGGTAGTTCACCTGTGGGGATTAAACCACTAACTCAGCTTGATGCAATACAGTTGCAAGTGTCCAGTTTGTGTTTGTGAGAGCTGAATTCACAGAGGAGGGTAATATACAGCCACCTAATCATCATCGGGACTTTGGGTCTTTATTTAAAATACACACTTACACATTAGACTTTAAGCTGTTGGGGTCTCTTGCATTCTGAGATGGTTTCAGTCTTTACCAGTGTCTCTTCCTGACCTCAACAGGATCACCATGATGTGATGATGTCATGACAACCACAGCGAGGTCAGCACAGGGCACTGATAATGACAGAAGGTGGTTCAGGATGCCAAGGATCCTGTTGGTTTCAATTCTATGGTACAAATGTGTCTTTATTGTCCTTTAAAAGGAAGGAGGTGAAAGTCCTCGCTTCTAATACAAACATGAAAAACTGTGTCTGTGTGTGTGTGTGTGTGAGAGAGAGAGAGTGAGACAGAGAAAGGGTGTGTGTAAGAGTGTGTCTCCACTTGCAAGATGACCTATCTGGGTGCCTGCACAAATTGTAACTCTAAATGTGGCCCTCAGGCGGAAACATTTCCCAATCTTAGCACAGAACCTAAATTAGAAGATTTAGAAGTCTGCCAAACCCAGCTTCATTGTGAGATCGGCCAGGCAGCCCATGAGTCAGTTCTTGACGCCCAGATCTCCTGTCTAGCTAAATAGCTGAGCAACACAATGCAGACAGACTGGCAGTTCTGCTCATTTGGGTAACTATCAGCTGATGACCTCAAAGACCTCACCAGTGCAATGTGATAAAAGAATCACTAGTTGCTTCTGAAAAAATACATGCAGACCCATCAAGACACACAACTAGGCAGACACAGACATATTAGAGCCCTTGTTGACTTAACCACTTTTAAATATGAAGCCTCAAAACACCAGAGTAAATGTAACAGGACATGAAGTCAGCTCAGGGCATTGTCTGGAAGATCAAAAGCACAGTTGTGTGTATGCAGAAGATGAACATTTCAGAGTGGAATCTACAGCTTTGCCTTGGACACACAATAGAAGGAAATTCTAGGAAGTGTGTAGCCTGATCTCTCAATGAAAGGTTTTCTATGGACAAAAGTAGACTGCCAACTCAGTTTTACTTTTCCTCTGACATTGTGTCCCAACAGGCAGTTGGAGGAAGGCCATCATTGCTACCAAATGACTCTCACTGTGATTAATAACGATGATATACTTGTTGATGGATGCTATGTTCATTTGTGTCTGTGTGTTGGGTTGGCCGTGTTTCAGAGGATGCTGCTCTGCAGTTATAATAGAGATCTCCTACCCTGATAATGTTTGTGCTGATAGACGCAGAGTTTTATCTACAAGCCATTCAATGCAGTGTCGACATCAATATGATACTTCTGGTTCTCAACAATTGTATCTCACGTAAACTGTCACTGGTGCACGTCATGGCTAAAATTATGATTTTACAGACATCAGTGAATGTGAATGTTTTCACTTTTTGAATCAGAATTGGCAACTTTGGCTGAACTTTAGGGAATTTGCAGGAAACTGCTGTCGTGTCCTATTGCCCTCTGCTTGGAATTTACAGACAGGAACACAAATCATTTTTAGGTGTGGCATGGAGTCCTATTCAATATGTTAATTGGGTGCTGTTCTATAGCAACCCAGCTGCACCAGGACAAATAATTTCCAAAATGAATAATGAGTTAAATGGGGTTTACTATTGAAATGTCGCCCTCTATCTGAAGACCATGAAAAGGGTGACATCAGAATTTCGCCCGTATAAAAAGGGCAACATTCTGATGTTGCACACTTAAGGGTCGACCTGCTTCTTGGCGGTATAAAACTGCATTGAAAGCTAGCTGTTTAGTCAGATTTGTAGCCTGTTTCAGAATGTGTCTCTAATGACTAAACAGCTAGCGTAGAATGTGTATTTAGAGTATTGCATACATCTTAAAGTGTTAGTAATGTCCACAAAAAAAGGTTTTTTTTGCATTTAGAAGAGCTTAAAAAGCTGAGCTAAATGCAAAAAACGTATCTCTCAAACCGCTATGGTTTAAGAGATACAGGCGTTTAAAGAGATCTGTGTCGGCTGACACAGAGGAGCTTGAGCAGAGCCGCGATCTCGTTATTTATCACGAATCCCTTCATTGGAATGGTCTAAAATGCGTGCCTGGTTTTCAAGCACTCGTTTTAGACCGTTCCAATTAAGGGATTTGTGGTAAATAACAAGATCGCGGCTCTGCTCAAGCTCCTCTGTGTTGGCCGACACGGATCTCCTGCTGACAGCTTTACAGCTGTTAGTAGGAGACAGCGAACTTTAAATGCCCGTATCTCTTAAACCATAGCCGTTTGAGAGATACGTTTTTTACATTTAGCTCAGCTTTTTAAGCTCTTCTAAATGCAAAAAAAACGTTTTTGTGGACATTACTAACACTTTAAACCATTCTGCATGAATCCCTAAAGTAGCCCTTGAGCATTGCAAGAGTTTAACCCTTTGAATGACAGAGGGGTTTCCAATGCATTGCATAGCAATAGCTTGCTGCTCTCCTGACTACCCACATATGTAACTAATTGAACACTATTAATAAATGCTGTTTTGAGATTGCCAGGAACCTGTATATTTTATATTTTGTTGTAGAAATGTGGGAGGTTTTGGTTGATTCTCTCTTGGATGGAGTCCCAGTCTATTCAGATGAAAGCTGAACTGGGGAAGGTATAAATACCTCCCTTATTTCCCTCATAAGTGTTATTCACACTAGGGGTTAGACTTGTGCGAATCGGTTCGGCCGATTTTGGACGACTAAGGGTCATTCGGCGTCATTTGGGCCATCTGAAAGGAAAAAGTTGTTCATTTTTTTAAAACTGAATCCTGACGGCCCTGGTCAAAATCTTCTGTGTGAATTTCGGAAATTTGGACGATAGCTACCCACGTATGCTTTACCTCCCTCTCTAGTCTAATTGGCTTCTTCGTTTCATGATGGGGGTTGGACTAATGACACGTCAGACACCCAGACAGCCTGCATTTCCTGTTAGTCCGTTGTTAGAGCTCAGAGGGAGTAGAAGGAGATAAAGAGAGTCCAGTTGTTGTGTAGGCAGGCAGGTAGCATAGGCAGGCAGCCAGCATTAGTACCTTATTGCCACTGCAAGGGAGAGTCATCTTTGTTCCTGTGCAAAATATAAAAAAAAATTAGGAATTTGTTTTAATAGTTTTCAGAGTGACACAGCCAGTCTCACAGTTGTGTAGGCAGGCCTAGCACCTTATTGCCACTGCAAGGGAGAGTCATTTTTTAAAGTATGTTAAATCCGTCCGAATAATTCGGACGATTGTTGAATTTCGTCCGTGTCGAACAGGTCTGATCCAAAATGCGGAACCTCTGCAACAACAACAACACCAAAAAAATCATCCGAAATCGAATTTTACTGAAAATTTTTGCCATGCATAAGTCTACTAGGGGTAAGGTGGTATCATTGTTTCTTAACCATTTGATTGCCAGAAGAGTATGCAAAGCATTGTGTACCCCTCTGGCAAGCAAAGGGTTAATTGCATTATACTACACACTTGTTCACAGATCTGAGGCAGATAGGGACGTGCCTAAATCAGGGGTGCATTCATTGAGCAAGTAATAACTAAACCACACTGTTTATTACAGTGATGCACAGGATATTTATTTGTGAAGGTCAGGATCTGATGCACAGACTGTCCTTTTGTTTACTTTGTATATGTAGCCCACATATAGTTTTGCTGCTCTCCTGGCTACTTGCATATGTAACTATTTGAATAATATTAATAAATGCTATTTTGAGATTGCCAGGAACCTGTATATCTTATATTTCTTAGTCTCACTGGGGCCATGTATGAATATGACTCCACA
Source organism: Rhinophrynus dorsalis (assembly GCA_037306005.1). Taxonomy (NCBI): domain Eukaryota; kingdom Metazoa; phylum Chordata; class Amphibia; order Anura; family Rhinophrynidae; genus Rhinophrynus; species Rhinophrynus dorsalis. The sequence continues at coordinate 108,700,264 of CM074728.1, read as the reverse complement.
CAAGATCACGCACTGGAATTAGTTTTAAAGGAGCAGCAAACTTTTTTTCATGAAAACACATATTTTACAGAGAATTTCCTGCTGATTAAAATAAGGTCACTCCCATCTCTGTCAGATGTTTGATTCAAAATTTATAGCAGTTTAAATAACCAGGAAGTAAATTTACTGTGTTTACTTCCTGATAGGTCTAACTGACAGGAAGTGAATTTACTGTGTTTACTTCCTGATAGTTCTAACTGACAGGAAGTGATTCAGCAGTTTCTATCACATTCTATGGAGAGCTGAATCTCTGTAACTTTTCTGACTTTCCTCTCCATTAGAATCTAAAAAGAAAGCTAACTAGAATTTGACCACTAGAGGGCACTGCTAATGTAAAAAAACATGGGTTTAAACTGTAATAACTCTGTAAATATAAATCTCTGGGCAGTGGGAGTACCCTTATTTTACTCAATAGGAAAATCCCTACAATATATATTTTTTCATAAAAAAAGTTTACTGCTCCTTTAAGCTCTTCATCTTCCTAATGCCAGTTTACTAAGCTATTTGCTTGTGCATGCATCTACAGAGCTCCTAGCTCTAACACTGTTGCCCATACCTCTAAGTACAGCTCCTGGACCTAACACTGTTGACCATACCTCTAAGTACAACTCCTAGATCTAACACTGTTGTCCATACCTCTAAGTACAGCTCCTAGATCTAACACTGTTGTGTATACCTCTAAGTACAGCTCCTAGATCTAACACTGTTGTGCATACCTCTAAGTACAGCTCCTAGATCTAACACTGTTGTCCATATCTCTAAGTACAGCTCCTAGATCTAACACTGTTGTCCATAACTCTAAGTGCAGCTCCTAGATCTAACACTGTTGTCCATAACTCTAAGTACAGCTCCTAGACATAACACTGTTGTATATACCTCTAAGTACAGCTCCTAGATCTAACACTGTTGTCCATACCTCTAAGTACAGCTCCTAGACATAACACTGTTGTATATACCTCTAAGTACACTCCTAGATCTAACACTGTTGTCCATACCACTAAGTACAGCTCCTAGATCTAACACTGTTGTCCATACCTCTAAGTGCAGCTCCTAGATCTAACACTGTTGTGCATACCTCTAAGTACTGCTCCTAGATCTAACACTGTTGTCCATACCTCTAAGTACAGCTCCTAGATCTAACACTGTTGTCCATACCTCTAAGTACAGCTCTTAGATCTAACACTGTTGTCCATACCTCTAAGTACACTCCTAGATCTAACACTGTTGTGCATACCTCTAAGTACACTCCTAGATCTAACACTGTTGTGTATACCTCTAAGTACAGCTCCTAGATCTAACACTGTTGTCCATACCTCTAAGTACAGCTCTTAGATCTAACACTGTTGTCCATACCTCTAAGTACACTCCTAGATCTAACACTGTTGTGCATACCTCTAAGTACACTCCTAGATCTAACACTGTTGTGTATACCTCTAAGTACAGCTCCTAGATCTAACACTGTTGTCCATACCTCTAAGTACAGCTCCTAGACATAACACTGTTGTGTATACCTCTAAGTACAACTCCTAGATCTAACACTGTTGTGTATACCTCTAAGTACAGCTCCTAGATCTAACACTGTTGTCCATACCTCTAAGTACAGTTCCTAGATCTAACACTGTTGTGTATACCTCTAAGTACAGCTCCTAGAGCTAACACTGTTGTGTATACCTCTAAGTACAGCTCCTAGATCTAACACTGTTGTGTATACCTCTAAGTACAGCTCCTACATCTAACACTGTTGTGTATATCTCTAAGTACAACTCCTAGATCTAACACTGTTGTGTATACCTCTAAGTACAGCTCCTAGATCTAACACTGTTGTGTATACTTCTAAGTACAGCTCCTAGATCTAACACTGTTGTGCATACCTCTAAGTACAGCTCCTAGATCTAACACAGTTGTGTATACCTCTAAGTACAGCTCCTAGATCTAACACTGTTGTCCATACCTCTAAGTACAGCTCCTAGATCTAACACTGTTGTCCATACCTCTAAGTACAGCTCCTAGATCTAACACTGTTGTGTATACCTCTAAGTACAGTTCCTAGATCTAACACTGTTGTGTATACCTCTAAGTACAGTTCCTAGATCTAACACTGTTGTGTATAACTCTAAGTACAGTTCCTAGATCTAACACTGTTGTCCATACCTCTAAGTACAGCTCCTAGATCTAACACTGTTGTGTATACCTCTAAGTACAGCTCCTAGAGCTAACACTGTTGTCCATACCTCTAAGTACAGCTCCTAGACCTAACACTGTTGTCCATACCTCTAAGTACAGCTCCTAGATCTAACACTGTTGTCCATACCTCTAAGTACAGCTCCTAGATCTAACACTGTTGTCCATACCTCTAAGTACAGCTCCTACATCTAACACTGTTGTGTATACCTCTAAGTACAGTTCCTAGTGCTAACACTGTTGTGTATAACTCTAAGTACAGCTCCTAGACCTAACACTGTTGTGTATACCTCTAAGTACAGCTCCTAGAGCTAACACTGTTGTCCATACCTCTAAGTACAGCTCCTAGACCTAACACTGTTGTGTATACCTCTAAGTACAGCTCCTAGATCTAACACTGTTGTGTATATCTCTAAGTACAGTTCCTAGATCTAACACTGTTGTCCATACCTCTAAGTACAGCTCCTAGATCTAGATCTAGATCTAGATCAGTGTTAGATGTAGGAGCAGTACTTAGAGATATACACAACAGTGTTAGCTGTTGTGTATATCTCTAAGTACTGCTCCTACATCTAACACTGTTGTGCATACCTCTAAGTACAGTTCCTAGATCTAACACTGTTGTCCATACCTCTAAGTACACTCCTAGATCTAACACTGTTGTGTATATCTCTAAGTACAGTTCCTAGATCTAACACTGTTGTCCATACCTCTAAGTACAGCTCCTAGATCTAACACTGTTGTGTATATCTCTAAGTACACTCCTAGACCTAACACTGTTGTGCATACCTCTAAGTACAGTTCCTAGATCTAACACTGTTGTGTATATCTCTAAGTACACTCCTAGACCTAACACTGTTGTGTATACCTCTAAGTACAGTTCCTAGATCTAACACTGTTGTCCATACCTCTAAGTACACTCCTAGATCTAACACTGTTGTGTATATCTCTAAGTACAGTTCCTAGATCTAACACTGTTGTGTATATAAGTACAGCTCCTAGATCTAACACTATTGTCCATAACTCTAAGTACAGCTCCTAGATCTAACACTGTTGTTAGGGTGACCGTGTGTCCCTGATTGTCAGGGACAGTCCCTGATTTGTGTTCCATGTCCCTGGCAGCCTCCTTCAGGGACAATACAAAGTCCCTGAATTTAGATACCAGAGCACAGAGTTCTAATCACTAGGAGAACTGCCCATTGCCTACTGTGACAGGAAGTGCTGCCTCTGCTGGGCTACAAGGAAATGGCTTCCAGACAGACCTCTAAACACTAGAGAGAGAACTGAGTCTTGATCTTGACATCAGACAGGAGCTGCAGTGCAATTTTGCTGCAGTCTAATGGTAGTCTAAGGCTTTGGGTGTGATGTAGCCTGCAACAGGCATCACTATTTTTCTTGTAGCCTGCAACAGGCATCACTTTCTGTCACAGCAGTTAATGGTCAGTTCTCCCTGTAGTGTTTAGAACTCTGTGGTGCGCCTGAGAAACAGAGGTTTGTCCAGTGATGTGTAGTGATGCCTCCCACATAGCTGCACTAGAGCCGAGGACAGGTACTCTACTGTTCTCATCTCTGCAGTGTCCCCGAATTGCAGAATGGAAATGTGGCCACCCTACCTGCTGTCCATACCTCTAAGTGCACCCCTAAATCTAACACTTTTCAGAATACCAGGCCAAGATTAAGTATCTGTGTAAAAACTCCCATACCTTGATAGATTTACAAAAGAAAATAATTACGTTCCTCCGTCATCCTGTGTATTTCACAGTAGGCTACAGCCACCGGAACAGGAAGTGAGACGTGCAAAGGAACATAGCTTCCCCCTGCCTGCTGGAAAACAACACCATCAGTATTGCATTGCTTAATTTGTATCAGAATGTGGAAAAGCTGATCTGTATATGTTTGAATGATATAACCTGTTCTTTCATACAATACAGGGGAGGGCTGGCAACTTTTGGCCTGGGGGGCAAGTACAATTAAGTGGCCTATTTCTATTACCGCTCCAGCCCAATGTCCAAGCCCACCCCCTTTTGTTAATGTTATAGCTGGCATTAATGTTATGGATTAAGTCAAGTGATACGTCAGAGCTTATAACTGAAATGGTAGTACACAATTGATATCACAGAGATGACAATTGAAATGGATCTACACTAGTGATACCACAGAGCTTACAGTTGAAATGGATCTACACTAGTGATACCACAGAGCTTACAACTGAAATGGTGATCCACTACTGATATCACAGAGATGACAATTGAAATGGATCTACACTACTGATACCACAGAGCTTACAATTGAAATTGATCTACACTAGTGATATCACAGAGATGACAATTGAAATGGATCTACACTACTGATACCACAGAGCTTACAATTGAAATGGATCTACACTAGTGATATCACAGAGATGACAACTGAAATGGATCTACACTACTGATACCACAGAGCTTACAATTGAAATGGATTTACACTACTGATACCACAGAGCTTACAATTGAAATGGATCTACACTACTGATACCACAGAGCTTACAATTGAAATGGATCTACACTAGTGATACCACAGAGCTTACAATTGAAATGGAGCTACACTAGTGATACCACAGAGATTACAACTGAAATGGATCTACACTAGTGATACCACAGAGCTTACAATTGAAATGGATCTACACTAGTGATACCACAGAGCTTACAATTGAAATGGATCTACACTAGTCATACCACAGAGCTTACAATTGAAATGGAGCTACAATACTAGTGTAGCTCCTTAAATTCTGTTTACTCCATTTACAGCAGCAAATGGGAAATTGAGTGAGGCAGTGGCCCACTGGCCCATATTCATGACCAACCTGGGGAGCAATTGCCCCCTTGCCCCCCAGGCCAGCCCTCCCCGATACAATATTATGAAGAGTGTTATTAACCGTTTGAGAGCCAGACAGGTATGCGTTGGATACCTCTCTGGCACTCAAAGTGTTAATATAAGGATCCCTTAAATAATTAGATTTGCATCTCAGATCTATGCGTGAAGATTCTTTATTAATTTTCTGTATTGTTTCTTCGTTTTAATTAATGAATTATTTTATACTCTAATGCCTCCTCTACAGGGATTACTAATAATGAGAAAACAATTTAAAAGCTACGTAAATCACTGAACTCCCGGCGGATAATAATTACAGAAAATGTGGATAGAGAAGAAAATCATGAGCTGTGTGCCTGCACGTTGTGTGTAGATCAGAGGCATAACTAGAAGCAATGGGGCCCTGGTGCAAAAATTACCATGGGCCCCCCCGACCACATTGACCCCCCCATTGCCCCCAAACTCCACATTTGCCCCCACATTGCCCCCAATCTCCATAATTGCCTCCATATTGCCCCCAATCTGCACAATTGTCTCCACAATTGCCCCTAATCTCCACAAATGTCTCCACAATTGCCCCAATCTCCACAATTGCCTCCACAATTTCTCCCAATCTGCACAATTGCCTCCACATTGCCCCCAAAATGCACAATTGTCTCCACAATTGCTCCAGTCTCCACAATTGCCTCCAATCTCTACAATTGCCTCCATATTGCCCCCAATCTCCACAATTGCCTCCACATTGCCCCCAAACTGCACAATTGTCTCCACAATTGACCCAGTCTCCATAATTGCCTCCACATTGCCCAGAATCTGCACAATTGTCTCCCTATTGCCCCCATTCTCCACATTTGCCTCCACATTGCCCCCAAACTGCACAATTGTCTCCACAATTGCCCCCAATATTCACAATTGCCCCCAATCTGCATAATTGTCTCCACAATTGCCCCCAATCTCCACAAATGTCTCCACAATTGTCCCCAATCTCCACAATTGCCTCCACATTGCCCCCAAACTGCACAACTGCCTCCCCAATCTCCACAATTGCCTCCACATTGCCCCCAAACTGCACAACTGCCTCCCCAATCTCCATAATTGCCTCCACATTGCCCCCAATCTGCACAACTGTCTCCCTAATTGCCTCCAATATCCACAATTGCCTCCCTATTGCCCCCAATCTCCACATTTGCCTCCACATTGGCCCCAATATGCACAATTGTCTCCACAATTGCCCCCAGTCTCTACAATTGCCCCCAATCTGCATAACTGTCTCCACAATTGCCCCCAATCTGCATAACTGTCTCCACAATTGCATCCACATTGCCCCCAAACTGCACAATTGTCTCCACAATTTCTCCCAATCTGCACAATTGCCTCCACATTGCCCCCAATCTGAAAAATTGTCTCCACAATTGTCCCAAGTCTCCACAATTGTCTCAATCTTGCCCCAAATCTCCACAATTGCCACCACATTGCCCCTATTGACCCCCCAGTGCCCATCTCCTACCTCCCTGATGATCCAGCAGCTTGGCTGGAGCGGTCTGTGCCTCCTTCTGCACAGACCTCTTTAGCTGGAGCTCACGCACAGTCCTCTCTTCAGTAATGCAGAGCGCTGGGAGATGATGTCATCTCCCACTGCTCTGCATTACTACTATTGTGCCGAAGAGGGAGCGCTCATTGTGCAGAAGAAAGCACAGATCTCAGCTGCTTGTGGCGGGCTGCTGGTGCCAGGTGAAGGGATCGCAGGGGGCGGCCGGGGCCCCTGGAGTGGAAGGCCCGGTCGCAGGTGCGACCCCTATTGTTACACCACTGGTGTTGATATATTCTTTCTTATTAACGCTCTTCTCTTAAATATTCCCAGCCTCCAGGTAACAACAGAAAGAAAGTAGCCCCCATATTGTAAGAAGGGGTAGTTGGATTGACATATCTCCCAAGTGTCCCTCTTTCTGACCCAAATCCTTCTCTCCCTCTTTCCCACCCTGGTGTCCCTCTTTTTAGACTGTCAGACTCTGAATTGTGTATATAACTGTATCACATTGCCCCATAGCAATTGTTAAAAATGTTTATAAATTAGTCTGTGTAAATACAATACATTGGTCTTGTTCAAAATCATTTATCCAGTGACACAAAGAGGTGTCAGTAGGTCATGAAATAACCTAAACATTCTTAGTAATGCCCCACCCACCAGCCACACCCCCAGCCACACCCTCTAAAACAAATGTGTCCCTCTTTGGCCATTTGAAATGTTGGGAGGTATCAAGTGATAATGGGATCTCTTAATTCTCTTTCCACCACTGGAAGCCATATTAACGAAGCTATATTAGAGCAATTCTGAAACATACAAACTAGTAATGGACATTGTGTCTATGGAGGCAAACATATTAGTTTTGGCAATACTCAAGGGTGTGTGTGTGTGTCTGTGTGTGCGCGTGTGTGTGTGTACAGATCTCCCTGTGCAGCTAGTGCATGTGTGTGTGTGTGCGTTGTCAGACAGTATGTGTGTGCTTGGTTCTGTGGATACCAGTGGGACAATGGAAAAATGCTATGGAACAAGATAGTGTATGTGTGGTCTTGTGATTACCAGTAAACAATGGAAGAAGGCTGGGGTGTCAGAGTGTGATATATTGTGTGTGTGCATGTGTACGTGAGTGAGTGTGTGTATAAATTCGAGTATATTAGACAGTGTGTGTGCATGGTTCTGTGGATACCAGTGGGACAAAGGGAAAATGTTGTGGAAGAAGACAGTGTGTGTGTGTGTGGTCACGTGATAACCAATGAACAGTGGAACAAGGCTGGTGTGTCAGATTGTATGTGTGATATACTGTGTGTGTGCGTGTGTACGTGCCTGCATGTACAAATGCGAGTGTGTGAGACTTTTTGTGAAGCTGAGTGTGTGTGTCTCTGTGGCAATGGGGCTGATGAGCTAAGAAAGTGGTGCAATATTCTGGGGCAAACCAGTTGCACCTTAATAAAGAAGTAAAGCTGCCATTGATAGGAAGAGGGCTTTTTAACACCTTGAGCCCTACATAGATGACCAACTCACATCTCTAACATTAACCCCCTTAAGGACCAGAGGTCTCTGGAGTGAACCACTTTGAAGTTGGTTTGCACACCGGCACATGTGTCTGACGAAGTGTGCTCATGCTGAATGGAGGGTCTGATAGTGATTGTTCCAGTCTTGGAGTGGCTGGTTTCAAACCCCACAGGAGGGCCGTGAACACAAAATTAGTGACGTGCCAGGACGGTCACCAGTCCTGTAGGCACAGATACAGATGATGGACCTAACATGTCACCGGTCCTTTAGGCGTGGACACAGGTGACGGTCCTGACACGTCACAGATCCTTAATGGAGCAGTAAACTTTTATTTATGAAGACACATATTTTATAGAGCTTTTCCTGCTGAATAAAACAAGGGTACTCCCATCGCTGTCAGATGTTTTATTCAAAAATTATATCAGTTCAAATAATCAGGAAGTGAATTTACTGTGTTTACTTCCTGATAGTTCTAACTGACAGGAAGTGGATTTACTGTGTTTACTTCCTGGAAGTTCTAACTGACAGGAAGTGACTCAGCAGTTTCTATCACATTCTATGGAGAACTGTATGTCTCTGACTTTTCTCACTTTCCTTTCCATTAGAACAGTGGATCTCAACCTGTGGGTCGGGACCCCTTTGGGGGTCGTATGACGATGTGCCAGGGGTCGCCTAAAACCATCAGATATTTATATTTCGATTCATAACAGTAGCAAAATTACAGTGATGAAGGAGCAACGAAAATAATTTTACTGTTAGGGGTCGTCACAACTTGGGAAATTTTATCAAAGGGTCGTGGCACTAGAAAGGTTGAGAACCGGGACATTAGAATCTAACAGGAAATCTAATTAGAACTTGACCACTAGAGGGCACTGCTAATGTAAACAAAATATGGGTTTAAACTGTAATAACTCTGGAAATATAAATCTTTCAGCAGTGGGAGTACCCTTATTTTACTCAATAGGAAAAACCCTACAATATATATTTTTTCATAAAAAAAAGTTTACTGCTCCTTTAAGGCGATAAGGAGTTAAAAGTACCATTTAATCAAAGTGCAGCAGATTTGCTCCAGAATTGCCCGCCTTTCCCTTTGTACATAAAACCCAGTGTTATGTTCCGAAGATGCTCGAAGTGCGGTCAGTATGGAAATCCGCCTGTGATGTCACAATGTATTTCTTTCACCAATGAGCTGTGGGAACTTTTCCAGCTGAATTCAATTTGTGTTCTTATTTATTTCCACTTAAACCTGCCTTTTAGCTGTATGACTGTACAAATAGGCCCTTGTGATAGGAAACAGATGTTCTAGGTATTACTCCGTGTTCCGTGTCCCTCTGATTCTCTCACACACCCTGGGGTACTATAATGTTTGACCTGGATAAAAAATTACCCAACAAGAAGCCAAAAGGAGTGACTCTGCAATCTAAAGGCCGATTATCCGGGGCCCACATTCCTCAGAAATTCATAATCAGGTCCGAGATACCTCTGTGTATTGGGGATTCGGCTTATTATAATTTTATTGTTTTGTACGTGTTCCACCATTCTGACAAATGGTTTGTAATTTACAGATGAAAAACAACATAATTTAATAATACAAAAGAGAAATCTAAACCTTCCGTGACTCTGTTCAGGATAAAGTGGACACGACATGGGAGTAAATATTTAAAGGAATAGCAAATTTTTTAAATGAAAAAAATATGTTTCACGGTTTTCTCTGTCAAATAAAACAATGTCCTCTTGCTGGGAGACTTTTAATTCAAATGATATTGCAGCTCAAACTGTTAACTGGTGTCCAAAAGGCATGTTTAATAATTCATTCCATGGGAGCGCTTGAGTCAATGACTATGGCTCTGCGTGGTAAGTGATAGGAAGAGAAAATAGAAGAGAACATTGTCTTTTAAATTAACCCTTTGAGTGCCAGTGGGGTATGCAACGCATTGCATATACACACATACACACACAACAAGTACACACGCACAGAACAAGACACACACACATACAGACACTTAAACACATACAAATAAGCATACCCATACGCACATATATATATACACACACACACACACACACACATACATACATATACACACACACACATACACACTTACACACACAAACATAAAGGACAATAATAAATAAACATAAGGACAATAATGATATGGAATTCACTGCCTGAGGAGGTGGTGCTATCGAATACATTAGATGACTTTAAAAGGGGCCTGGATACATATTTAAAAGAGCAGAACATAGAGGGCTATGTACATTAGTACTGGGATTAATATTTAGTTAGGGCTTGTTGATCCAGGGAGAAATCTGATTGCCATTTGGAATCAAGAAGGAATTTTTTTTCCCCCCATTCAAGGAAGAATTTGAAACACACACACACACATAAACACACACATATATATAGTCCCACATGTATTTCATTTTGATTGTGGATAGGAGTTAAGCTCTTCCTACCCATGGGAAGAGATATGGAAAATGGTTCATCCCTTTCATGTAAGTAAAAAAAAAAACAAAGCCTTAAAATATCACTAATAAGCAAGGAAAATATATTACAAATGCAATGCATTAGACACTTCCAGCACTCAAAGGGATAAAATACACTTTTTCTTACTGATGCATGGATGACTATCTTATGCATTTAACCCTTTGATGTCAGGGAAGTGTGCTGCCTTCTCCTCTGGCTTTCAAAGGGTTAATCTCCTCTTTTACTATGTGATGGATAACGTATCTTTGAAAACACAAATCAGGCAAAAAATAGAAGCTGATTTATCTTGTGTGACAGCAAGAAACAATAAGAGTCCTTAGGTATAGAGTGAAATGGACTGGTGATGGTAATGCATGTGACCATTACATTCTGCTGGAAGTCACCAACAGACACACATTTCAGGCACGGAAAGCAAGTGAATCAGATCTTACAGATTAGGATTAACCCCTTGCATGCTGGACAAGAGAGAAGAATGTGTTAAAAAATACACAATTTTCTCTCTCCACCTTTTTGATATGTATCGTGTACAGTATATGGACAACTTCTGAACAGTACTCCTTGTTCAGTGAGTAAGCTTCCTTGCTTAGTAATGTGAATGAAAGTGACACAAGGGATCTGGACAATGTGAGTCCCTCCAGCTGTTGGTGGGCTAAAATTTCCATCATTTTCCAGAAGGTGTGGCTGCCTGAGGATGATGAGAATTGTAGTCCAACAACAGCTGAAGGGCCTGATATTGTAAATTCTGTGAAAGAGAGTTGTTTGCATTTTTCGTGAGCATTGAATTAACAGTTGCTACTTCAACGATCATGTATCAATTTTGGCTGTCTTGTGTACTGGCTGAGTGATACATTTTTATCAAACTTGTGCTTTGTAATATGTCATTCTCATACCTGAGAACTTTGATGTATGATCTCCCTGGAGGGGGAGTCCTGTGGTGCCGCGGGGGGAGAAAATGGCACAATTCGTGTAAAAAAGGGGCAGGGCTTAACCACGAGTGGGGACATGGCTTAAAGCGGAACTTTCACCATAGGTAAAGTCGCCCTGGAATAATTAGGCAGATGGCGACTAGCTTAATGATAGTTATATTACCTCTCAGAACTACACAATTCTAAAGAAATCCTTAATCTTCCGAGACTGACGGGCAGGTTAGTTCAGTCTGTGCACCTGCACCGCCAGTCCCTTCCAGTTCCCTTGTGGCACAGTGCAATGCTTCTTAATGGAGACTGGGACTGACAGCGCAGGCATGCAGACAAGATGTCTGCACTGATGCCTGGCTTGCAGTCTCGGAAGATTAAGGATATTTTTAGAATCCTGTAGTTCTGAGAGGTAATATAACTATTATTAACCTAGTCTGCCTAATTATTGCATGGTGACTTTTACTATGGTGAAAGCTCCGCTTTAACGGGCATGAAAAAAGTTGTTAAAATAGGCTGGGGAAGGAGGAGAATTGGGCGGGGAGTAGGAAGAACATAATGGGAAAGAGCAGAAGTGGGCAGAATGTCAGTAGGAACTCACCACTCCCGGAGACTCAGCCTCTGCCCCTGGTAATGCCAGTGGAGTAACAATAGGGGTCGCAGGGGTCTTATCTGAGACTGGGCCCGTCACTCCATGGGCCTGGCCGCCCCTGCGACCCCATCGCTACGCACCTGCAGCAACTCAGCTGATCTCCCGGCGCTCTAGTAATGCAGAGCGCTGGGAGATGACATCATCTCCCAGCGCTCTGCATTATTCAGAACCTCGCAGGAGCAGGTAGGAGGTGGACAAGGGGCAATGTGAAGAATGTGGTCGGGGGCAGGCCCATGGCAATTTCTGCATCAGGGCCCGGTGGCTTCTAGTCACGCCACTGGGTAATGCAGTGTCAAACCTGGAGTCTCTGGGGCAAATTCAGAGAGTTCCAAGCTATAACAGATGAGAGTTGGTTCCGTTTTAGCCGTAGAGATACAGGAGGCGAATATAGTCAAATTGATACCTTTCTTGGCTAACTGAACAGATTTAGGATGCAAGCTCAAGGCCTCTTAGGTCTCTTCCTCAGGCATGTTATACAGATAAATACGAAAACATCTCTTGTATACAAGTACACGTTGCATTGTTTAGAATGGAAATTAGAGAAGAAAATTCAGTCCAGACTCAGGTTCTTTGATCAGTCAGTGGTAGAGAAGAGTACTGTAAATTGCAGTCTTCCTCTGAGGGGTCCAAGGTATTTATGATCCCAGTGGGACTGTATATTCACTTCCCAGCTATGATCATTCTTCTTTTTAAGAGAAAACCAGAAGTGATGTTTCTCCAAATAGCAGCACTGCTGTGATTATACATCTGTGTATGATACAAACACACAAGAAGTGGTCCCATTGTGATTGAACCACACGTACACCTAAAGACTCATTAGAAGGGGTAGAAAACAACAAAATATATATCACATATAAGAAAAAGAAAAAGGTGTGCGAATCAGGATCTCCCTAATGATCCCTGAAATCAGTGAGATAAAACAAAATAAAAAGACATGCACCACAGTCTCAGAATACTTCCTTAAACACCACAGATGATAAGTTCTTCTATAAAAGCATCTTCATTAATTCTTCAATTGAAAAAAACATATAAATGACATACCTTGTGGGCATATACATATAAACAGGGGCTCATTCACAGAAAGGAAATCTGGATGTTTAGATCAGCTGGATTTCCACTCTGTAATTGAAGAATTAAAGAAGATGCTTTTATAGAAGAACTAATTGTCTGTGCTGTTTAAGGAAGTATTTTGAGACAGTGGTGTGTGTGTCTTTTTCTTTTAATTTGTTGTTTGTACATCCAGCCAGACCAACACCCAGATAAAATCGTCCCTTGGACCATATTTTTCCCATTTCTGCATTGCCTGAAGAAAGTCTGTGCTAGGGAAGGTGGGCAATGTATTGCTGAGCAGTGTCAGTGAGTGGAGACGTAACGTAGGGATAAGACAGGAAGTCAGTGCTAGGGGAGGTGGTAATGCATTGCTGAGCAGTGTCAGTGAGTGGGGGAGGTAATGTAGGGATAAGACAGGACATCAATGCTAGAGGCGGTGGAAATGCATTGCTGAGCAGTGTCAGTGAGTGGGGAGGTAATGTAGGGATCAAACAGGAAGTCAGTACTAGTGGAGATGGACAGTGCATTGCTGAGCAGTGTCAGTGAGTTGGGGACGTAATGTAGGGATAAGACAGGAAATCAGTGCTAGGGGAGGTGAGCAATGCATTGCTGAGTAGTGTCAGTGAGTGGGGAGAAAATGTAGGGATAAAACAGCAAGTCATTGCTAGGGGAGTTGTATAATGCATTGCTGAGCACTGTCAATGAGTGGGGGGTAATGTAGGGATGGGACAGGATGTCAGTGCTTGGGAAGGTGGTCAATGCATTGCTGATCAGTGTCAGTGAGTGGGGGTAGGAAATGTAGGAATAAAACAGCAAGTCAGTGCTAGGGGAGGGGACAATGCATTTCTGAGTAGTGTAAGTGAGTTGGGGAGATAATATAGGGATAAAACAGCAAGTCAGTGCTAGAGGAGGGGACAATGCATTTCTGAGTAGTGTAAGTGAGTTGGGGAGATAATATAGGGATAAAACAGCAAGTCAGTGCTAGGGGAGGGGGCAATGCATTTATGAGCAGTGTCAGTGAGTGGGGGAGGTAATATAGGGATAAGACAGAAAGTCAGTGCTAGGGGAGGTGGGCAATGCATTGCTGAGCAGTGTCAGTAAGAGGGGACGGTAATGTAGGTCTAAGACATTATGTCAGTGCTAGGGGAGGTGGGTAATGCATTGCTGAGCAGTGTCAGTGAGTGGGGGAGGTAATGTAGGGATAAGACAGGAAGCCAGTGCTAGGAGAGGTGGGTAATGGATTGCTGAGCAGTGTCAGTGAGCGGGGGAGGTAATGTTGGGATAAGACAGGAAGTCAATGCTAGGAGAGGTGGGTAATGCATTGCTGAGCAGTGTCACTGAGTGGGGGAGGTAATGCAGGGATAATACAGGAAGCCAGTGCTAGGAGAGGTGGGTAATGGATTGCTGAGCAGTGTCAGTGAGTGGGGGAGGTAATGTAGGGATAATACAGGAAGTCAGTGCTAGGGGAGGGGACCATGCATTTCTGAGCAGTGTCAGTGAGTGGGGAGGTAATGTAGGGATAAGACAGGAAGCCAGTGCTAGGAGAGGTGTGTAATGGATTGCTGAGCAGTGTCAGTGAGTGGGGGAGGTAATGTAGGGATAAGACAGGAAGTCAGTGCTAGGAAAGGTGGGTAATGCATTGTGAGCAGTATCAGTGAGTGGGGGATGTAATGTAGGGATAAGACAGGAAGTCAGTGCTGGGGGAGGTGGGCAATGCATTGCTGAGCAGTGTCAGTAAGTGGGGGCAGTAATGTAGGTCTAAGACATTATGTCAGTGCAAGGGGAGGTGGGTAATGCATTGCTGAGCAGTGTCAGTGAATGGGGGAGGTGATGTAAGGATAAGACAGGAATCAGTGCTAGAGGAAGTGGACACTGCATTGCTGAGCAGTGTCA
This sequence comes from Rhinophrynus dorsalis, assembly GCA_037306005.1. Taxonomy (NCBI): domain Eukaryota; kingdom Metazoa; phylum Chordata; class Amphibia; order Anura; family Rhinophrynidae; genus Rhinophrynus; species Rhinophrynus dorsalis. Next base: position 108,685,163 of record CM074728.1, on the reverse strand, counting down.
GCGAGTGGGGAGAGGTAATGTAGGTATAAGAGAGGAAGTTATTGCTAGGGGAGGTGGGTAGTGCATTGCTGAGCAGTGTCAGTGAGTGGGGAGGTAATGTTGAGATAAGACAGGAAGTCAGTGCTAGGGGAGGTGTTTAATGCATTGCTGAGCAGTGTCAGTGAGTGGGGAGGTAATGTAGGGATAAGACGGGAAGTACCTGTATGGTGTGCCTTAATTAGCTTGTCTCTGTATTGGTAGTTCACGCTTACAGACAATGAGCAGGGTAAAGTCCATGCTTGTGGCTAAAGAGGGTTCTAGGAGTGTGGTGCTGAAATACTGGGGTCTGTCACTGTGTTTGTTGTACTTGTTTCGGGTCTTGCTGGATGGGCAAAGACCTCGCTCATGATAATTCTGTGTTTCAGGACTCCAGGATCTCCAACACTTCGTACTCAATGATTCCTAAGAAGTAGGGGTGATTTAAAAAAAAATTAGAAAAGTACCAGGTCATCTTGTCCTTGGTAGATACTAAAGTGCCAACAAAAATGTACAGGGTCACTGATAAAAGGTATGGGGGTCACCAACAAAAGGTACAGGGTCACTGACCGGACATGACCTGGGTGGAAATCAGCCGTGTTAAGAAGATTTCAGGGAGAGCATTTTGGGGCCATAGGTTCAAAATAAAAGAGGAGTTCTGGGGCAAACCAATTGGTCTTTAGGGGAGAACAAAAAATGACAAAAATTCCCATTGATTCAAATGGGGATTTTAATCCTTTGAATGCTAGTCAAGTCTCCAGCTCATTTCTTTGTAATGCATTGGATACCTCTCTAGCATTCAAGGGGTTAAATCTCCCGTTTAAATCAGTGGGGATTTTTAGATCTCCCCTATAGTGCAATTGTTCTGTCTCAAAACTCCTCCACTTTTCTTTTGAACATATGACCCTTGGAATATATACACACATATATGTGTGTGTGTGTGTGTGTGTGTGTGTGTGTATCAATCTATATATATATATATATATATATATATATATATATATATATATATATATATATATATATATATATACACTTCTTCCTGTCTAATACACACACCCAGGGGCGACAGTAAGGAGGAGTCCATTGCCCACTCCTGTGAAAATCTCTGCAAGGGATTGTGGGCCTTCTACACACACATACACATCATACAAATACAACATACACACAATCATACCTCCCAAGTGTCCCTCTTTAGGAGGGATCATCCCTCTTTGAGACCCAAATCCCTCCGTCCCTCTTTCCCACTCAGGTGTCCCTGTGTTTATGAGATCAGACTGTGTGGTGTGTATATAAGTGTATCACATTGCAATAAGACTCACATTAATGTTTGTATAAACCTCAGTACATGTGTATTTAAATTAGTCTGTGTAAATAAAATACTTTTGTCTTGTTCTATATTATTTATTCAGTTACACAAAGAGGTGTCAATAGGTCACAAAATAACCCAGCATTCCTTGGTAATGTCTGGCCTACCAGTCACACCCCCTAATACACAAGTGTCCCTCTTTGGCCATTTGAAATGTTGGGAGGTATGCACAATACACACACTCGCACACACAATTCACACATATGTAACACACATGCAACAAACACACACACACATGCACTACAGCACATACATACCATACACACACACACAAGTCACACACCCAGACACAATACACACATATGCAACACGCAACAAATACACACGAACAACACACATGCAGTACACATATGCACAACACACGCACAAGACACACTCACGCACAACACACATGCACAACAAAAACACAAACACAACAAATAACACATGCACTTCACACCACAATAATACCCCATTTCTTCCCCAACTTTGTTTTATCATATTTGCAGTTTGTGGGACTGTGCCCTGATTTCTTCCAAATACAATTTGTCAAATGTATTTGTCAATCCATTCAACAGTTATATCCATTACAAAATCAGCATTTTACACTGAACTTTCAGCTACAGTGATGTTACAGATTTCTTCAGTGCATTGTCTCTGATATACAAGGGATCAATAGAAGAGCATCTTGTGTGTTTTAGCATTCACGTTCCTGTAATTAATGGGAAGCCAAGACTGGGATATGAGGAGGATGTGTGCGGCTTCTATTTTAGATGAAAGGGAAATAATTCAAGCTGGAAAACTAACGGGAAACTCTCATTCATTTCCTATAATCCTATTTACCGTTACACACAACCTTAGGCTATGTGATATATTTTTCTGTTTCATATGGAGTGAAGTTTACAGACCATTATATACTAAGGATAATATGTTATTTTAACCCTTGAAGCACTGGAGAGTTGTGACACGGATTGCTTAACTCTTTAAGTGCTAGAGTGCTCAACTCGTGGCCAACTCATTACCAGCAGATACACTGGGTGACTCTCTTGCAGTCGGGAAGATATCACACTGTTGCTGGAGACAGTGGCAGATTTAGTGAATGATGGCCTCCAACGCACCGCAGACTACTGAAAAATCATAAACACTTGTATTATCTGTTATTAATGAGACCCTAATGTTGGCTGGGTCCCGTTGGTTATCACCTGCTGCATGAATGGCAGTTCAGTTGCAAGCTAGGGACAACTCCATCACATGTTTTACAATGCAATAGGCATCTATCTGTCTCTATAAGGATTAAACGGATAGTCTATATTAAACCTCATCTCTGAGTCTTCTATGCCATTTTTATTACATATATGACTATGTTTAATTACTTATATGTTTGTAGTTCAAAAAATGTTAAAGGGATAGTAATACTTGAAAATAATTGTATTTTATATTGTAGCCCTTAAAAAAACATGAAAAATGATGTAAGTCTTATCTCCCAAACCTTTATGCTTTGGGAGATATTCATATGTAAAATATAGTAAAACTAGTTGAACAGCCCATTACACGGGCCACAGTGCCTCTGGCAGCCGGTCGCGGGGCAGTCACGCGCAGTAGAGACTGCCCGCGCCACTGCTGATACAGAGCTAGACGCTCCTTCGGAGCGCCCAGCTCTGTATCAGACGCGGCGCGGCCAGTCTGTACTGCGCATGACTGCCGCACGTGCAGCAGTGTCTACTGCGCATGTCGGGCGTTACACACAACTTAGCAAATTATTATATAGGATGCTCTTTTCCTGGCTGTTTCAGCAAAGTCTGCCATCTAGTGGACAGATTTGGAATTCGGTCCACAGATCAACCGGCAGTTCTTTAACAATGCCGAGATCACGATCTGTGAAAAGAACTACTTCATTGGAACTGTGTACAAAGTGTGCCTGGCTTGAAAGCACCCTTTGTAGACCATTCCAATTAAGAAACTCTTTTTAAAGATGGTGATCTCAGCACTTCTGGAGAGCCACAGCCGGTCCCGGGACCGGATTCCAAATCTGAAGGGCGGGGCAATGACGTCACTCCAGGGGAAACTTTACTTCTGAATATCTCCCAAACCATAAAGGTTTGCGAGATAAGACTTATATCAGTTTTCATGTTTTTTTAAGGGCTACAATATAAAATAAACTTATTTTCAAGTATTACTATCCCTTTAAAGTAACATAGTAAATGAGGCTGAAAAAAGACATACGTCCATCAAGTCCAGCCCAGGCCAGAAACACCCCTGTTGACCCAGAGGAAGGCAAAAACGCCCCCTGGAGCCATTCCCAATCTAACCCCAATTAGTAATAGATCATTTTATTGAAAGGTAATTAGTGTAAATGCGAGTAAAAAAATAAATGAATTGCACTCAGTCCGATCTCTTATTATTATTCTTGGCGCTAACTAATTCCGCAGCGCTGTATATCTCTCAGACCTTTATGGTTTGAGAGATATCAGCTTACAAGGTTCCCCCTTCCCTCCCCTTGCACTGACGTCACTGTCTAGGTTACAGCAGGAGATCCCAGTCCTCACACCATCCTGTGGCTCTTCAGCAGCAGAAATAGCGGGATACAGAAATAAATACTTAATTTGAACGGTCTACAACGTGTGCTTGCAAGCCAGGCAATGTATGGGGGAGAGAATTATACCCAGTCCCTGGCAAAAGGTCCAGTAGCCCATGTGAGTCTGTTAACCCCTGCAATGCTAGACGCAGGGGACTCCTCTGTTGCTCCTGTTGCTCATTACAAAAGGAGGCGGGGGTTGCTCAAGAGTGAGGGGTGTGGCTTCCTGAGGCATCACATAAGTGGGCAGGAAGTGGGAGGAACTGAGTGGGGAAGGAGGAAAAGTGGGAGGAACTGGGTGGGAAGGAGGAAAAGTGGGAGGAACTGGGTGGGAAGGAGCAGAAATGGGAGGAACAGGGTGGGAAGGAGGAAAAGTGGGAGGAAAAGCGGGAGGAACAGGGTGGGAACGAGCAGAAGTGGGAGGAACAGGGTGGGAAGGAGGAAAAGTGGGAGGAACTGGGTGGGAACGAGCAGAAGTGGGAGGAACAGGGTGGGAAGGAGGAAAAGTGGGAGGAACAGGGTGGGAAGAAGGAAAAGTGGGAGGAACAGGGTGGGAAGGAGGAAAAGTGGGAGGAAAAGCGGGAGGAACAGGGTGGGAACGAGCAGAAGTGGGAGGAACAGGGTGGGAAGGAGGAAAAGTGGGAGGAACTGGGTGGGAACGAGCAGAAGTGGGAGGAACAGGGTGGGAAGGAGGAAAAGTGGGAGGAACTGGGTGGGAACGAGCAGAAGTGGGAGGAACAGGGTGGGAAGGAGGAAAAGTGGGAGGAACAGGGTGGGAAGAAGGAAAAGTGGGAGGAACAGGGTGGGAAGGAGGAAAAGTGGGAGGAAAAGCGGGAGGAACAGGGTGGGAACGAGCAGAAGTGGGAGGAACAGGGTGGGAAGGAGGAAAAGTGGGAGGAACTGGGTGGGAACGAGCAGAAGTGGGAGGAACAGGGTGTGAAGGAGGAAAAGTGGGAGGAACAGGGTGGGAAGAAGGAAAAGTGGGAGGAACAGGGTGGGAAGGAGGAAAAGTGGGAGGAAAAGCGGGAGGAACAGGGTGGGAACGAGCAGAAGTGGGAGGAACAGGGTGGGAAGGAGGAAAAGTGGGAGGAACTGGGTGGGAACGAGCAGAAGTGGGAGGAACAGGGTGGGAAGGAGGAAAAGTGGGAGGAACAGGGTGGGAAGAAGGAAAAGTGGGAGGAACAGGGTGGGAAGGAGGAAAAGTGGGAGGAACAGGGTGGGAAGGAGGAAAAGTGGGAGGAACAGGGTGGGAAGGAGGAAAAGTGGGAGGAAAAGCGGGAGGAACAGGGTGGGAAGGAGGAAAAGTGGGAGGAAAAGCGGGAGGAACAGGGTGGGAACGAGCAGAAGTGGGAGGAACAGGGTGTGAAGGAGGAAAAGTGGGAGGAACAGGGTGGGGAGGAGCAGAAGTGGGAGGAACAGGGTGGGAAGAAGGAAAAGTGGGAGGAACTGGGTGGGAAGGAAAAGTGGGAGGAACAGGGTGGGAAGGAGGAAAAGTGGGAGGAACAGGGTGGGGAGGAGCAGAAGTGGGAGGAACAGGGTGGGAAGAAGGAAAAGTGGGAGGAACTGGGTGGGAAGGAAAAGTGGGAGGAACAGGGTGGGAAGGAGGAAAAGTGGGAGGAACAGGGTGGGGAGGAGCAGAAGTGGGAGGAACTGGGTGGGAAGGAGAAGTGGGAGGAACAGGGTGGGAAGAAGGAAAAGTGGGAGGAACTGGGTGGGAAGGAGCAGAAGTGGGCAGAGTTTTAAAGAAAACTCCCCACATCCGGAGAATCAGCACCTGCCCTTTAGAACCCGGTAATTCAATCTCAAAACGTGAGTTTCTGGGGCAAATCCTGAGAGATCCCTGGTATGGAGGTCTCCCTCTCTCTGCAAGGCAATGTATGGGAGACCTATCTAGCATTCATGGGGTTAAAAAGCTCCTGTGAAATTAAAGGAAATTTGAGGAATGTTTGCCCCCTATATTGTAGTCGGTTTGACCCTGCATTGCACCACTATACTTACATACACCTGTAAACATATGGGTTAATGTGTCAAGTTATTATTTTTGTTTTTTTTTAGTTCTTTGCAAACGAAGCCTCTGGTAGCAAGGTGATGGGGTAGGTGATTTATCATCAATTTGTTCAGCTACAGAGAGAGACAACAAACAGAACAGGTGATACTTTGTATCGATCTCCCCACGGGATAATACATACCTCTTACTGAGAGATGACACCAGCTTTGGTCCATAGGGATCACTTATTAAGGCTGGAAGAGGAGATGTGATGGAGGAATTACACAGATTGTACCTGTATCAAGCTGTGCGCACATCACAAGGCTCTGACCTATTTACCAGCAAGATAATTACTTTATGTTCTTGGTAAAGTTAACCTCTTCTATCTCGCATTTACACTATTTACCGGTCTCTGTGGGACTGGGTCTCAGCCTGGAGGAAATCAACGAAATTGTAACATGGATCGATTTGGCACAACTTGGTAGAATTCTGCTTCTGTACTAATATATTGTGTGTGAATCACTGAGAGAGAAAGGGATCACGTGGAGAAAGCTGAAGATGGAGGGAGCATAGGAAGAGTGACAGAAAGAGCGAGAGAATATTGGGGGAGAGAGAGAAGGGGTACAGGGGAAAGGGAGAGAAGGAGTGAGCAACAAAGATGGAGAAAGGGAGGGAGAGGGGGAAGGAAGAGTGGAAGAGGGAGGGAGAGAGTATGGGGGAGAATGGGTATACGGGAGAGTAGGCGTCAGGGAGCAACAGAGATGGAGTAAGCAGGATAGAGGGGGAAGGAAGACAGCAGTAGAATGGGAAAGAGGAGGAGGAGTGGAAGAGGGAGGGAGAGAGTATGGGGGAGAATGGGTATAGGAGAGAGGGAGAGTAGGAGTGAGAATGGAGGGGGCAACAGAGATGGAGTAAGGAGGATAGAGGGGGAAAGGAGAGAGCAGTAGAGTGGGAAAGAAGAGGAGGAGTGGGAGAGGGAGGGAGTATTAGGGGGGAGATAGAGAGAATGGGTATAGTGGAGAAGGAGAGTAGGAGTGAGGATAGAGGGAGCAACAGAGATGGAGTAAGCAGGATAGAGGGGGAAAGGAGAGAGCAGTAGAGTGGGAAAGAGGAGGAGGAGTGGGAGAGGGAGGGAGTATTGGGGAGAGAGAGAGAATAGGTATAGGAGAGAGGGAGAGTAGGAGTGAGGATGGAGGGAGCAACAGGGATGGAGTAATTAGGATAGAGGGGGAAAGGAGAGAGCAGTAGAGTGGGAAAGAGGAGGAGGAGTAGGAGAGGGAGGGAGTATTGGGGGGGGAGAGAGAGAGAGAATGGGTATAGGGGAGAAGGAGAGTAGGGGTGAGTAAGCAGGATAGAGGGGGAAAGGAGACAGCAGTAGAGTGGGAAAGAGGAGGAAGAGGGAGGGAGTATTGGGGAGAGAGAGAGAATAGGTATAGGGGAGAGGGATAGTAGGAGTGAGGATGGAGGGAGCAACAGAGATGGAGAAAGCAGGATAGAGGGGGAAAGGAGAGAGAGGTAGAGTGGGAGAGAGGAGGAAGAGTGGGAGAGGGAGGGAGTATTAGGGGGGAGAGAGAGAGAATGGGTGTGGGGGAAAGGGAAAGCAGTAGGGGAGAGAGGGAGGGAGAGAAAGTGGGAGACAGGACTAAGAATGGGAGAAGAGGGGAGAGATGGATCAAGGGGAGATAGTGAAAGAGAGAAGGGGCGTAAGTAAGAGTGAAAACAAAAATGCGGTGAGGGAGAGTATGTGAAAGAGGTAAGAGAGAGGGATGGACCGGGAGTGGAAGAGGAGGGGACGGGTCAAAAATGTGTAAAGGTGCCAAAAGCTGAGAACTCACTTTATACAGGAGGGGGAAAGGTCAATTTGTGGGGCAAAATCCCACTTCATCCCAATCCAAACCACTTCTACACAGCCCTGCCCACCCCGGACACTCTGACCTCCCCCCTACTTATCATTCCGGTGGCTGCTCCCAGATACGTTTATACATAACGCGAACTGCTGAATGTGACATTGTTTTCTTTTTCATTCCTGATACGTTCTTGTAAATAAAAAGAAATGCGTCTCGCTCGGCAGTCCTTGGAAATCTTACTTTTATTAACATCTGTCAGGGTCTGAAAACTAAATTCTGTAGGTGTATGTATCCGACAAAACAATATAAAAAATCCCCCTGTTCCTTACCAGGCACCAGATGCTTGTAGCACTTTATCTCTCCCCTCCCAGCACCAAACCTCTTCTCTTTCATCAAACCCTCACAAGAGCACTTTAGGGGACTTTTATAAATGGATACAAATGGCATTTTTTACCCTAAAAGTAATGCTTTCCCAGAGTCTGGGATTTCTAATTCAAGAAGGCATGTTTTTAATTATTACGCTCCTTAAATAACAGGTTGTTTGTAAGATGAAGTGGTTCTTATATGATTGTGTTCATGACTGTAAACATTTGTATTTGCCCAACCCGTTATGGGGCGTTGCACAATACTCTGCTCAATAAAGGGTTAAAGGAGGGTTATGCCCCAGGAATAAAGGGCTTCAAACAGCTTTTGTGCTGCATTGATCCGTATCGCCCAACATTCCGAATGGTTAGGGAGGGACATTCTGTTTTAGGGGGAGGTGAGGTGCGTGGGGCAACATTTTTAGGTTTTTACATGATCTATTCACAGTTCTTTGTACAACTGAACACATGATTTAGAGAAGGATCAAAGTACTTTATGTATACAAAGTTATACACACAGATACTGAAGTCTATACAAACATTAATGTGAGTTTTATTGCTGTGGAGCAATGTGATACACTTATATACACACCACACAGTCTGATCTCCTAAACACAGGGACACCAGGGTGATACACTTATATACACACCACACAGTGTGATCTCCTAAACACAGGGACACCAGGGTGATACACTTATATACAAACCACACAGTCTGATCTCCTAAACACAGGGACACCAGGGTGATACACTTATATACACACCACACAGTCTGATCTCCTAAACACAGGGACACCAGGGTGATTCACTTCTATACACACCACACAGTCTGATCTCCTAAACACAGGGACACCAGGGGGTACACTTATATATGCACCACACAGTCTAATCTCCTAAACACAGGGACACCAGGGTGATACACTTATATACACACCACACAGTGTGATCTCCTAAACACAGGGACACCAGGGTGATACACTTATATACACACGACACAGTCTGATTTCCTAAACACAGGGACACCAGGGTGATACACTTATATACACACCACACAGTCTGATCTCCTAAACACAGGACACCAGGGTGATACACCTACACACACACCACACAGTCTGATCTCCTAAACACAGGGACACCAGGGTGATACATTTATATACACACCACACAGTCTGATCTCCTCAACACAAGGACACCAGGGTGATACACTTATACACACACCACACAGTCTGATCTCCAAAACACAGGGACACCAGGGTGATGCACTTATATACGCACCACACAGTCTGATCTCCTAAACACAGGGACACCAGGGTGATACACTTGTATACACACCACACAGTCTGATCTTCTAAACACGGACACCATGGTGATACACTTATACACACACACCACACAGTCTGATCTCCTAAACACAGGGACATCAGGGTGATACACTTATATATACACACCACACAGTCTGATCTCCTAAACACAGGGACACCAGGATGATACACTTATATACGCACCACACAGTCTGATCTCCTAAACACAGGGACACCAGGGTGATACACTTGTATACACACCACACAGTCTGATCTTCTAAACACAGGGACACCAGGGTGATACACTTATACACACACCACACAGTCTGATCTCCTAAACACAGGGACATCAGGGTGATACACTTATATATACACACCACACAGTCTGATCTCCTAAACACAGGGACACCAGGGTGATACACTTATATACGTACCACACAGTCTGATCTCCTAAACACAGGGACACCAGGGTGATACACTTCTATACACACCACACAGTCTGATCTCCTAAACACAGGGACACTAGGGTGATACACTTATATACGTACCACACAGTCTGATCTCCTAAACACAGGGACACCAGGGTGATACACTTCTATACACACCACACCGTCTGTTCTCCTAAAAACAGGGACATTGGGGTGATACACTTCTATACACACCACACAGTCTGATCTCCTAAACACAGGGACACCAGGGTGATACACTTATATACGTACCACACAGTCTGATCTCCTAAACACAGGGACACCAGGGTGATACACTTCTATACACACCACACAGTCTGATCTCCTAAACACAGAGACACCAGGGTGAAACACTTATATACACACCACACAGTCTGATCTTCTAAACACAGGGACACCAGGGTGATACACTTATACACACACCACACAGTCCGATCTCCTAAACACAGGGACACCAGGGTGATACACTTGTATACACACCACACAGTCTGATCTTCTAAACACAGGGACACCAGGGTGATACACTTCTATACACACCACACAGTCTGATCTCCTAAACACAGAGACACCAGGGTGAAACACTTATATACACACCACACAGTCTGATCTCCTAAAAACAGGGACATCAGGGTGATACACTTCTATACACACACCACACAGTCTGATCTCCTAAACACAGGGACACCAGGGTGATGCACTTATATACGCACCACACAGTCTGATCTCCTAAACACAGGGACACCAGGGTGATACACTTGTATACACACCACACAGTCTGATCTTCTAAACACAGGGACACCAGGGTGATACACTTATACACACACCACACAGTCTGATCTCCTAAACACAGGGACATCAGGGTGATACACTTATATATACACACCACACAGTCTGATCTCCTAAACACAGGGAAACCAGGATGATACACTTATATACGCACCACACAGTCTGATCTCCTAAACACAGGGACACCAGGGTGATACACTTGTATACACACCACACAGTCTGATCTCCTAAACACAGGGACATCAGGGTGATACACTTATATATACACACCACACAGTCTGATCTCCTAAACACAGGGACACCAGGGTGATACACTTATATACATACCACACAGTCTGATCTCCTAAACACAGGGACACCAGGGTGATACATTTCTATACACACCACACAGTCTGATCTCCTAAACACAGGGACACCAGGGTGATACATTTATATACACACCACACAGTCTGATCTCCTAAACACAGGGACACCAGGGTGATACACTTATATACGTACCACACAGTCTGATCTCCTAAACACAGGGACACCAGGGTGATACACTTCTATACACACCACACCATCTGTTCTCCTAAAAACAGGGACACTGGGGTGATACACTTATATACACACCGCACAGTCTGATCTCCTAAACACAGGGACACCAGGGTGATACACTTATATACACACCACACAGTGTGATCTCCTAAACACAGGGACACCAGGGTGATACACTTATATATACACCACACAGTCTGATCTCCTAAACACAGGGACACCAGGGTGATACACTTATATACACACCACACAGTCTGATCTCCTAAACACAGGGACACCAGGGTGATACACTTATATACACACCACACAGTCTGATCTCCTAAACACAGGGACACCAGGGTGATACACTTATATACACACACCTCACAGTCTGATCTCCTAAACACAGGGACACCAGGGTGATACACTTATATACACACCACACAGTCTGATCTCCTAAACACAGGGACACCAGGGTGATACACTTATATACACACTTCACAGTCTGATCTCCTAAACACAGGGACACCAGGGTGATACACTTATATACACACCACACAGTGTGATCTCCTAAACACAGGGACACCAGGGTGATACACTTATATATACACCACACAGTCTGATCTGCTAAACACAGGGACACCAGGGTGATACACTTATATACACACCACACAGTCTGATCTCCTAAACACAGGGACACCAGGGTGATACACTTATATACACACCACACAGTCTGATCTCCTAAACACAGGGACACCAGGGTGATACACTTATATACACACCTCACAGTCTGATCTCCTAAACACAGGGACACCGGGGTGATACACTTATATACACACCACACAGTCTGATCTCCTAAACACAGGGACACCAGGGTGATACACTTCTATACACACAGCCTGCGTCTGGATTCAATTGCATTAGATAAATGATACCTCCCATTTTATCAAAAATATTCCTATTGATGTCTATGGGGAAACCTGAAGATAAAAGCAGAGATAAAATTAGCATCCGCATGTGAATCCAGCTCCTAAGAAAAAGGACACCAAGGGCTGGGTTCAAATGCAGGTACTAATTTTATCTCTGCTTTTATCTCCAGGTTTCCCCATAGACTTCAATAGAAAAATGTTGATAAAACTGGAGGTAACATTTATCTTCTGCATTTGAATCCAGCCCTAGGGTGGGAAAGAGGAACAGAGGGTTTGGGTCTCAAAGATGGAGTGTCCCTCCTAGATAGGGACACTTGGGAGCAGGGGAGTAGGTACCGGGGAGGATGCTTCCCACCCAGGAAATCATGCAGGGGACAGTTAATGTAGAATTCCCCCCCCCCCCCCAGGCACTGGGTGCACTAGCCTGGAGGGCAAAACATCTGGTTGACCAGCAGGAGGGGAGTGCACTGCACAGCGCTCCCTCCTTCCGGTCATCTCCTTGTAGCGTGGCCGAGCAGAGCGGACAGCAGGTAGAGGAGCTTCTGCTAGACCTCTACCTCAGTCTGATAGGAAGCTGCTTGCTGAGCGCAACAATCACTTCCTGTCAGACTGGGTAGAGGATCAGAAGCTCAGCCACACTACAAAGACGCATACCTCCCAAGTGTCCCTCTTTTAGACCCAAATCCCACTGTCCCTCTTTCCCACCCTGATGTCCCTCTTTTTTGGAGATCAGACTGGTGAGGTATATATATAAGGGTATCATACTGCTCTACAGTAATAAAACTCACATTAGTGTTTGTTGAAACATCATTATATGTGGTTATAAATTAGTCTGTGTAAATAAAATACTTTGGTCTTGTTATTTATTAGGTTACACAAGGAGGTGTCAATAGGTCATGAAATAGCCTAAAAATTCTCAGTAATGCCCGCCCACCAGCCACGCCCCTGGCAACACCCCTTAAAACACAAGCGTCCCTCTTTGGCAATTTGAAATGTTGGTAGGTATGACGAAGGTACAGAGGGGCTGCGGGGCAAAGTGACACAAGGGGGGCTGGGGGGTAAAGAGACACAGGGGAGCTGGGGGGGTGCAAAGTGACACACGGGACAAAGTGACACACAGGGAGGCTGTTGAGGGGCAAAGAGACACAAAGGGGCTGTTGAGGACAGTTAAAATGCTACCCCCCCAGATTTGTGGGGGTTCCTATGCCTCTGCTTGGGAGGCATGCTGATCTCTATTGTAGTCTGCTATGAGTTGTTCCAGTTTACAATCTGATAAAGAGAAACTACCCTTATGAGCATACCTGGTAACTTTTTCTTCTTGAGGGCTTTCCTGAGAGGGATCATGAGGTTCTCCTGGGGGAAATAATCGACATGATTCACGTCACAAAGCGGTGGGACTTAATCATGGGTGGGGGTGGGACTTAACTGAACTTGTCATAAACTGTGTGTCTGGGGGGGAATGGGCAGAACAGGGTGAGGAAGAGAAGTGGGCAGAGTTTCATCAGAAACCCACCACCACCAGAGACCCGGTAATTAACTTCAAACATCGGAATCTCCAGGGCAAATCTTGAGAGTTTCTAAGCATGCGGATGTGAAGTTATAAAGCTCGGCACTCGAGTGCAGAATTCAGAGCAGGAAAATCGTGACAGAAGGATTTGCGCCCTGCAACATACGTTTTTTTGCGTTTCCGCCCTGAGGGAATGTTCCTTGCAAAGGAGAAATGTCGCTAATTTTCCATAAAATCCAGCGAGAAGGAATTGCCATCTTCCCCACACTCAAGGGGTTTAAACCCCCGTTGATCAGTTGGAATTTGGGGAATTTTTAATTTGTCCCTTATGCGTGCAGTTGGTTTCTTTTGAAAACTGTTCCTGCCTTTCTTAGTATAGAAGACTCGGCGATGTTGATTTACTAAAGAAAATGACGCAATTCTTGATCACACCAATTGCATCATAAGGAAAAAAATAAAATCACCCAAAATTCAATTCATATAGGGTTATTAACCCTTTGAGTGCCAGAGGGGTATCCAACGCATTGCTTCTCACTCAAAGGGTTGATTAACCCCGTAACGACACATGACGTGCCAGGCAGTGGCATAACAGTAGGGGTCGTACCTGAGCCCGGCCTCCCCCTGAGATCGCCCTGTCCGGCCCCATGGATCTCTATTAGCTGAGATCTCCCTCATCAGCACTCTTGTAATGTAGAGCGCAGGGAGATGACATCATCTCCCAGCGCTCTGCATTACTGGAGAGAGGACCGCACTGGGAGGTAGGAGATGGACGGTGGGGGCAATGTGGAGAGGTGGAGGCAATGTGGAGAGTTGGACATTGGGGGCAGTGTGGAGAGTTGGGGGAATGTGGAGGGGTGGAGGCCATGTGGAGAGATGGGGGCAATGTGGAGAGGTGGATATTGGGGGCAATGTGGTCAGGGGGGGCCCATGGCAATTTTTGCACTAGGAGTTGGTGACGTCTAGTTACGCCTCTGGTGCCAGGACTGTCACAGCTGTCCTGGCATTAAGGACCGTTGATGATCCTGGAATGTCATGGAATTCTGTAATCACCGGAAACATACGGGAAAAAAAATGTGCCTTGGTCCTCCAGTGCACGTCACCCCTGGACCGCACAGTCCTTATCGGGTTAATCCCTTGAATGTTGAAAGAGGCTTCACAATGCATTGAATGGCTTATTAGCCCCATTTAGATCTACAGGAATTTTTATTTGTCCTATGTAATGCATTTCGCTTGCTCCACTTTTCATAGTATATCAGCTTCAGTGAGTCTGTTACTTTGTGCTTGGCATTCAGATTTCAGAATTGTGTTTTTATTTATTTATTACGTTTTGTGTACCAAGCCATTTCTCAGTAAAAAAGAAGCGGCATAATATAAAAATGTATGATGTTCGGGGAGGATTTATTTAATCTCCAGATTTTGCACTTGGGAAAATTCAATTAAACTGTGTAATAATACACCCGTAGGCTTATTTAAAAAGATTATACGGAGGTGAAAGTACACAGGCCTCCGAATGCAGTATCGTTTTAACTCTCTGCTTCAGATATTAGCTGATTTGGGGCCAAAGGGTAAGCTTTAATGATGCACACACAGGTCAGATGTGTCCCCATTGGGATGTGAATCGATTTCATTTGTACTTTAGAAGAACCCATTAAGATTTTAATAAACTTGTTAGTAAAAAGACTTAAGGCCCTGTGTTAAAAAAAAAAGTGGCCATTTGGAAATTCAGGTTTAACGATTTGAGTGACAGAGGAGTGTACAATATATTGAGGCAGATAGGGACTTTCCTAAATCTGGGGTGCCTTGTAGGGTGACCACATTTCCGTCCTGCCATTCCGGGACGTGGTCACCCTACAAAAGCCTCTTCATCGCCCTACTTTGAGTCCCTGGTGGTCTAGCGGCGTGGAAAGTGCTCTGTGCCTCCTCCGGCACAGAGCTGAAGCTCCCGAGCGCTGTGCTCAGTAATGCTGGGAGATGATGTCATCTCCCAGCGCTCTGTATTACTAGAGCGCTTGCCTCCAGATCAGGCTCATCTGCATTGCCGCCCTGGATGTCAGCCTGCAAGCGGTGTGTCATATCATGGACGCCGCGAGGGAGCGCTGGTTTATGCTACCAAGCGCTCCCTCGCGGCGTCCATGATGTGACACACCGCTTGCAGGCTGACATCCAGGGCGGCTTGGCTTCATTCCGGGACACTTCATTGTCCCGGTTGGAGATGACCCGGGACGCGGGACATAGCCCTGAAATAAGGGACAGTCCCGGACATTCCGGGACCCGTGGTCACCCTAGTGCCTTGATGGGGTAGGCAAGCTTATCATTGTTTTGGACACAAACATGTAACTAATCCCCACTGTATCTAAGTCACATGTTCATATCATTTCAAATGGCCAAAGAGAGACGCTTTAGTTTTTGGTGTGTCGCTAGGGGCGTGGCTGGTGGGTGGGGCATTAGCGAGAATTTTTAGGTTATTCCATGACCTATTGACTCCTCTTTTTGTAACTGAATAAAATATTTTGAGCAAGGGCAAAACACTTTATTTACACAGACTAATTTGTATACACATGCACTGAAGTTTACACAAACATTAATGTGAGTTTTATTGCTGTGGAGGAATTTCATACACATATACATCCTACAGAGTCTGATCTCCTAAACACAGGGACACCGAGGTGGGAAAGAGGGACAGAGGGATTTGGGTCTCAAAGAGGAACTGTCCCTCCTAAAGAGGGACACTTGGGAGATATGGACCCCAAATATCTCATAAAGAGGGACACTTAGTAGGTATGGACCCCTAATATATCCTAAAGAGGGACACTTGGGAGGTATGGACCCCTAATATATTCTAAAGAGGGACACTTGGGAGGTATGGAGCCCTAATATCTCCTAAAGAGGGACACTTAGGAGGTATGGACCCCTAATATCTCCTAAAGAGGGACACTTGGGAGGTATGGACCCCTAATGTATCCTAAAGAGGGACACTTGGGAGGTATGTACCCTAATATCTCCTAAAGAGGGACACGGGAGGTATGGACCCCTAATATCTCCTAAAGAGGGACACTTGGGAGGTATGGACCCCTAATATCTCCTAAAGAGGGACACGGGAGGTATGGAGCCCTAATATCTCCTAAAAAGGGACACTTGGGAGGTATGGACCCATAATATCTCCTAAAGAGGGACACTTAGGAGGTATGGACCCCTAATATCTCCTAAAGAGGGACTAGGGAGGTATGGACCCCTAATATCTCCTAAAGAGGGACACTTGGGAGGTACGGACCGCTAATATTTCCTAAAGAGGGACACATGGGAGGAATGGACCCCTAATATCTCCTAAAGAGGGACACGGGAGGTATGGACCCCTAATATCTCCTAAAGAGAGACACTTGGGAGGTACAGACCGCTAATATTTCCTAAAGAGGGACACTTGGTAGGTATGGAACCCCAATATCTCCTAAAGAGAGACACATGGGAGGAATGGACCCCTAATATCTCCTGAAGAGGGACACGGGAGGTATGGACCCCTAATATCTCCTAAAGAGGGACACTTGGGAGGTACGGACCGCTAATATTTCCTAAAGAGGGACACATGGGAAGAATGGACCCCTAATATCTCCTAAAGAGGGACACGGGAGGTATGGACCCCTAATATCTCCTAAAGAGAGACACTTGGGAGGTACGGACCGCTAATATTTCCTAAAGAGGGACATTTGGTAAGTATGGAACCCCAATATCTCCTAAAGAGAGACACATGGGAGGAATGGACCCCTAATATCTCCTGAAGATGGACACATGGGAGGAATGGACCCCTAATATCTCCTGAAGAGGGACACGGGAGGTATGGACCCCTAATATCTCCTAAAGAGGGACACTTGGGAGGTACGGACCGCTAATATTTCCTAAAGAGGGACACATGGGAGGAATGGACCCCTAATATCTCCTAAAGAGGGACACGGGAGGTATGGACCCCTAATATCTCCTAAAGAGAGACACTTGGGAGGTACGGACCGCTAATATTTCCTAAAGAGGGACACTTGGTAAGTATGGAACCCCAATATCTCCTAAAGAGGGACACTTGGGAGGTACGGACCGCTAATATTTCCTAAAGAGGGACACATGGGAGGAATGGACCCCTAATATCTCCTAAAGAGGGACACTTGGTAGGTATGGAACCCCAATATCTCCTAAAGAGAGACACATGGGAGGAATGGACCCCTAATATCTCCTGAAGAGGGACACGGGAGGTATGGACCCCTAATATCTCCTAAAGAGGGACACTTGGGAGGTACGGACCGCTAATATTTCCTAAAGAGGGACACATGGGAGGAATGGACCCCTAATATCTCCTAAAGAGGGACACGGGAGGTATGGACCCCTAATATCTCCTAAAGAGAGACACTTGGGAGGTACGGACCGCTAATATTTCCTAAAGAGGGACACTTGGTAAGTATGGAACCCCAATATCTCCTAAAGAGAGACACATGGGAGGAATGGACCCCTAATATCTCCTGAAGATGGACACATGGGAGGAATGGACCCCTAATATCTCCTAAAGAGGGACACTTGGGAGGTATGCACCCATAATATCTCTTACAGGGGGACACTTGGGAGGTATGGAGCCCTAATATCTCCTAAAGAGGGACACATGGGAGATATGGATCCCTAATATCTCCTAAAGAGGGACACATGGGAGGAATGGACCCCTAATATCTCCTAAAGAGGGACATTTGGGAGGTATGCACCCATAATATCTCTTAAAAGGGGACACTTGGGAGGTATGGAGCCCTAATATCTCCTAAAGAGTGACACTTGGGTGGTATGGACCCTAATATCTCCTAAACAGGGACACATGGAAGGTATGGACCCATAAATATCTCTTAAAGGGGGACACATGGGAGATATGCAGGTTATTTATTGCTAAAGTTCAGAAATGGATTTGATGTACAGACATTTTTTGTTTATTCTGCATTTGCCAGAAAGAAATGACTTTTGCTGCTCTCCTGACTATACACAGATGTAACTATATGAATACTATCGACAATGCTATTTTAGGCTCCCCAGAAACCTTTATCTTATACCTTTTGTATTTATTTTGGGAGGTTTGGTCTCCTCCCCTCTGGGCTGGTAGCTCCCTGTATATTCAATTGTTAGCATTAGTTAGAGAAGGTACAAATACCTTCCATATTGCTCACAACAGAAATAAGACAGTATCACTGGTTTTTAATTGCATTATAATAAATACTCGTTCACTTGCATTTGAGGTATATCGGGACAGTATCCTTTGGAAAGATCACCCACTACTGGGCTACAAAGAAAATGGTGCATTAAACATGTTGCCGCAATGAAAACGGGAGATATCAGAATCTCACCCACATTGAAAGGATTAGATTCTGATATCGTGGGCTTAAGCGTCGCACTTTTTAATATTTCACTTTGAAAATGATAACCTATACACTGCACGCACAATTCCGTGCAACAGTGTTTGTAATGCAATTATCCAATTCTGCTGTTACATGTATGTTAACCCTTTGAGAGTGAGAGTGGAACAGAGCAAGAGTACTGCTCTTGTGATCAAAGGGTTAACATACATGGATGTAAGCACTAGCATAGGGTGACCACGGGTCCCGGAACGTCCGGGACTGTCCCTTATTTCAGGGCTATGTCCCGCGTCCCGGGTCACCTTCAACCGGGACAATGAAGTGTCCCGGAATGAAGCCAAGCCGCCCTGGATGTCAGCCTGCAAGCGGTGTGTCACATCATGGACGCCGCGAGGGAGCGCTTTGTAGCATAAATCAGCGCTCCCTCGCGGCGTCCATGATATGACACACCGCTTGCAGGCTAGGGTGACCACATTTCCCTTCTGCCATTCCGGGACGTGGTCACCCTAGTTGCCCCTTCATACCTTGAGTCCCTGGTGGTCTAGTGGCGTGGAAAGTGCTCTGTGCCTCCTCCGGTACAGAGCTGAAGCTCCCGCGCGCTGTGCTCAGTAATGCAGAGCGCTGGGAGATGATGTCATCTCCCAGCGCTCTGTATTACTAGAGCGCTTGCCTCCAGATCAGGCTCAGCTGCATTGCCGCCCTGGATGTCAGCCTGCAAGCGGTGTGTCATATCATGGACGCCGCGAGGGAGCGCTGATTTATGCTACCAAGCGCTCCCTCGCGGCGTCCATGATGTGACACACCGCTTGCAGGCTGACATCCAGGGCGGCTTGGCTTCATTCCGGGACACTTCATTGTCCCGGTTGAAGGTGACCCGGGACGCGGGACATAGCCCTGAAATAAGGGACAGTCCCGGACGTTCCGGGACCCGTGGTCACCCTATTGCAGGCTGACATCCAGGGCGGCAATGCAGCTTACCTGATCTCCTGGAGGCAAGCGCTCTAGTAATACAGAGCGCTGGGAGATTACATCATCTCCCAGCGCTCTGCATTACTGAGCACAGCGCGCGGGAGCTTCAGCTCTGTGCCAGAGGAGGCACAGAGCACTTTCCACGCCACTAGACCACCAGGGACTCAAGGTATGAAGGGGCAACTAGGGTGACCACGTCCCGGAATGGCAGAAGGGAAATGTGGTCACCCTACACTAGCAGTGTGTTTCCTACACGCGGTGTGTGTAAGAGTGGTATTTTTTGTTTCAGTAAAAACACTGTTGTACTGAATTGCATGTACGGCGTGTAGGTTATCATTTTCAAAGTGAACTATTATAATGTGAGCTTAAGCTCGCAATATCAGAATCTCGCCCTTTTGATGCAGATGAGATTCTGATATTTCCCTTTTCACTGTGGTTATGTGTTTAATGTGCCGCTTTCTTTGTCACCCAATAGTGGGTGAAATTTCGATAGTAAAGTGATAGGGACTTTCCTAATCCTTTGAATGCCAGAGAGGTAAGCAATTCAGAACTCGAAACCCATTGAATGCTAGAGAGGTCTCCAATTCATCGCAAATCATATTCAATGGATTAAATCTAATTTATATTAATGGGAGTTTTTGATGCGTTTCCTGTAGTGCCGTTGGATTGCCTTAGAATTGCTGGAGCTCTGATTAAATCAGTCTCTTAGACTCTATTCTAGCAAACAGCAGTTTTGTGTGTGTAATTTGGCTAAACTCAGAACTAGAGGCTTATCTCTGTTTTTACTAAACTATTCAAATTCCAAATGTCCTGCGAGGTTATAAATAATCATCAGACTTCATGATTTACTCCTTTTTCATCCCTGCTTGGAAACACACAGCTGGAGCGTGTCCAGGGTGGTTGCCATAAAACATTATCACAAAGCATATGTCATGTAACGTTCTATGGCACACATTAAGCCAATCAGGGGACTGCAGGGAAGGGTCTTCCAGAAGATTCTGGCATGTGCAAAGGCTGAAGACCATTCTAGCATAACGCTCAATGTTGTTAAGCCAAATTTTTCATAGTATAAAATGTATTGGAATTGTTATATAATTAGAAAACAAGAACGAGAGTGGGAACCTTATAGTGTAATAGGGAAATTCAGTCTGCCGTATCGAGTCCGGAAGGAATTTTTTTTACCCAATTGGAACGTAATTGGAAATGGCTTCAATGTTCAATGGATGCATGCCTTTTTTCAGCCTCATCAACTATGTTACCGTACCTGGGAACTTTGTCTTCTGGAGTCCCTGGGAGGGGACTGGGGGATATATATGACACTATGTGTGTCAAAAATGGATGGGGCCTATATGCATGTGGGGTAGGGCTTAATGATGTGTCACAAAAGTGGGTGGGAAGTGAGAGGAACTGGGTGGGAGAGGATGAGAAGTGGGCAGGGAAATGGGAGGAACAGGGTGATAAGGAGCAGTGGGCAGCGTTTCATAAGAAACTCCCCACCGCCAAAGACTCAGTGTCTGTCACCAGAGACCTGGTAATCAGCTGCAAAAATCAGGGTCTCAGAGGCAGATGCAAAGAGTTCTCAGGTATCTATGTTACTCTATTACTATGTTAATCCACAATCCTGTTAAACAGTCCTGACACAGAGGGCTGTATTCAAATGCAGGAGATAAATGTTACCTCCTGTTTTGTCAAATATTTCCGTACTGAAGTCTATGGGGATACCTGGAGATAATAGGAGAGATAAGATTTGCACCTGCATTTGAATCCAGCTCAGAATCTTACGCAGATGTGAGGAGGATAACCAATCTCCAGCAACTTTAAAGGGATAGTAATCCTTTGTTTTATGTTTATTTTATTTTGTAGGCATTAAAAAAACATGAAGAACGATATAAGTCTTACCTCTCAAACCTTTATGGTTTGAGAGATATTCACAAGCAAAGTTTCCCCTCCCGCCCCTTTTACCTAGTGTAAGCCATCTCTTCTCAGATGTGGAATCCAGTCCATAGACCAGACAGATAACAGCAGGGGACAATCTTCTTCCTATGAGAACAATGAAAGCCCTGCCACCCTTGACAAGCTTTTCAGGTTTTTCCCTTATCTTAATTGAAGATTGTCCCTCTCTGCAGTCTACCTGGGCACCTGCCTTCTGATCTGGCTGAGCAGTGTTACATCAGTAAAAGGGGCGGGAGGGGGATACTTTGTCATTGAATTACTCTTGAACTACAACTCTGACAGAACTGAAATAACACTCTCCAAAGTCCAAATACTATGATGATTAATTAGAGCTGCTTTTATTATGAAACATTACTATCCCTTTAAGATTCTTGTGATCAATATTGACCTGCCCTTACACAGATAAACTCTCTGTAATCTCCTGACTGGTCACAGGGTCTCGGCTCAGTCACAGATTTCTAAGCTGCTGTTCCATGTGCTTCCCTTG
Source organism: Rhinophrynus dorsalis (assembly GCA_037306005.1). Taxonomy (NCBI): domain Eukaryota; kingdom Metazoa; phylum Chordata; class Amphibia; order Anura; family Rhinophrynidae; genus Rhinophrynus; species Rhinophrynus dorsalis. The sequence continues at coordinate 108,662,746 of CM074728.1, read as the reverse complement.
ATTGTCCACTTTCAAGAGAAACAAGCAAAACAGAGGAGCATCCAATGTTATAACCTCTATGCACAATATACGTCACGATCGTGGACTGCAAGACTGGTACTCACAAGGAGGGATCCACCTACGTGAAGGCAATGTGTTGTATAACTCTCTCTGGCTTTCAAAGGGTTAATAAGTTAGGAGCAACGCTTTGTCAAGCAATACGTTACATACCCCTGCAGGCCATAAAGGGTTAATAAAATAATTGTTTTTCTAAAGGCATGTTGATCTTCTCCCTCAATCAGTTACTGCAGTCTGGCACTGTCTTCATTTCAGATTCTGGTGATGGTAAATCATGGGTGAAATCCATTATGTCCCATGAACTCCCTAGCTAATATATTCACAAGATTAAAGCCTCATGTCATTATCTAAGCTCTGTAGGGGAAGCAGGAGGATTAGCTTAGTTTCTCAGCCTTCTACCTTTAGAAAAAGAAATCCCTATATAGTTGAAGCTAATCCTGTGTTTCTTTACTGGCCAGCATTCAGCTCACTGCATGACAGAGCGGTTTCCAAAGCATTGCAAAGGTTAAGAGCCCTTTTAGTGCTTGTATGTTATATGCTAAGGTTATTTTCTGTGCCAGGTAAACGAGGGAGTGGAGTTATATGAAGAGAGGGGGTGTAGTCCCATTAAGCCTAGGGTGCCTTGTGTAGGAAAGCCTGAGATTTAAATCCATCCTTGATTGTAGCCATGAGGGTGAAACGTAATACTGAGTTCTTTCCATATTTCAAGCTGCCGGCCTGAGCACCTGTTAAACACTTCATGCCATGGTGTAAAGCCACACAGGTGGCACCAACTCACCACAAAGTGTCTGACTTACACATTGAACACATGAAGATAGATTTATTCATGGTCAACATATGTTTCATTTCGTTGGAAACCCAAACTAATTATTTCAATCCAATCCATTTGGCAAATGCTAATGTCTTTCTTGTGCAGATTAGCGGAGCTGATCCAAGATTTATTTCCTCTTTCACTGGACAAGTTTTTTTCATGCCAGCCGCGTTTCGCACCTTTTATACCCCCTATTTCTTTCTGTGCCTTTGATATGCTAGTAAAATAAGAATCTAGTTTTCCAGGAAGACTCAGAGGCCTGCATTAGGCTTGTGTGCGCTGACGTTCTCTTTACAGACAGATGTTCAGGATGGCTGGGACTACGATATGGAGGTGCTGGAACAACATTTTGGGTACAGTAATCTTTAAAGGGGATGTATCACTTCTAATAAAATTTGCCCATAGGTTTTGTTAGCAAAGCATTATTAGGGACGCTGTTTTTTTGTTTTGTTTTTTAATGTGACTCCTTTTGCAGATATTCTATTTTTAAAGGGATAGTAATACTTAAAATGTAAAAAAAATATGTTGTAGGGTTTATCCCCCTGAGTAAAACAAGAGTACTCCCACTGCTGAAAGGTGTTTCATTCAAAAGTTATTAATTTTCAGAGTTTAATTTTTAGGTGCAATATCACAGTGGCCTGAAATTGTACAGTGGCGCTGTTGCTACACCATCCTATGGACAGCTCTGGTCCCGGGACCATAAATCTCCATAGGATGGTGTAGCAACAGCGCCACTGTACAATTTCAGGCCACTGTGATATTGCACCTAAAAAATTCAACTTTGAAAATTAATAACTTTTGAATGAAACACCTTTCAGCAGTGGGAGTACTCTTGTTTTACTCAGGGGGATAAACCCTACAACATATTTTTTTTTACATTTTAAGTATTACTATCCCTTTAAGTCAGATACAGCTGTGCCGAGGAATCAGCGTACTGCATTATGGTGACCGGCGGAGCTCTATCTGACTGCCTAATTCTCCTCCCAACTCCCCCTGGGAGCACATTCACGCTTCCCTTAGGTGTGCTGTGAATAGCTTCTATCATTTAATCAAGCTCCGGTAAGCATGCAACCTCAGTATAATGCTTACCGGAGCTTGATATAATGATAGAAGCTATTCACACCACACTGAAGGGAAGCGTGAATGCGCTTCCAGGGGCAGCTGGGAGGTGGGAGGAGAATTAGGCAGTCAGATGGAGCTGTGCCGGTCAGCATAATGCAGTACGCTGATTCTTCGGCACAGCTCTATCTGACTTAACAATAGAATATCTGCAAAAGCAGTTACATTACAAAAAAAAAAACCAAAAAAACAAACAGCTTCCCTAATAATACATTACTAACAAAACCTATGGGCATAATTTTTTAAAAGTGATACATCCCCTTTAAATATTACTATACCCAAAATGTTGTTCCAGCACCTCCCTATCGTAGCCCCAGCCATCCTGAACATCTGTCTGTAAAGAGAACGTCAGCGCACACAAGGCTAATGCAGGCCTAATGGGCAAAATTTTTTTAAGGTGATACATCCCCTTTACACAGCCAAATATGTTTCCCCCTTTTCTGATGGAAGAAAGATTTTCAATTTCAATATGAATTTAAATGAACACTTAAATGAATTTTACTAAAGGGACAGTGAAGGGTGGATATCAAAGTCTTTTAACCCTTTGAGTGCCAAATAAGTGTGCACTCAGAAGGTTAAACTATAGGCAGTGTGCTCGCAGATATGGGAAATGAGGTCTGAGTAAAACAAGGTATGCTTGGAGATGCTTCAGTCAAAAACATAGAATTTGACGGCAGATAAGAACCATTCTGCTCGATCCAAATGTTGGAGTTAAAAATGCTGATAGGGCAAAATGGATACCGGCCGACAAAATAAAACGTCTTGGTCGGTATTCAAATGTCCTACCGGCATTAACCACTTAACGCCCACAGAACATTTTTTTTCTGCTCCTCCAATTCCAGACTCCCCGAATGGCGTGCAGCCGCGCGGGGACCCGGAATTCCATGACGTACATGTACGTCCTTGGTCCTTCAGGGACATCCACCTCGTGACGTACATATACGTCATGGGTCGTTAAGGGGTTAAGCACAACGGACATTAGGCCACAAATCTGGTGTTGTGTCCAAACGTCAGTTTTGTGCATTAAGTTCCCAAACGCTGCTAAATAACAGCAATATTGGGAACGTAACAGTAAAAAAGCTAACGATCGGTGCCTGACATACTGCCAAGTACCGATCGTTACCTAATCTGTGTTATACCTACCTGTCACCCACTGTCTGTCTCCATTCTTTCTTCTCTTCTATCTTCTTGCTGTAAAAGTAAAAACAGACAAGTATAAGTACCATGTGTAAATATCCGGCACACTAATACATAGTTTACCCCCTTGAGTGCCAGAGGGGTATGCAATGCATTGCAAAGCAATGCGTTGTGTACTTCTCTGGGGCTCAGAAGGGTTAAAGTATGCAGTAGTGTGACAGGTCTGTTATATACAAAATGCCCCCATGCATAGTAAATATGTCCAAAGTAACCCAAGTACATAGTATTGCCACAATAAAAGGGATAAAAATATACATAGCTTGTAGGCCGCTGTCTCCGTCGCTGTGTGAGGCCTCTGAGGCAGTTGCGGAGACAGAATCATGTGCCACAGTCCCCCCTCCTCATGTGCACGGGACGATGCCTGTTTCGCTCTGAGAGAATTGGAATTGAGACTGCACTTATATATGGGCAGCCTTACTTCCAATTCTCTCACAATCATTGGCTAGGATATGCTTATGCACCTCCCAGCTTTGAGCGGCTGTACTTTAAACTGATTGGCTGGGAGGTGCGTTTTTTTAAATTCAAGTTTCTGTCGGGTGTTTAAACAGCCGATAAGGGACTCAAGTAAAAAAAAAAGTAGGTGTTAACTTTCCTGCAATAACTATGTCCCTTATCGTGTTTTCATAGCTAACGCAGACAATTGAATTGCAATTTACAGTGTTTTCATAATTTTTCATAGCTGAAAACACCTCTTAACTTTAACACCCAAATACTCTTTTTTTTGCCGGTATTATTTCACAGCACAGGCATTTGCATAGCTGACCGTGCTGGATAAAATGCCGTTGGCAGAAAAAACAGCCGTCTCCAACATTTGGATTGAGCCCTTATTCTGCCCATTTTCCTACTACAAAAACCTCAAACCTTTTTTGGTCCTTGGTCTTTTCTTAAGTTAAGGACAGCCTTATGCCTATCCCATGCATGCTTACATTCCGTCACTGTATTAACTTCTACCACTTCTGCTGGTAGATTATTCCACTTATCTACTACCCTCTCAGTGAAGTAAAACTTTCTTACATTACATCTAAACCTGAGTCCCTCTAGTTTTAGACTATGGCCTCTTGTCCTAACATTTTTACTCCTTTGAAATGTACTTCCCTCCTGCTCTTTGTTGAATCCTTTCCTGTATTTGAATGTTTCTATCATATAGATATCTATCTTTCTATTTTTTTCTTTTTTTTCCCTTCAAGAGCTAAAGTTTAAGAAAAATATTTGGAGTCGGGTGCTGCTGTTGCTGTTACTGCCTGTCACATGACACAAGCTTACCCTAGATAGATGTATCAACAGCGCCACCTAGCAGTGAAACATCTTCAGCTGCAGTCATCAGAAAAATGTCACATTAACTCTGAACATTAAAATTTGAAAGGGAGCAGGATAAGTGTCTGGCACTCAAATAGTTAAGCTGTGTGTCTTTTTTTCTGGGCCAACTATGGGGCATACTGAATATTTAACCCTTTGTGTGCCAGAGAGCTAGAGAACGCATTGCTCTGCAATACTTTGTATATCTCTCTGGCTCTCAAATGGTTAAAGGTGAGCTATCACCCTTATATAAGTTTGGCTTGCATTGATCTTAATATAGCGATAACCTGTAATATTTGTTTTATTTTCTTTTTTCATTGCATGTTATGGAGAAATTTAAGATTTTAAAAATGAGCCAGGGCCTTACTTCTGGACAGACTGCAGGTACAACTCTGCACGGCAGCCTGTCAATCTCTGTCTGCTCTCTTCCCCCGTATCACCTCGTTCCAACCTCTTCCAATGGCGGAGGATTTACCTATGTAAGCTGAAGAGGTCTCATTGGCTAAAGAGCACTCCAGCTTACATAGAAAAATCCTACAACATCGGAGGAGGTTGAAGCGAGGCGCTACGGGAGCAGACAGAGATTGACAGGCTGTGGTGCAGAGTTGTACCCGCAGTCTGTCTGGAAGTAAGGCCCCGGATCATTTTTAAAACCTTAAAGTTCACCATAGAACGCAATGAAAATACAAAATAAAACAAATATTACAGGTTATCGCTATACTAACCCGTTAAGGACCCATGACATGCCAGGACCGTCATGGTTAACCTTCCAATAAGGACCCATGGCACAACATTGGTTAAGTGATAGCAGCGCACCTCAGTGCACGCTGCTAACATTCTACAGAGGCTGAAACTGAGCGCTCCTGGACCGGAGCACCCAGTTTCAGTGCCTTTTTCTTCTGCTGGTACACATGATCGCTCCAGGAGCAATCACATGTACCGGCATTGTCATTCACAAAGGAAGTGTTGGGACACATTGCTTTTGTGTCTACTCTGTGCCTCTCTCTTCCTTACTATGAGAGTAAGGAAGAGAGAAGCAGAGAGCAGACAAAATATAAAGAAAATAGAGGCCAAAGTTGGGGGTATTAACCCCTTCAGTGCTGGTGCTGGGAACAGTACAAATGTAGGTCTCTTTAGTGACCTACTGACACCACTCTATATGTATAAACAATTATTTTGAGCAAGATCAAATTAATTTATTTACACAATATAATTTAATAACACATGTACAGAAGTCAAACTAAAGGTTAATGTGAGATTTATTAATGTGGAGCACAATAATACACTTATATACACACAACACAATAACGTACAAAAAAATTGAAAATCCAGGAGGGAAAGAGGGAAACAGAGATTTTCATCCCAGAGGGACAGTGCCCCTCTAAAACCGCAGATTTTGTAGGTATGAATGACCGGTAATACCTTTCATGCAGTCTCCATTAAAATTGAACCCACGGCGCCCCAATAGATCACAAGAGAAAAAATAAAAATGGTGTTTTTTACATTTTTTTTAACAGTTTTCTTTAATTTAAATAAAATAAATGGTGGGATATCCATATACGCGCGGTGTCAAAAGAAAGCTCTACTTGTGCATAAAAAATGGTATATAATTTATGCGGATGGAATAAAAGATTTAGAGGGAAAACACTGTTGAACACATAGTCAAAAAGGTCAGAATGGCTCCGGTCCTTAACCCCTTAAGGACCGACGGTCATGGGACATTTCCGTCCCTTAATGACCGCATAGGGGCACTTGGACGCGCCGGTACACGTGACCTGTCTCGTGTATCGGCGCATCTATGGGGTCTGATAGGGATCGCACCGATCTTGGAGCGGTCAATTTCAGGCCCTATTTTTACTTACAGCGCTCCCGGTAGAGCGCTGTAAGTAAAAAATACGTGACGTACTATGACCGTCATCGGTCCTTGAGTATTTCAAGGACCGTGACGGTCCTCGTACGTCAAGGGTCCTTAAGGGGTTAAAGGGATAGTAATACTTCATTTTATCTTTATTTTATTTTGTAGGCATTAAAAAAAACATGAAGAACAATATAAGTCTTATCTCTCAAACTTTTCAGGTTTGAGAGATATTCACAAGCAAAATTTCCCCTCCCGCCCCTTTTATCTAGTGTAAGCCATCTCTTCTCAGATGTGGAATCCAGTCCATAGACCAGACAGATAACAGCAGGGGACAATCTTCTTCCTATGAGAACAATGAAAGCCCTGCCCCCCTTGACAAGTCTTTCAGGTTTTTCCCTTATCTTAATTGAAGATTGTCCCTCTCTGCAGTCTACCTGGGCACCACCCTTCTGATCTGGCTGAGCAGTGTTACATCAGTAAAAGGGGAGGGAGGGGGGTACTTTGTCATTGAATTACTCTTGAACTACAACTCTGACAGAACTGAAATAACACTCTCCAAAGTCCAGATACTATGATGATTAATTAGAGCTGCTTTTATTATGAAACATTACTATCCTTTTAAGTGCAATCCACCCCAGATTTTCCTGGGCCTTAAGGGGTTAAGATCATTACGAGCCAAACTTGTATATGGGTGATAGTTCCCCTTTAAAGCTGTCTCTTTGCTCTGTGTCTGCACTGCAATATTTATTTGCAGTATAAAATACTGTGTGCCTTGTGATGCTACAAAAATAGATTTCCATATATCAACATAGCGGCAGCCAACACACCTAACCCTGATGTCATTGTCATAGCTTGGCATAGCCAAGGTCTGTACAAGGTGGACTTATCTTATCAAGGAGAGTTTCCTCAAGAGTCAGGAAATAGGAAGCTGTAGGAATCCTGAGGTGCAGGATTCAGGATAGAGAATACCACAGGAAGGTCGGACGTACGTCGCCTGTAGAATAACCCAAGACCTTTTGCCCTAAAGAAAGTGTCATTCAGCATGTTGCCTCTCTACTTCCTCTGCTTAATTGTTTTATCAAAACTGAGTACGCTGTCAGCCAGGAAAAGTCTCGCCCATGTCAAAAGCTAAACCTGTGCCAAGAAAAGTCTCTTGGGGTTTCGTACTCCATCAGATTACATGAAGAAAGGTCTTGCCTCTCAGTAATGAGAAATGTTCTTTAATGATAGGAGTCGTGTACAGTAACAGCTGGGAACTGTCACAGAATTCCACACACTAGTGGGAGAACTGAACGCTGTATCTGGACTACAACAGGAACTGAAGAAGCCATTTTCTTGTAGTGTAAGACTGCTGCAGGCTCAATGAAATGAAGTCACTGTGTTGTGAATTGTACTTATAGGTACAGCTGAATCTGTATATCTATCTGTGCGTCACAGCAGTCTCCTTCTAGAGATGAGAACTGTATGTTCCCTACTCCTGAAGGTGTGATAAAGAGGAGATAACTTCTCCAGTGTGATAAACCCTCCAGTTCCTATTTTATTCTATGGTAGAGCTTTAGTTATAGACTACAGGAGGAGATGCACTAAGGTGTGATAAAGAGGTGATAACTTCTCCAGTGTGATAAACCCTCCAGTTCCTATGTTACTCTATGGGAGATATTTAGTTATAGCCTACAGGGGAGATGTACTAAGGTGTGATAAAGAGGAGATAACTTCTCCAGTGAGATAAACTCTCCAGTTCCTATGTTATTCTATGGGAGAGTTTTAGTTATAGACTACAGGGGAGATGTACTAAGGTGTGATAAAGAGGAGATAACTTCTCCAGTGAGATAAACTCTCCAGTTCCTGTGTTATTCTATGGGAGAGATTTAGTTATAGACTACAGGGGAGATGTACTAAGGTGTGATAAAGAGAAGATAACTTCTCCAGTGAGATAAACTCTCCAGTTCCTATGTTATTCTATGGGAGAGATTTAGTTATAGACTACAGGGGGAGATGTACTAAGGTGTGATAAAGAGGAGACAACTTCTCCAGTGAGATAAACTCTCCAGTTCTTATGTTATTCTATGTGAGAGGTTTAGTTATAGACTACAGGGGGAGATGTACTAAGGTGTGATAAAGAGGAGATAACTTCTCCAGTGAGATAAACCCTCCAGTTCCTGTGTTATTCTATAGGAGAGATTTAGTTATAGACTACAGGGGAGATGTACTAAGGTGTGATAAAGAGGAGATAACTTCTCCAGTGAGATAAACTCCCCAGTTCCTGTGTTATTCTATGGGAGAGTTTTAGTTATAGAGTACAGGGGAGATGTACTAAGGTGTGATAAAAAGGAGACAACTTCTCCAGTGAGATAAACTCTCCAGTTCCTGTGTTATTCTATGGGAGAGGTTTAGTTATAGACTACAGGGGAGACGTACTAAGATGTGATAAAGAGGAGATAACTTTTTCCACTGTAATAAACTCTCCAGTTCCTGTGTTATTCTATGGGAGAGATTTAGTTATAGACTACAGGGGAGATGTACTAAGATGTGATAAAGAGGAGATAACTTTTTCCACTGTAATAAACTCTCCAGTTCCTGTGTTATTCTATGGGAGAGATTTAGTTATAGACTACAGGGGGAGATGTACTAAGGTGTGATAAAGAGGAGACAACTTCTCCAGTGAGATAAACTCTCCAGTTCCTATGTTATTCTATGGGAGAGATTGAGTTATAGACTACAGGGGGAGATGTACTAAGGTGTGATAAAGAGGAGATGACTTCTGCAGTGAGATAAACTCCCCAGTTCCTCTGTTATTCTATTGGGGAGTCTTAGTTATAGACTACAGGGGGAGATGTACTAAGGTGTGATAAAGAGGAGATAACGTCTCCAGTGAGATAAACTCTCCAGTTCCTATGTTATTCTATGGGAGATCTTTAGTTATAGACTATGTGGGGAGATGTACTAAGGTGTGATAAAGAGATAACATCTCCAGTGAGATAAACTCTCCAGTTCCTATGTTATTCTATGCAGCCTATGCACTTAGATCTCTCAAGAGAGAAGTTAATCATAACTTACATAGAATAACACAGCAAATGGAGAAGTTATCTCTTTTTATCATACCTTTATCACATCTTCCATTTTAGCATGCAAACAGTACCTAGAATGAGTTTTGTGTATTTCTGCATGCAAAATTTACTTCTAGAAATCTTGGGTTTTCCCTTTTCTCAAAGGGAAAAGTCACAGTAATGATACATATTCATAACATTGTGTATCATCCAGGACTGGCCAGCACTCTTTCACGTTGATTTTATTTAAGCTGACGCACACATTGGCCCGTTGACCTCCTGTAGAGATCCCCAGCCATTAGGATGTAATTTGGCATTAATCACCACAATAAAGATGATGGTGATTTTGACACAAGCCACATCATTTAAGCGTGCTTTGGAATTCTAAAATAATACGTTAAATCAATCTATTAATGAAATGGGAATAAAAGTATGAAAGAAGGAAATAAATCATGTTGAAAATGAAATTCCTAATGTGCCAGTGAGTGTTTTATTTAGTTACGTTTGTCGTGATTTGGTGGTCGCTGTGCAATTCATCAGCAGCTTGCGGTTCCACCTCATTCTTTACTAGAACATATTCAGGACTTTAAAGATGAATAAAGCTGTCAAACGGTACAAAAACTATCACACAGGATGCGGGTTCATTATGGCATTTCACACAGATTTTTAACTCTTTCAGTGCCAAAGTGGTACGCAACGCATTACTCTGAAATGCGTTGTGTACCCCTCTGGCACTCAAAGGATTATTAAAGCAAACATCACATTTATATAATTGTCTGTGTACTTGGGGAAAAGTGTTGTGGGTATGAAACAAACCACAGGTTAACAAAAATAGAACGTTCTCCAAATTCCTATTGATTTAAAAGGGGATTTAAGCCCTAGAATGATACACAGAGGTCCAATACACTGCTCCGCAATGCGTCAGCGACCTCTCTAGCATTCAATGGCTTTAAAGCCCCATTTACATAGTAACATAGTAAATTAGGTTGAAAGAAGATACAGATCCACCAAGTCCAACATTTGCCTCATAAACCAGAGACATGAGAATGATATATCTTTCCTGCTTCAAAATAAATCAGTCTTTATCAGACCTTCCTGTTTTGCCTACTAATACACAGTATAACCCCGTATGTTCCCTTTTGAAAGAAATGTATCTAATCTTCTCTTAAAGCGTTACTAATTCATTGCCCAGGGATGTGGTAATGGCAGATACACTGGATACATTTAAAGGGATAGTAATGTTTAAAAACACAAGCAGCTCCTGTTGTTTCTCATACTGCATAGTACTCATGTCTGCGGCTCTCGCAGTCCATAACTTGTTAGTTTATTGTATGGGAAAAGCTGGAACAGATTTACCTCAGGGAGAGCTATAACATGTTTATCAAAGCGTTCCAGAAGGCTGTATACAGAGGACTTAAAGGGATAGTAATGTTTCATAATAAAATAATTCTGTCAGAGTTGTAGTTCAAGAGTAATTCAATGACAAAGTATCCCCCTCCCGCCCCTTTTACTGATGTAACACTGTTCAGCCAGATCAGAAGGGTGGTGCCCAGGTAGACTGTAGAGAGGGACAATCTTCAATAAAGATAAGGGAAAAACCTGAAAAACGTGTCAAGGGGGGCAGGGCTTTCATTGTTCTCATAGGAAGAAGATTGTCCCCTGCTGTTATCTGTCTGGTCTATGGACTGCATTCCACATCTGAGAAGAGATGGCTTACATTAGGTAAAAGAGGCAGGAGGGGAAACTTTCCTTATGAATATCTCTCAAACCATAAAGGTATGAGAGATAAGACTTATATCATTCTTCATGTTTTTTTAATGCCTACAAGATAAAATAAAGATAAAACAAAGTATTACTATCCCTTTAAAGATGCAGGCGAAGTGAAATTTCTGTGCAGTCAGGATGATGTACTAAGAAAATGGTGCAATTCTGAAGCAAACCAACAGTACCATAGGGTCAAATAAACCCCCTAAATTGAGACATTAAACCATTGACTGCTAGAGAGGTCTCCAACGCATTGCAGAGCTATTAAAAGGGCTAAAATCCACATTGACATGAATGGGAATTTTAATTACGTCCCTATGGTGTAGCTTTACTTTATCAGAGTACGTCTATCTATTAAAAGTACCTATTGTTTAAAGGGATAGTAATACTTAAAATGTAAAAAAAATATGTTGTAGGGTTTATCCCCCTGAGTAAAACAAGAGTACTCCCACTGCTGAAAGGTGTTTCATTCAAAAGTTATTAATTTTCAAAGTTTAATTTTTTAGGTGCAATATCACAGTGGCCTGAAATTGTACAGTGGCGCTGTTGCTACACGATCCTATGGACAGCTCTGGTCCCGGGACCATAAATTTCCATAGGATGGTGTAGCAACAGCGCCACTGTACAATTTCAAGCCACTGTGATATTGCACCTAAAAAATTCAACTTTGAAAATTAATAACTTTTGAATGAAACACCTTCCAGCAGTGGGCGTACTCTTGTTTTACTCAGGAGGATAAACCCTACAACATATTTTTTTACATTTTAAGTATTACTATCCCTTTAAAGGGTTAGTAATGCCCAAAGATAACTTTATGTTTTATCATAGATTTAAAAAAAATAAATTATGTGGAGCAAATCCCATCTCTCAGTCCTTTATGATTTGAGAGATATTCGGTGCTAAAGTTTCCCCTCCCTCCCCTTCTCCTGACGTCAGTGCTGTACTGATAGAAGGAGATCCCGGTCCTGGGACCAGCCGGTGGCTCTACAGCAGAGCCGAGATAGCGATATTTAAAAATAATTACTTCTTTGGAACGGTCTACAAAGTGTGCTTGGTTTGCAAGCACACTTTGTAGACCGTTCCAATTAAGCAGTTCTTTTAAACCCTTTGAGTGCCAGAGGGGTAGGTAACGCATTGCTTTGCAACAGCGCAATTTCGGCTCTGCTGAAGAGCCTCCTCGAGTCGGCCGACTCAAATCTCCCACTGTCTGCTTTACAGCTGACATCAGGAGAGAAGGAACTTTAGCGGTGGATATCTCTCAAACTGTAAAGGTTTCAGACATGGGATTTGCTGCATATAATTTTTTTTTAATCTACAATGAAACATAACGTTATCTTTGGGCATTACTAACCCTTTAATATTAAAAAAAAATAGTTTTACAAAAAAAAAGCTAATGAAAAATGGCCTGTTGTCCCTCTGTGTGGTACAGGCTGTACTGCAGCACTCTACGGAACTACCCTCTGCGTCCTAAATTTCCCAAGCACCGCCCGTCCCAGCTATCCTCGTGCTCCTTGATGTCTATGCGTCTAAGGCGTGTAACTTGCCTGCCTCCAAGCGAAGGGGCCAGATTTGGGAGCAAAATTGGCAGCTATTCGAGAGGCAGAGCGTTTTCAATCAATGGAAACGTCATGAAGATGGAGCCGCTCTCTCTCACTATCGGACAACAGAAATGTAACTTATTTTTTAAAGTAATTTGTTTAAAATAATTAACATGCTTTTTAACTAAGAACAAAAAAAATTAAGAAGTGTTGATATTAACCCCTTGTATACCCCTCTGCTCATCAAGGGGTTAACCCCCTTTGAATTCTAGAGAGGTCTCTAATGCATTGATATACAATGTGTTGGGGAGGTTAAAAGCACTAATTATATCAACAGGTATTTATTTGTCTTACTGCCCTGGAACACAAAAGGTTAACTCATGGAGTGCTAGAGATGTCCCAAAACACCCCTAGAGTCCAAGGATGTAACCCTTTGAATGATAGAGGTCACCAAAGTATTGTGTAGCAATGCATTGGAGATATTTGTACCATTTAAGGGATTAAAAGAACGTTAATGCTAAACTGCAGGTTTTTAACACTCACAGTTGTCCAAATAAAATTTTGCCTTACCTTTATTAGGGGAATTTTTATTTGTCCCCTATGGTGAGGCTGGTTTGCTCCAAAATTGCACCTTTCTTTTTGCATATGACCCTCAATGTCACTACATAGCTTTAATATCATTAAAGGCATCTATTTAAATTTCCTGTACCATGTGTTTTTTTGTTTTTGAGTCAATGTAATGGTTTTAAAGATTTGTGGTTTACTAGTTAAGAATTCTAACCTGAGCACAGCTGAGCTCTCCGTGGAACAGCCTGAAAAATGAATTCACTCAGATAAAATTGAGAGCAAAAACTCTCCCCATCGCCATAGCAACACAGATGCCTTTTTTGTAACATATTTTAATGTGAATGAGAAGTGAAAACATAAAAATAAAGACATATATCCGATTTATGTTCTCATACTACTTTGTTAATCTCAGGTTTTTCCTAGGAGGTACTGCCCACTTAAACCAGGGGATGCAGAGGCTGCGGTTGTGATAGGGCCCAGAATCCAAAGAGGCCCATCTGCCTCCAGGCTCAGTGGGTTCTAGTGGAATATTTTTGTATTATGGGCCCAAAAGTATATTTGCACCGTAGCATTCCAATTACTAGTTACGCCACTGCTTTAAACATTTCTGAACTTGGGAAAAATATTTTCATCCTCAACTCATATATCTGAAATGCATAGTGATTAAGACTTGATAAGATTTACAAAGAGATGGCAGGAGAGCTGAGATCAGTGTGTAATGGGTACAACTTAATGTGATAATTTGATTTGTACTTGTTATATATATGATAATGAGGTTATGAGCTATGTGTTTGGGTCTTGGTTTTTCTCAGATCAGTGGAAAATGACAGATTTGCATCTCGGATGACAACAAATCTTTTGTACGAACTGCCAAATAACATTAATGTACTTGCTTTGACAGTCACATTTTTTTTTCTTTTATAAAGTGACTTTTACTGATACCCGGGAATTCGACTCTCTTCCTAAAAAGGGACCCATTTAAATCAGTTAAATCTATAGTACTGCTGTTTTGCCCCAGAATTGTTCAACTTTTCCACTGGACACTAGAGCAGTACATAAAGTGGTGATTGAACTGCCCACTGAAATCCAGAGGCTGGTGCAAGTCAACCTGGGAATTCTCAGACTCTCAGGGCTTTGACACAGATCTTAGGGTGAAGGGCCACATTCTCAGGGTGAGAGTGCAGTGTTGTTTCTTTTGTCTTTAAACTGGTGCCACTTGTACCAGGAAGGCAGAGGTTCTGCTTGATTTGTGTGTGTTCATGCAGTGATATATCTAAGTTGCTATATATATATTAATGACCCCTTGAGAACTGATTGAAGTACCTCTCAATTACAGAGATCAGGGACATACCATGTGTAAATAAGATAAAGCCATTCCTTGCCCAAAAAAATTATGCAGGCATTGCTTGTGTGTCAAAAATTCAAGCATTCAAAGGGTTAATTTGCCACTGCCTCCATTGTCACGGTAAGAATGTAGAGTAAACTACCCACTCTCATACCTCTCGGGCCATTTCCTGAGTCAAAATGAGAGAATTCTGAATAGAGACTGGCTTTTATATGGCCAGTCTAGGTTCAAAATGGTTTCCAGCCTACCTTTTGGCTGGGATGTGTGCTTACGTACCTCCCAGTCAATCAGCTTCTGGGGGGATGACAAAACTCGCTAGAAGCTGATTGGCTAGGAGGTGCGTAAGAACACATCCCAGCAGATGGAAGGCTGGAAACCATTTTAAACAGGGACTGGCCATATAAAAGCCACTCAAAGGGTTAAGACAATCATACCTTGCAGAGATATATATATATATTTTTTTTTTACCATCTTTCAGTGGCCTTTTCTTTATTTTTAGTTAGAGATTTTGAAAGAAGTTTAGAAAAAGGAAGATTATAGCAATCTGTGACATCCCAGTGCCTGACGAAGGACAGTAACGTTACTAAAGCAATGAGGACACGGCAATGACTATAGGAGCCCACACACAGTGCAATTCTGTCAGCTGATTCTATCCAGTCTGGTAGAAATGGACCAGATAGGCATACCTGGGAACTTTCAAGATGAGCTGACCCTGAGATCTTTGAAATATTAACCCTTAAAGCTTCCCATAATGTAGATTTTATGCGATATGTGCCTGCTTGCTCTAACACAGAGGTGCTCCGGTCCGTGTGGGAGGGACCTTTAACATGCTACAGTTTGGATAACTCACTGCCTGAACACAAACAAGACAAGAAGGACATTTCCCACTGTTTTTCTGGTACTAATGGCACCAGTTTAGAGGCTAAAGAAACATTTAATTGGGGAAATTCATATAGTAGGTGACGCAGACCTCTCTCACCCTGAGAATTTGGCCCTTCACCCTGAGATTTGGGTCAAAACCCTGAGTCTCAGGGTCAAACCCTGAGAGTTCCCAGGTATGCAGATAGGCCGTTATGTAATGGGTTACATAAAACAAGTTGGGTCAACCAAACTGGTGGTTTTTATTGGTCGGTCCGGCTTCATTATTGTGATCGCTTAGCGATCAGATTTCTGTCTTTGTGTCCTCAACAGACCAAACCGCAGTGATCGTGATGGATCTGTAATATCATGTCGTTCCAACCTGATGTCACCTCCCCACACATACACAGGGAAAAACAGCCAATCAGATTTCACATTGTCTGGATGTGGTCTGTGTGTGTATGGGCAGGAATGACAGCAATCTGGGCGCTCCAATGAAAATCGCTGAGTATATGGGTTCCTTAAGGACCCACGATGTACATATACGTCATTGGAAAACTTATATTAAGGGCCCATAATGCATTTGTAAGTCATGGAATTCAGGGTTCCCCGCGCAGCTGCATGCTGTTCAGGGACCCCTGTTTCCATTTCCAAAAAAATATATATATATATGCTCCATGGTCCTTAAGTGTTGGCAGTGCGGCTGGTCCTTAACCCGTTAAGGACGGCTGCGCTCACTTAAATTTAAATAATTTTATTATTGTTGACATTAAAAATATGAATAGAATGAGGTATGTCCATCTCTCAAACTTGTATAGTTTGAGAGATCGAAGCAACTAAAATTCCCGTTTCACAAGACGTCTGCCATCTAGCTAAGAGAAGCAGATTCTGGTCCCGGGACCGTGTGGCGGCTCTCCAGCAGAGCCAAAATAACATAATATAGAAATAAATACTTAATTGGAATGGTCTACAAAGTGTGCTTGCAAACCTGATATACTTTGTAGACTGTTCCAATGAAGTATTTCTTTTTTATATCGCTCTATTTTGGCTCTGCTGAAGAGCCACAGGATGGTCCCAGGACCAGAATTTGCTTCTCACAGCTAGATGGCAGACTTAAGATGTTCCGATCTCTCAAACTATACAAGTTTGAGAGATGGGACATACCTCATTCTATTCATATTTTTAATCTCCACAATATTAAAATTAAAGTTAAGCAATACTATCCCTTTAAGGACCATGGAGCATTTTTTTACTGCATCCGAATCAGGGCTCCCCGATAGGCATGCACCCGCGTGGGGAACCCTGAATTCCATGACGTGACAGGACCGTCACTGGTCCTTATGGCAAGTTTACCCATGACGGTTCGGGCACGTCATGGGTCCTTACAGGGGTTAAGGGGTTAAGTCACACTAGGGTGAGCTATCCGTTCACCTAAAATTAACCCTTTGAGTGCCAGAGAGGTACGTAATGCATTGCAAAGCAATGTGTTGCGTACCCCTCTGGCACTTAAAGGGTTAACTTGTTCTGACCCCCCCCCCCCATACTGCACTTTAACCCTTTGAATGCCAGAGGGATATCCAATGCATTGCAACTCGTCTGGCACCGAAAGGGTTCAAATGGACCACTCAGACAACATACCACATGTTTGTGGTATTATTTTTTTTTTTGTTTGACCAGTTCATGTTAATGTAAAGTGTCGCACAGCCCTGCGGTCTACAACAGGTTAAGCATGAGAAGATGTTGTATGTTCCCTTTACTGCCCTTTCAGTTACTGAAAGTTCTGTCCCCCTTGCTTTTCACTCGTTCTGACATTTCAGAAGTGCTTATTTCCAGCGACTACTGATACATTTGCTGATTCCGCAGAATCCAGGGCTTGTTTCTCATCAATAGAACCCAGAACGTATTATTACAGAAAGCCCCAAAAAACAAGATTTACATCTCATGTTCCCACAGAGCGTGTTTTAAATTATATCAGGAGAAATGTGGTAACTTGGACCGAGTCCTATCAAACCTGGGACTATCCATCATTTTAGTTAGAAACATTTGGTTTGCC
The DNA here is from genome assembly GCA_037306005.1 of Rhinophrynus dorsalis. NCBI lineage: Eukaryota > Metazoa > Chordata > Amphibia > Anura > Rhinophrynidae > Rhinophrynus > Rhinophrynus dorsalis. Next base: position 108,645,236 of record CM074728.1, on the reverse strand, counting down.
TGGATTTCCCTTCTGGTTAACCCCTTGAATCACAGATGTGCTACTCTGGCTCCCAGGTGGTTAACTCATTGAGTGCTGGTGTGAGTATCCATCACAGAGTTTTGCACTCAAAGTGTTAAAGGGATAGTATTGCCTTTTTATTACAAACATGAATCTTGTAGGCATTAAAAAATAAATCTAAATGCCCCCAGTCCCATCTCTCAGACCTTTATGGTTTGAGAGATATTCGGCACCAAAGTTCCCCCCTCCCTCCCCTTTCCCTGACGTCAGCGCTGTAGCTGACTGCAGGGGAATCCGGTCCCGGGATTGTCGGAGGCTCTTCAGCAGAGCTGAGATCGCGATCTTGAAAAAAAGCTACTTTATTGGAACAGTCTACAAAGTGTATTTGGTTTGCAAGCAAACTTTGCAGACCATTCCAGTGAAGGATTTATTTTTCAATAATGCGATCTCGGCTCTGCTGAAGAGCCTCTGACGGTCCCGGGACCGGATTCCCCTGCAGTCAGGTAGAGCGCTGACGTCATGGAAAGGGTAGGGAGGGGGGAACTTTGGTGCTGAATATCTCTCGAACCATAAAGGTCTGAGAGATGGGACTGGGGGCATTTAGATTTATTTTTTAATGCCTACAAGATTCATGTTTGTAAAACAAAATGGCAATACTATCCCTTTAAAGGAGCGACAAAGTTATTTAACTTTCTGAATGACAGACACGCTACTCTTGCACAAAGACGATTAACCCTTTATGTGCCAGAGGGATTGCTGATCTTTTGCTAATAAATGTGTTGGACACCCCTGTGGTACTCAAAGAGTTAAAGTAGCAGTAAAATTAGTATGAAATAAATAGGGATTTTCTTGTTGAGTAAAATAATGGTACTGTCACTGCTGGGAGAAGCTTTGATGCAAAGTTATTACAACTCAAACTATTTTTTTTTCTATTCCACTGCAAGAAACAGTGCCACCTTGTATCCACCTGTTGCATTCTATGTGAGAAGTGGGCCTCAGGCTGTAGTTCTCCATAGAAGGCTATAATAACTGCTTCACTAACCTTTTGAGTGCCAGAGGGGTGCACAACGCATTATTTTGCGTACCCCTCTGGCACTCAGAGGGTGATCAGCTGAATCTCACGTGGGCTGGCCAGTCATTGGTGGTTGTGAATAGAATTGTAAACTCATAAATTAAAAGCTGAGAACCGTCTAGTCCCAGGCCTCCGGAAGTCCAGGTCTTGGGGTGGGTCTGAATGATACCATTTGTGTCATAGTGTGGGCGTGACTTGAACGGGGTGGGCAGGATTCAGATGGCAAGCGGGGTTTGCCTTAAAATGGGTGGACAGTGGGAAGAGCTGTCACCCTCCATCGCTCGCGGAAGCTGAAGTTCTTTCTTTTCGTTTCTCCCGGCTCGCGGCTGCTTCTTTTGTATGCTGGGCTTTGTTTCTCACTCCTCCCCGGCTGCTCTCTTATCTTGCAACCGCTCTTCTTGTTTCTGGTCCTATCTCTCCTGTCGCCTAGTTGGTCCCCAGAAGGACCCGAATCCACTCTCATCTAGTACCCGCAGCAACCTTATGGGGAACATCTAGACGACAGGAGAGACAAGACCGGAAGCAAGCAGAGCGGCCGCGGGGCAAGCGAGCAGAGGCGTAACTAGAAGCCTCCGGGCCCTGGTACAAGAAGTGCCACGGGCCCCTCCACAATGCCTCCATCTCCTACCTGGAGCTCCCACGTGGTCCTCTTAGTAATGCAAAGCGCTGGGAGATGATGTCATCTGCTATCGCTATGCATTACTAGAGCGCTGGCCGGAGATTGCGGGCTCCAGGTGGAGTGGTCGCAGGGGAAGGCCGGGCCCCAAATGTGCACGGGCCCGGTCGCAGGTGCGACTCCTATAGTTACACCAGTGCAAGCGAGCCACCGGAGAGGAGGGAGAAACAAAGCCCAGTGTACAAAACAAGCGTCCGCGAGCCGGGAGAAAAGAAAAGAAAGAACTCCTGCAGCGGCCGTGTGTCACAGGAGCGAGGGAAAGTGACAAAAGCAGGGAGGAGAGAGACTGGAAACAACAGAGAAGTGGGTGGAGTTACAAGGGGACTCACTGAGCCCTGATACTCACCCTCTGTTCCCAGAGACGAGGTAATTAAAGGGATAGCATGGTGAAATATTAGCTAAACTGTATCTTGTATCCATTACAAAATAAAACTAAATGCCCCCAGTCCCAGCTCTCAAACCTTTATGGTCTGAGAGATAATCGTATTTAAAGTCCACCCCCTCCCTCCCCTTTCCCTGATGTCAGTGCTCTAGCTGACTGCAGGGGAATCCGGTCCCAGCAGAGGCTCTCCAGCAGATGGTCCCAGGAACAGGGTGGGTCCCAGGAACAGGGTGGGAAGGAGGAGAAGTGGGAGGGAAGTAGGAGAACAGGGTAGGAAGGAGAAGAAGTGGGAGGGAAGTAGGAGAACAGGGTGGGAAGGAGAAGAAGTGGGAGGGAAGTAGGAGGAACAGGGTGGGAAGGAGGAGAAGTGGGAGGGAAATAGAAGGAACAGGGTGGGAAGGAGGAGAAACTCACCATTGCCAGAGAATTAGCCACTCTCCCCGGAGACCCATTCTGAAAACCAGATTGTCCGGGCCAGATCCGGAGAGTTCTCAGGTATGTATCTAACACATTGCATTGCAATGCATTGGATAAATCTCTAGCACTCACAGGGTTAAAGGACTTATGTAGAAAACAAACCATGAGCAGAACTGGAGCAACCCATCCACACTACGGGCAAAATAGAAATTCTCACAGATTTAAATGATGTTTTTAACTCTTTCAATGGGGCACTGTATACCTCTTTACCATTCAATAGAATACAATCTCCATTACATCAAAGTGAATCTGGAGGACTTTTTTTTTAACTCTTCCACCACCATGCAACAGACAGTTTGATCCAGAGATGCTCATGGTTTGCTTTCTGCATGAAGATGTAATGAAATCATAAATGATGCAAATGTTTTACCCTGATGGGTGTTCTAAGGTCAGAAATTACATTAAAAAGAGCAGTGGTGTAACAATAGGGGTTGTAGGGGTTGCACCTGCAACTGGTCCCGTCACTCCAGGGGCCCGGCTGCCCCCTGCAACACTGCCCCCCTCCTGGCGCCCGCAACAAGCTGAGGTCTGTGCTTTCTTCGGCACAGACCTCTAGCAGCTGAGCTCCCTCTTCAGCACTCTAGTAATGCAGAGCGTGGGAGATGACATCATCTCCATGACATCATCTCCCAGCGCTGCATTACTGAAGATAGGACCGAGCGGGAGCAACAGCAGCTACAGGTCTGTGCAGAAGGAGGCACAGACCTCTCCTGCCGCTGGACCACCAGGGAAGAGGTAGGAAACGGACACTGAAGGGGTCAATAGGGGCAATGCGGAGGTGGAGATTGGGAGGAAAGTGGAGATTGGGGGCAATGTGGAGATTGGGAGTAATGTGGAGATTGGGGCCAATGTGGAGATTGGGAGTGATGTGGAGATTGGAGGCAATGTGGAGATTGGGGCCAATGTGGAGATTGGAGGCAATGCGGAGGTAATATGGAGATTGGGGGCAATGTGGTCGGGGGGCGGGGGGCATGGCAATTTCTGCAACAGGGCCTGGTGGCTTCTAGTTACTCCTCTTAAAAAGAGTAATTGAAATGATCTGCTAGTTAACCCACGGACTGCGTGATATGGCCTGTAAATTGCTGCGTAATTTGTTGGTGTTATATAAATAAAGATTAATAATAATAATAATAATAAAAATTGCCTTTTTTGGTTTCTTCCCTGTGGGGAAACCCGGTCTTTTCATTCCATTTGGATTTAGCACTGATTAATGGTAACATCTTGCCTGCTTCTGGATTTGTTTATTAGGAACATGCTGCTTGGTCTCAATGCCAATGAAAACATACCCCCGGGGGGTCTATTACCCAAGATGGCAGCTCAGTTAGTAAACAGACTATTCCGTACAGCACAGCAAAGAGAGAACTGGGAACCAAAATACTGAAGACATCAAAGCGTTTTATTCGGGGGATAGTTTTATATGTAGTACAACACGGGACTCGGAGAGAAACGAAAAAAAAATACCATTTACCCAGAACAGACTTTCAAGACAACGTGGTTACCAGGTGGTGCACTTTTAACTTTCTGGCACTCAGAGGGTTAAGGGCCATATGTACAGAGAAAGTAGAACATTGTGCGGAAAACTAAATGGACAGTAGGGAACAAGTACACTTTTCCCAAATTCCCTTTGATTTAAAGGGGAACTTTCACCCCCAAGACACTGTATCTTATTTCATTCCTCTACTAAAACAGGCTATAGATTGGGAAATAAAAAAAAAAGGACATACCTTATTAGATATTAGAAATTAAATGTTCCTGTGATGTATGCAGTCTCTCTTTCTGCGGCACAAGATAAGTTCGGCACAGCTCAGCAGGACGTCCCATGTCCTCAAATTCTCCACCCACCTCCCTCCCAGCTCTCCCTGGAGCTCGTTCGCGCTCCCCTTCATATTAAAAACATCTCTTATATGGTATTCTATACACGGGGTTAATGCCACAGAATGTGGTCTTATTTTAGATGGATTAAATGTTTTTCTGAAATATTTATTTAAAACACAAAGTAATGACTTTGGCCCTAGTGCCAAATGTTCAGCAGTGAATGATATTTTATGCGTTGCAATGTAGCATCACTCCATCAGATTACAACACTTAATGATCAAGGTGAAATACATATTGGGAAGTGGATCCACTTGCACAAGGTTAACATGTGGCGTGCAGGGGTGTAACTACAGGATATAATTGTGGTATGGTGCTACTCACTGGTAAATCTACAACCACAGGCAAGGTACACAATAAATGAATCAAAAGACTCACCGCCAGTTTCTGGGTGCTCAAAACCGCTTCAGTCCTCCATCACTGATACAAATTGCAAACCCGGAAATGGATCCGGGAGCACTCGCGGCTTTCAGCTTCATTAACACGATAGATAAATAAAAATCTTCATTTATTGAAAAACATTAAAATACTTCAAGACATGGGTAGAGCGGGACATAAGTAAATGAAGGAAAGTTGCACAAAAACATCTTACGCATTTCGCGCTATACAGAGCTTAATCATAGACTCCTATGATTAAGGTCTGTATCGTGGGAAATGCTTAACACGGTTTTTTGGAGTTGCTTGAAAAATAAAAGTTTGAGGTTTAATAACATTTGAATGAAATATTTCACAGCAGTTTGAGTAACTGTGATTTAAGGTAAAAAAAAAAAAAAAAAAAAAAAAAATATATATTATATATATATATATATATATTACAGGGAAAACAACAATACAATCCACTGTTAACTCTGCTGATCCTGCTAAAGACTCCTTTAGATATAAAATATTTCACAGCAGTTTGAGTTCCTGTAATTTAAGGTAAAAAAAAAAATATATATATATATATGTGCAGTAGACACTGCTGCGCGTGCTGCAGTCATGCGCAGTACAGACTGCACGCGCCGCGGCTGATACAGAGCTGGGCGCTCCAACTTTGTATCAGCCGTGGCACGGGCAGTCTCTACTGCGCATGACTGCCCCGTGACCGGGTGGCAGTGGCACTGTGGCCCGTGTAACGGGCTGTTCAACTAGTATATCTATATATATATATATGTATATTGCAGGGAAAACAACAATACAATCCACTGTTAACTCTGCTGATCCTGCTAAAGGCTCCTTTAGATGTAATCTTAGTAAATGCGCGAATTGTACCCATATGAGACATAAGATCAACACTTTCCACAATAAAAGTGGAGAAAAGAAATATAATATAGATCAGTTTATTAATTGTGGGACGGAGTATTTTATCTCTTTGATTGCCTGTGGGTGCGGAGTACAATACATAGGATGCACCACAAGAACATTTAGAGAAAGTGCAGGAGAGCATTGAAGAAACATTATTAGAAATTGTAAAGAACACAGTGTCCCCAGACATTTTAATCGATGTTTAAAGGGAGGTTTGTCGAATTTGAAGATCATGGGGATAGAACACATACCTAGGCAACATCCAGACAGATACACCAAGTTATGTCAACAGGAGTCCTTCTGGATTTTTTTAAGTTGGGAACTTTGAGTCCCCACAGCTTAACCCTTTGAGTGCCAGAGTGGTACTGAAGGCATTGCAAAGCAATTCCTTCCTTTCCACTCTGGCACTCAAAGGGTTAAATGAGGAAATAGATTTAGGATATTTGAATTAATGTAACATATGTTGAGTATCTTAGATATATTTTTTATATTTGTGTTATTAAATTATTATTATAATTTAAAATTAAATACTTAGTATTTTCTAATATGGAATATACTAGTTATAACATATATATATATATATATATATATATATATATATATATATATATTTATTTTTGGATTGTAACTTATTTATCTTTTATATATTAGGTTAAGTACAGGAACTTATATGTGGATAATCCTTTTGTATGTTTAAAATAATTGTTTATATTGTCTATATTGTTTATATGATTTTGTCAAGAGTTTGACTTCTGGTTATTTTATACATAACTCAGAACAAAATTGAAAAGTATATACATTGTTTTATCCATACCATGTGGGTCTATAGTAGGAACTAAAATATTGTTATCCAAAGAGTGGATATAGTGGAGAAATGGACCGCTTTGAGTTCCAACTGTGGAACGCATTATAGAGCTTCTCGTTAGATACAATAGAGTTGGAAAAGGTATTTAAGCCCCAAACTTTTCTAAGGTATGTTTATCAATAATATTATTATTTAAATACAGTCCTTGAGAAAGTGTCTAAATAAGATACGAAACGCGTAGGACATTTGGACTTTTTATTATTATTATTTTACCTTATATTACTAAAAGTGTATTTACTATGATTAGTTAAATAAAATTTAAACTGGATCTAATTTTGCTGCAAACCTGATTTAATATTACTGAAAAGGGACCGGATCAAAATGTGGTCGAAAAGAAACAAGACAAGGTTTTACATTTCATGGCTGTTTACTATAGAAAATCTGGTGAGTGCAAACAAGCGGGGGGTTGTTATTACCTTTACTCTTTACAGATTCGCTCTTAGATGGTTCCGTGCCCTGTTCCCCTCTTGTTTTACTGTAGTCTATGCGGGAGACTGTGAAGTCTAGCAGTACCACTGTGCTATGAACTAATGGAGGCGTTCTAGAGTTAAAGAAGGGTCTCTGAAGAGTCCTGCTGATTATTGCCAGACACCAGTTTGAATTAATATAAGGAGACTTCTATCAAAAATCTTGTCTCGAAATCTATTTTAATAGAAGTTATATATATATATATATATATATATATATATATATATCCCAAATTCGCACTGGTTTATAATGGCTCTTTCTAACCCTTTGAATGCTAGAGAGGTCTCCAGCGCAATAAATTATTGGGCATTTCTATTTGTCCTCGTGATGCATGTAGTCCAATTCTCCAACCTCATTTTCTGCTAGGGAAACAGCCACTTGCTTGTTGGCACTGCCAACGCTCCATAATTTGGGGCTGGCTGGACGGGATGTCAGTCCACATTACTGGAAAGAGATTAAAATGGGATCAAGACCAAGAAAATAGCTGTGTTCTGTATGTGACAAAGTGAGACGTCAATGCCCGCTGCCAGCTCCTGCCTGGGTGATCTGTCTTCCAACCTGGCCAGGCAAACGTAATAATATCCACACACAGCATTGTGTTTTAGTGCTGAAGGGACTATAATCAAGAAGTTTCCCTATATTTCAATTCCAACAGATGTTAAAAATGCAAAAGACAAACAGCGTACCTGACACCTTTGTCTTCTGGAGTCCCCAGAAGAGACTACTGTGGTGCTGCTTGAGGGGATAGAAATTATGCAATTTGTGTCAAAAAGGGGCAGGGCTTACTCAGTTGTAGGGGTGGAGATTAGAGGACTTGTCACAAAAGTGGGAGAAACAGGGTGGGAAGGAGGAGAAGTGGGTGGGAAGTGGGAAGAACAGGGTGGGAAGGAGGAGCAGTGGGAGGGAAGTGGGAGGAACAGAGTGGGAAGGAGCAGAAGTGGGTGGGAAGTAGGGGAAAAAAAAGAGGGGATAGAAATGATGCAATTTGTGTCAAAAAGGGGCAGGGCTTACTCACCTGTGGGGGTGGGGATTACAGGATTTGTCACAAAAGTGGGAGGCACTAGGTGGGAGGAACAGGGTGGGAGGTACAGGGTGGGAAGGAGGAGAAGTGGGCAGGAAGTGGGAGGAACAGGGTGGGAAGCAGGAGAAGTGGGTGGGAAATAAGAGGAACAGGGTGGGAAGGAGGAGAAATGGGCAGGAAGTGGGAAGAACAGGGTGGGAAGGAGGAGAAATGGGCAGGAAGTGGGAAGAACAGGGTGGGAAGGAGAAGTGGGTGAAAAATGGGAGGAACAAGGTGGAAAGGAGAGGTGGGTTGAGTTTCTTATGACACTCCCCACCCCAGGAGAATCAGTGTCTGCCCCCGGTGGCCCGTTAAGTAAGTGTAAAAAGGAACTGTCAAATGGTGTCACTGCCCCAGTCGCCTGTACACTTTAGTGTATTCTTTAGTGTAGGTAAGCAATCCATGAATGATTTCTGGGGAGACAGTTAAACTCCAATATGTTCTACCAGTAAATGGATTGATCCTTCCGATTCCAAACAGAGAAAAGGGGGAAATATAGCAATCTTATACAGTTTGTGCACTTAAAGGGATAGTAATACTTCATTTTAACTTTATTTTATTTTGTAGGCATTAAAAAACATGAAGAATGATATAAGTCTTATCTTTCAAACATTTATGGTTTGAGAGATATTCACAAGCAAAGTTCCCCCCGGCCCCTTTTTCCTAGTGTAAGCCATCTCTTCTCAGATGTGGAATCCAGTCCATAGACCAGACAGATAACAGAAGGGGACAATCTTCTTCCTATGAGAACAATGAAAGCCCTGCCCCACTTGACAAGTGTTTCAGGTTTTTCCCTTTTCTTAATTGAAGATTGTCCCTCTCTGCAGTCTACCTGGGCACCTCCCTTCTGATCTGGCTGAGCAGTGTTACATCAGTAAAAGGGGTGGGAGGGGGACACTTTGTTATTGAATTACTCTGGAACTACAACTCTGACAGAATTGAAATTACACTCTCCAGAGTCCAAATACTATGATGATTAATTAGAGCTGCTTTTATTATGAAACATTACTATCCCTTTAAAGTGGATCGATCACCTTAATTCAAGTTTGCATGTTTGAGAACTGCATTTAAACCTGTCTATATGTCATGTTAACCAAAAGGCCAGCAAACATACAGTTCAGGAGATAGTCACACGTCTTTCATATGCTAATTTATGCTATTTGGAGCACACTGCCAGGGGAGAGCTGGCCTGGGGGGCAGGGGGGCAATTGCCCCCTAGGCCAGTCATATGTCTGGGATGGTGGGCCACTTCACCTCACTAAATCTACTGATTGCTACACTAGTGATACCATAGAGCTTACAATAGAAATGAAGCAACACAAAATATACTACAGAACTACAATCCAAATGGAGCTACACCAGTACCTAACCCATTTCCCTTGTAAACTCTATAATATAACTAGTGTAGCTTAACTTAAGTTGTATGCTTTGTAGTAGCGCACTAGTGTAGACTCATTTCAACTGTAAGCTCTGTGGTATTACCTTATCTGACAACATTAATGCCAATTTTAAAATTAACAAATGGGGTGGGCTGGGACAGTGGGCTTGCCCGATTTATAGAAAAGGGCCACTTGACTGAATTTGGCCCCCTGGGCCACAAGTGGCCAGCCCTCCACTGCGCAGTGCGGCATGAGTGATGTTTTCATATGCTAATTAAGGAAATTACCTATGTTGTATATGCTAATGAAGCCTTTTCAGTGATGTGTCATATGCTAATAGAGGTTTCAATGAGGTGTCATATGCTAATACAGCTCTGTGCAGCACCAGGAAGTGTTTACTTTCACTTTGCTCAGAAATAAAAAAAAGTGACTGTCTCCTAAACTGTACATCTGCTGGACTTTTGGTTAACATGACATATAGGCAGTTTTTAATGCAGTTTTCAAATATGCAAAATGTAATTAAGGTGATAGGTCCACTTTAAAGGGGTCTCTGTCCTTTTCTTTCCAAATGTAGCAATACCGCTCGGTGGCCATCCTTCACCATGCTTGGGAGGAGACAGGCATTAACTGGCTGATTTAATAAGGACCAGTATAAACTGAGAGAGCAAGCTAACTGTGGTACAGGGCACAAATAAAAATTCCCTGTGCTGCAGGGACATTGAGATTGCTCAGGCCACACCCACAATTCAGAATGTGGGTGTGGCCAGCACAGATTAGATGCCCTCAAAATGTGGAGCTCTAGGTATTGCCTACTTTGATTGCCAGAGAGGTATCCAATGCATTACACTGCTTCTGGCACTCATAGGGTTAAGCTCTCTCAAATTACAAAAAAAACATCTGCAAGCGAATGTTACAACACCCTCTTCTACAGTACAGCAAGCTGAACTTCGGCATTAGTGTTTCTTTGATATCTTATTGGCTACAGCGATCTTGCACTGGACACCTCTAGTTTCCAAGGGGTTAAAGTGAAACTATCACTCCAAATAAAGTCCTCCCCAAATAAATACTGATATAGCGATAAGCATAGAAATACCAGTATTATACAGAACAAGTCCAGCATTATTAAGAATTCCTACTTGATCTGAGATGAACAGGCAGGCATCAGTACAGACATCTTGCCTTAGAGGCATCTGTAGTCTGCACTGTCCGTCCCGGTCTCCTCTAGGATTGGTGAGGGGGAGTTGCATTGTACCTTAAGGTACAGGAAGTGACTGACGACGCAGGTGTACAGATGCCTCTACAGTAAGAAGCCTGCCTGCCAGTCTCAGATCAAGAAGGATTTCTGTGCTTATCGCTATATCAATAACTAGTAGAAGAGCCCATGTAAACGGGACACAGTAACAGCCGGTCGCGGGGCAGTCAGGCACAGTAAAGACTGCCCGAGCCGCGGCTGATACAGTGACAGCCGGTCGTGGGGCAGTCATGCACCATAGAGACTGCCCGCACCGCGGATGATACTTTGGAGCACCCCTCTCTGTATCAGCCACCTCACGGGCAGTCTCTACTGCGCATGACTACGTTGTTACAAACTATTTATTATTATATAGGATTATTTGAGGAGCACTGTATTTAGAGTGATAGCTCTGTTTTAAAGGGATAATAATACTTCGTTTTATCTTTATTTTATTTTGTAGGCATTAAAAAAACATGAAGAATGATATAAGCCTTATCTCTCAAACCTATATAGTTTGAGAGATAATCACAAGCAAAGTTCCCCCTCCCACCCCTGTTACCTAGTGCATACCTCCCAACATTTCAAACTGCCAAAGAGGGACACTTGTATTTTAGGGGGTGTTTCTGGAGGAGTGGCTAGTGGGCGGGGCATTACCAGTCATTTTTAAGCTATTTCATGACCTATTGTCACCTCCTTGTGTAACCTAATAAATGATTTAGAACAAGATCAAATTATTTTATTTACACAGACTAATTTATAAACACATATACTGACATTTATACAAACAATAAAGTGAGTTTTATTGCTGTAGTGCAATAATAAACACTTATATACACACCACACAATCAGATCTCCTAAAAAAGAGGGACATCAGGGAGGGAAAGAGGGACAGAGGGATTTAGGTCTACAAAAGGGACTGTCCCTCCTAAAGAGGGACACTTGGGAGGTATGCTTTTGTAAACCATCTCTTCTCAGATGTGGAATCCAGTCCATAGACCAGACAGATAACAGCAGGGGACAATCTTCTTCCTATGAGAACAATGAAATCCCTGCCCCCCTTGACAAGCTTTTCAGGTTTTTCCCTTATCTTAATTGAAGATTGTCCCTCTCTGCAGTCTACCTGGGCACCTCCCTTCTGATCTGGCTGAACAGTGTTACATCAGTAAAAGGGGTGGGAGGGGGATACTTTATCATTGAATTACTCTTGAACTACAACTCTGACAGAACTGAAATGACACTCTCCAAAGTCCAAATACTATGATGATTAATTAGAGCTGCTTTTATTATGAAATATTACTATCCCTTTAATTCATGGCCATTTCTATCAGGAGACAAACTTGTAGCTCAGCATTTGTGTACCTTTAAATCCTGCGGCAAGCGTTGGAGGAATATAAAAGTCCTACCAGGCTGCGTTATTTAATATTCTAATCCCATGATGTGATGTTAAAGTAAAACTTTAAGATTTACAATTGCAGCAAAAGGGAACATTTGTTGCTATAAATAAAATTCATTCAGCCAGAGCAACGTGTGTTAAACCATCTATTAAACCAAAGGATAAAAGTGGCTAAAAAAAAAAAAAATCAGATATTTTATTGCTGGGGTGAACTACCCTCGGTTAACCCTTTAAGTGCCAAATGGTCGCCCAGTGCATTGCTTTGGCAGTGCATCGGGCACTAGATGCATACTAACGAATATTGCATTTTACGTGCAATTCATATTTAATTAAAGCGTAACTATCACTCTAAATAAAGCCCCCCCCAATAATCAGGCATATAGAGATAAGCTTAGAAATAGTACCATTATCGCGCGTAAGTACCGTGTTATGAAGAAATCCTTCTTCTTCTGAGACTGACTGGTAGGCTTCTTGCTTTAGTGGCATCTGTGCGCCTGCACTGTCAGTCACTTCCTGTTACCTTAAGGTACAATGCAGCGCCTCCTAGAGGAGACTGGGATGGACAGCGCAGGCGCGCAGATTTCTCTAAGCCAAGATGTCTGCCTGCCAGCCTGGCCGCCAGTCTCAGAAGAAGAAGGATTTTTTCATAACACTGTACTTATGCTCGATAATAGCACTGATTCTAAGCGCATCGCTATATGACTAATTACCATACCTTTCAACATTTCCAATTGCCAAAGAGGGACACTTGTGTTTTAGCGGGTGTTTCTGGAGGCGTGGGTGGTGGGCGGGGCATTACCAAGAATTTTTAGGCTATTTCATGACCTACTGACACCTCCTTGTGTAACCTAATAAATTACTTATAACAAGACCAAAGTATTGTATTTAAACAGACTAATGTATAAACATGTATACTGACGTTTATACAAACCATAATGTGAGTTTTATTGCTGTAGAGCAATGTTATACAGTTATATACACATCACACAATCTGATCTCCTAAAAACAGGGACACCAGGGTGATACACTACTATACACACCACACAGTCTGATCTCCTAAACACAGAGACACCAGGGTGATACACTTATATACACACCACACAGTCTGATCTCCTAAACACAGGGACACCAGGGTGATAGACTTATATACACACCACACAGTCTGATCTCCTAAACACAGGGACACCAGGGTGATACACTACTATACACACCACACAGTCTGATCTCCTAAACACAGAGACACCAGGGTGATACACTTATATACACACCACACAGTCTGATCTCCTAAACACAGGGACACCAGGGTGATAGACTTATATACACACCACACAGTCTGATCTCCTAAACACAGGGACACCAGGGTGATACACTTATAAACACACCACACAGTCTGATCTCATAAACACAGGGACACCAGGGTGATACACTTATATACACACTCTGATCTCCTAAACACAGGGACATCAGGGTGATACACTTATATACACACCACACAGTCTGATCTCATAAACACAGGGACACCAGGGTGATACACTTATATACACACCACACAGTCTGATCTCCTAAACTCAGGGACACCAGGGTAATACACTTATATACACACCACACAGTCTGATCTCCTAAACACAGGGACACCAGGGTGATACACTTATATACACACCACACAGTCTGATCTCCTAAACACAGGGACACCAGAGTGATACACTTATATACACACCACACAGTCTGATCTCCTAAACACAGGGACACCAGGGTGATACACTTATATACACATCACACAGTCTGATCTCCTAAACACAGGGACACCAGGGTGATACACTTATATACACACCACACAGTCTGATCTCCTAACAGGGACACCAGGGTGATACACTTCTATACACACCACACAGTCTGATCTCCTAAACACAGGGACACCAGGGTGATACACGTATATACACACCACACAGTCTGATCTCCTAACAGGGACACCAGGGTGATACACTTCTATACACACCACACAGTCTGATCTCCTAAACACAGGGACACCAGGGTGATGCACTTGTAAATGGCTCTTTAATCCTCTGTGTGCGCTTTGGCAGATCTAATAATGCATTTGGCCTTCTTCAGCCTAGTCTTGTACCAATACCTATCTTCTTCTTTCTGCATCTGCTTATATTTTTTAAATGCTTCTTTTTTCTCCTCTACTATATTTGCCACTTCTTCAGAGTTCAAGTAGGAATACTTAATAACGCTATACTTGCTATGCTGGATAATACTATTTCTAAGCTTATCGCTATATGAATAATTTATCTGGTGTGATAGTTCCATTTTAAATGTTATAGTAAGGTACAGGCTATATAGGTTAGACTCAGAATCAGTGGCTTGCAAACTGGAAAAAAAGGATAAAGCACAGAAAAGCAGATGGTGCAGCACCAGAGCACCACACCACAGTAAAAGCTTGTCTCTAATGTCCTTGTCACTGTGTATGTAGAAGAGAATGAGTGTGTGCGTACCACAGTATGTCAATTTTTTATAGCTATAGTCTGTGTGTCTGGTCTTGAATGTATGATGAATTGCGTCACTCAGTTTCAGTAGAGTATCAGGCTCAGCTGTCTCAGGTAGGATGAGCCCCTGCCTGTATGTTACTGTGACTGTCAGCTATTAGTCAAAATGCTGTTTTTTTTTTGTTTTATTCTCCTTTCTCCCTTTACCACACACTCCCTGCATCCCACCTGTCCAGAGCATATCTAGATACAATCCATACTCCTTGAATGAAGCAACTTCTGCTTCTTCATCATGCCTATACACCAGCTAGAATCGAAAATTCGGCTGCTTCCTCTCTCTCTCCTAAGACTGACAACATGTGATAAACTGGCGCCCCCTATTATACTGGCGATTTAGCGCGGTGGAAAAACATAGGAAAAACTCTTCACTTGGGGTAGGGGATAATATTATTATGATTGATTCCAAAGCAATGGAAAAAAAACAGAAAAAAGGAGAAAACCATCACTTTTCACGTGGGGTTCGTCTGGAAGTTGGGATGAGCTGCTTTTCTCACGTGTCACTTTTGAAGAGAAAGCTCTGATTGTGAATATTGTGATGTCAGCACAAGGTCATGTCCCCCCACCATCTAAGCCACACTAGAGCCGAGGAGAAGTCCTCTGTGATTGCACACCGCTGCAACACTCATAGGGTTAACATAACCCAATAAGACTTGAGTTTGCATTCCTAGTTCCCCTGGCGGGGAGAGTTTTAATCATGCCACGCCACATATCAGTTTGCTGGCTGGGTGATTGATGGTATCGCTGCAAACAAGAGCTCCGACGTTTCGCAGATGTAAGTCAGAAGGAAAGACAAAGAGAACGTTCCCTGGCTCCTTTTCCCGGCCATTTGTTATAGTTTTACAGAACCTTAATGGAAAATGGAATGAACTCACAAGTAAAAAAACATGTTTCCCTTCCCTTTATTAAGTTAAACATACACATCTATTATTTATAGCAAATGCTTAACCCTTTTCATGCTAGACGAGAGAGAACTGTGAATGATCGCCATAGATTTTAGGAAATTGGTTATATGTATAACCCTTTGAGTGCCACAGGGCTACGCAACGCGTTGCGTACCCCTTTGGCATTCAAAGCGGTAATAGCAAAATTAAGTCATTAATGGCCAAATACAACTGCACCACGGAAAATAAATAAACATCCCCACTGATTTAAATTGATGGTTGGAGGGGAAAACAATCCATCTTTTACTATTAAACCCCTTGAGTGCCAAGTGGTAAACTATGCATTGCTCTGCAATGTGTTGTGTATCCCTCTGGCACTCAAAGGGTTAATTGATGCTACCCCCGTGTCCTGGGTGTAGAAGCTTTGTAAACCTACAGCGCTAACAGTACAGTCTCATCTCAAGTGTCTTGTCCAACATCCAGCAAGGGCTGAATCCTCCAATGGCAGCTTCATTCCTATTGGCTGTGCAGGTGGTTGTGACATTGTGGCAGATAACGGGAATAATCAGCCTCCTCTCTTGAGCTCCAAACTCCAACTCTTGGGAGGAGAAGCCAAGAGTGGGACCTGTTCACTGAGGGCTGTTATTTTAAAATGCTGCTACTGCTAGAGGTGGGACCTGCAGTGTCAGGCTCACTCTTATTGGCTGTGCATGTGGGTGTGGCATCACAGCAGCCAATAAGAATCAAAAGCTGCCCCTCTCTAGAGATTCAAACACCAAATCTTGGGAGGCAAAGCCAAGGGTGGGACTTGTTCACTGAGGGCTCTTATTTTATAATGCTGTTACTGCTAGAGGTGGGACCTGCAGTGTCAGGCTCACTCTTATTGGCTGTGCATGCGGGTGTGGCATTGTAGAAGCCAATAGGAATCAAAAGCTGCCTCTCTCTCTTGATCTGCAAACACAAAATCTTGGGAGGCAAAGTCAAGGGTGGGACCTGTTCACGGAGGGCTGTTATTTTATAATGCTGGTACTGCTAGAGGTGGGACCTGCAGTGTCAGGCTCACTCTTATTGGCTGTGCATGTTGGTGTGGTATCACAGCAGCCAATAGGAATCAAAAGCTGCCTCTCTCTAGAGATTCAAACACCAAATCTTGGGAGGCGAAGCCAAGAGGGGGGACCTGTTCACTGAGGGCTGTTATTTTATAATGCTGCCACTGCTGGAGGTGGGACCTGCAGTGCCAGGCTCACTCTTATTGTCTGTGCGTGTGGGTGTGGCATCACAGCAGCAGCAGCAGCCAATAAGAACCAAAAGCTGCCTGTCTCTGGAGATCCAAGCACCAGCTCTTGGGAGGCAATGCCAAGGATGGGACCTGTTCACTGAGAGCTGTTATTTTTAATGCTGCTACTGCAAGAGGTGGGACTAGTCATGTCAGTCCATTCCTACTGGCTGTGCAGGTGGGTGTAAAATCACAGCAGCCAATAGGAATCATTAGCTGCCTCTCCAGTGCCTACCAGCAGCTCTAGAGAGAAAACCCGTGCTTCGACAGAACTGTATTATGATAGCTGTAAGTTAAAGGGATAGTAATACTTAAGTATTACTAATCCCTATAGGAAAGTACTACTTAAAAAAAACATATTGCCCCCAGTGTCATCTCTCAAACCTTTATGGTTTGAGAAATGAACGCTTCTAAAGTTGCCCTCTCCCTCTCCCTTCCCCGTAGTCAGCATTCTAGCTGACTCAGGGAAATCCGGTCAGAGATCATCAGGCGGCTCTGCAGCAGAGCCGCGATTGCGTTAACTAAAAAAAAACTTTCACTAAAACGGTCTTCTACGTGTGCTTGCAAGCCAAGCACACGTAGAAGACCATTTCAGTGAAAGTTTTCTTTTTTAGTAATGAGATCAGGCTGTGCTGGAGAGCCGCCTGAACGTCGTACAACTCTCTTCCTTTCAGTCAGCTAGAACGCTGTCTACGGGGAAGGGGGAGGGAGGGGGAACTTTAGAAGTGATTATTTCTCAAACCATAAAGGTTTGAGAGATGACACTGGGGCAATAATTTTTTTTTTAAGTAGGGCTTTACTATAGGGATTAGTAATACTTAAAGGGATAGTAATACTTCATTTTATCTTTATTTTATTTTGTAGGCATTAAAAAAACATGAAGAACGATATAAGTCTTATCTCTCAAACCTTTATGGTTTAAGAGATATTCACAAGCAAATTATCCCCCCCCCTGTTCAGCCTGATCAGAAGGGAGGTGCCCAGGTAGACTGCAGAGAGGGACAATCTTCAATGAAGATAAGGGAAAAACCTGAAAAACGTGTCAAGGGGGGAAGGGCTTTCATTGTTTTCATACAAAGAAGATTGTCCCCTGCTGTTATCTGTCTGTTCTTACAACCAGATTCCACATCTGAGAAGAGATGGCTTACACTAGGTAAAAGGGGCGGGAGGGGGAAACTTTGCTTGTGAATATCTCTTAAACCATAAAGGTTTGAGAGATAAGACTTATATCATTCTTCATGTTTTTTTAATGCATACAAAATAAAATAGAGTTAAAACGAAGTATTACTATCCCTTTAAGTATTACTATCCCTTTAATAATTCTGCTACCAACAGAAGTGTGAGAAGCAATCTTAAATCCTTTAACCCTTTGAGTGCAGAGGGGTATGCAATGCATTGCAGAGCAAGGTGTTGCGTACCTCCCTGGCACTCAAAGGGTTAAGTATCAGAGGGGGAATACAATGCATTGAACACACCTCTCATCCTTAAAGGGTTAAGCAGCAATAGCCTGAGTTCTAACATACATTTTTAAAAATTATTTTCATGGTAGTTACCCTTGCAATGCATCGTTATACCCACCCCGACCATGAAAGGGTTAACTGAAGTCTGATCAACTGGACAGGCAACTGTAAGGTCTGCGGCTAGTGTGAAACACAAAATCTGTTACCAGATGGAGTTTTGCAGTTTTATTATTTTTGTGAGTCATAAAAAAATAGTTGTAGATTATGAACCTTTTTTTCCCCGTCTTTTTTTAGAGATCAAAAGGAGCCGATTGTAGGAGCCGTGAATGTTCTGGAATGTGGAGAGTCACAACGGTAAAGATCCGTGTAAGGATTTCTGGCTGCCCACAAATGGCCACGTGCAGAAAGAAAGAGGAGAAATTTTGGAGCGATCCTACTGCACCTCAGAGAGCAAAACAAATCATTCACACTGGGGTTGTTAAAGCGGAACTTTCACCCTCTATAAAGTCGCCCCCCAATAATTAGGCATATGGTGACTAGCTTCATAATAGTTCTATTAGCCCATAAAAGTAGCCAGTTCTGAAGTAATCCTTATTCTTGGGAAACTGACAGCCAGACTTCTTGCTTTAGAGCCGTCTGCGCGCCTGTGCCGTCAGTCCCTTCCGGTGCCTTAAGGCACAATGCAATGGGTCCTAGAGGAGACCGGGATGAACAAAGCAGGCGCACAGATGTCTCTAAGCCAAGGTGTCTGCGTACAAGCCTGGCTTCCGGTCTACGACAAAAAAGGATTACTTCAGAACCGGGTACTTATCCTATATAATAATTTGCTAATGTATGTTTGTCAGAAGGCGTCATGCACAGAACAGACTGCCCGTGTCGCGGCTGATAACGGAGAATGACACTCTGCGCAGAGAGGACTGCGGTCTGAAGTCGGAGCGCCCTGCTCCGTTATCAGCCACCGCACGGCAGTCTCTACTGTGTATGACTGCACCACGGCCATTGCTGCCTGGCACTGTGGACCTCGTACACGGGCTGTTCAATTAGTGAGAGGTAATAGAACTATTATGAAGCTAGTCGCCATATGCCTAATTATTGGAGGGCGACTTTATAGAGGGTGACAGTTCTGCTTTAACCCCTAGAAAGGTCTCCAGCAGTCAATGGATTAACCCTTTGAATGCCAGAGAGATATGCAAATCATTAATTTGCAATGCAATGTGCACTATCATCTAAAAAGCAACGTTAATGATTTTGGAAGAGCTTTCAAAATCACCTCTGTGCTGTAGGCGCCATTTTTATTTTGAAATCTTGTTTTTGACTTATTTAGATGTATAGGTTATGCTAATTAAGGATGCTGAACAGTCACTTCCTGTCTCAGCCCTTCATCACTTTTGTTTGCCTCCCCAGTGCACTGCCCACCTCCTCAGCACTTAACCCCTTAATGAAAAGTGATGTGCTAGAACCATCATGCATCTCCAGACGTTATCCTCTTAACAACTAGCGTTTTGGGGAAGTGACCTCCCCTTATGTCTGCTTTGATCCAGGTCTGCACTCCAGCACACGTGACTGATGACATGTACCGGTGCATCGAACGGGGGTCTGAGAGAGACCGCTCCGATCTTGGAGCAGTCAATTTCAGAGCTGCTTGTGCTTACAAAGCTTCTGCAGGAGTGCTCTAAGCACAAAGAATGTGATGAGCCAGGACCGTCACTGATCCTTCGAGGAAAAAAAATATGGTGACTGTCCTTACACATCATCAGTCATTAAGGGGTTAAGGACCAGTGACGGTCCTGGCATATCATGGAATTCTGGGATTGCAGAGTGGTCCAGAATGCACTGATAAAAAAAAAAACCCATGGTGCTCTCGAGTGCCCCACCCCTAGACCTCGTGGTCCTTAAGGGGTTAAAGGGTTAAGCGTCAATGAGTGCAGGAGGCGATGGGCTAGCACAGGAAGTGCCTTCTCAGCATGCCTTTATTAGCATAATTTATACATCTAAATATCTAAAAAGCTAGCTGCTTACCAAATAAAAAAAATAATAATGACACCACATAAAGGGGATTTTGAAAGCTCTTTAAAAATTATAGATGTTACGTTAGACAATCTAATTCCTTTAAAACTGCTGTTTGAACGAGAGAAGAAGCAGCCAGGTGTGGATACATGAACAGGTGTTTAGTCAGATCTTATCAGCCGCGAGCGGTGATCAGTTAAAGCGTTCGCACCAAGAGGCATCCCGGAGAGGTGTCTGGGAAGCCGGCTTGTTGCTGCTGTTTTCCATCAGCAGGAGCCAATTATTCTGTTATGTTATACCTCACTTTGCTAGCAGAACACATATGGCTCTGTCCCTCCTCATACTTGGGGGGGGGTGAGTTTTATTGAAAATGTTAAAATAAAAATAGGTTAAGTAGAGTAATGAAGGATTGCATCTTTTAATTGAAATACACACTTATTTAGTAACAAAAAAAAAGAAAAAAAAAAGATTATATATACACACCACTGCTATGAGATGTTTAATTCAGACATTATTACAGTTCAGAATCTTTATATTTTTATAAAATAACTAATAACAGCTCCCCCTGTTGTCCAAACAGCATTTTTCCCCATTGCACTTTGATTTAATTTTATAATAGAGAATAAGCCTTGGGATATAGCTCCATAAAATGTGGCTAACAGCTCCAACTCACCAATTTGAGCTTAATACATTTTTACATTTTTGAGTCAAGTAATCTCCCAGTGGGAATATGTTTCTGAGTGTGTGTGTATGTGTTTGTATATTTGTGTGTCCGATAGATTTAAAAAATCTGGAATAATATTAGATTTAAAGCTAAGCTAATGGAATTTCAGTCTAAAATGCTCCCATTGAGTAATACAAAGGAATTCCATTGGACAAACTCTGAACAATCTCTAATTAATAGACTTTGGAATTCTGGTTTTGACAAAATTTGAGATTTAATCTTTAGGAATTTAATTTTGCCTTGGGAGGATATTAAGGGGAATTTAAACGAAACTGATGAATTGAGAACCTTCTATTCCAAACTCCGAGATAAATTAATAAATTATTTAGGGAACTATATTACAATTCCATTAACAAAATTTGAAACCCTGGTAACACAATGGACCCCTTCTACCAAAACAATCTCAATCCTCTATAAAATATTGTTAACGGATAACGATAAATTACCCTGTCAAGACCAGTGGGAAGATATTGTGGGAGAAACTTTGGATGAAAATAGCTGGTTAGAGATTATTTCAAGAATACATACAAACTCTATTAATGTTAATTTAACAGAACAGGCTTTTAAAATGTTGCATTTGACTTACTTGGTCCCATCTAAAATTTCTTTAATGTTTAAGGATGCATCTGACTTATGTTTTAGAGATTGTGGGGAAGTTGGTACTTTTAAACATGTTTGGTGGTCTTGCAGGAAGTCCATGATTCTTTGGGCAAAATTGGAAAATCTTTTGTCTCATATTTTGAAAAAGAATATCAAAATTGGTATCTGGGAAGCCTTATTGGGAAGGAGGTTAATTTCATTTAATAAATTTGAAAACAGATTAATGCTAATTGCTGTTCAGCAGCCAGAATATGTGCTGCGACTCAATGGAAGAAAACAGATATTCCTTGGCATATGATTTTAAATAAGATAAATCTTATATGTACTAACGGATATCTATCATCTTTTGAACTTGGAAAATACCAATTATTTCAACAAACCTGGTCTCCATGGATTCATAGCAAATATGGAAAAGATTATAAATCGTTGTTAAATGTTTAGTTTATTTGTTTTATTCATTATTACCTTTTTCTTAATACATCCTTTATCAATCTCAATAAAATATAAAGTTTAAAAAAAAATATTTGTGTGTCCGTGTGTATCTGTATATGTTTGTGTATGTATCTGCATGCGTGTGTGTGTATATGTGTATGTGTGTGTCTACGTGTTTAACCTCAGTTTTTCTGGTTCTCTCTCTTTCTCTGTTATGTCTCTAATTGAATCCCTCACTCTCTCTCACTATTGCAGTCAACGTCTTAGTATCTCATCTAGAACATGGAATACAATTTTGGGCGCCTGTTCTAAAAAAAGATATTACTGAACTGGAAAAGGTGCAGAGACGTGCAACAAAACTGATATAGGGACTGGAGGATCTGGGTTGTAAAGTGAGACTAGCCAGACTGGGTTTGTTTATATTAGAGAAGAGATGTCTAAGGGGTGATATGATTACTATTTACAAATACATTCAAGGTCAATACAAAGAACTAGCCAATGAATTATTTATGCAAAGAGCTGAGCTAAGGTCATCCATTAAGACTAGAGGAAAGGCGCTTTCGACTAAAACAAAGGCAGGGATTCTTTACAGTAAGGAAGGTAAGGCTATGGAATTCTTTGCCTCGGGATGTTGTGCTTGCAGATAATGCAATAGCATTCAAAAAAGCAATGGATGCCTATTTAGCACAGAACAATATTGACAATTATGACAGATGGCTTCAAAGCAAATAGGATATTGATCCGGGGAACTATTTGACTACCAATTAGAGTCAGGAAGGAATAATTTCCCACACACACACACACACTTGGGTCTAGATTGGAAATGGCTCCAGAGGGCTTTTTTTTTGCCTTCCTCTGGATCAACAGGGGTGTTTTTGGCATGGGCTGGACTTGATGGACGCATGTCTTTTTTCAGCCTTATCTACTATGTTACTATGTTACATGTCTCTTGAATGCGCTCTTGTGCACATTCCCTCTTGTGTATACTCTATTGTGCACTTTCATTCT
This sequence comes from Rhinophrynus dorsalis, assembly GCA_037306005.1. NCBI lineage: Eukaryota > Metazoa > Chordata > Amphibia > Anura > Rhinophrynidae > Rhinophrynus > Rhinophrynus dorsalis. Next base: position 108,622,140 of record CM074728.1, on the reverse strand, counting down.
CTCAAGTGCATTCATTCTCTCTTGCAAGTGCTTTCACTCATGTACTCTGTCCTGCTCTCTTGCATGTGCTCTCTTAATCAATTATGTGTGCTCTGTATCTCTCATTGCATGTTGCCTTCCTTGCGCTCTCAGCCTTGCTTTCACTCTTGCATAAATTCCCACTTGGGTGCACTCTGTCTGCCTTGCATGTGTTCCTCTCTTGCGTGAGCTATTTCACTGTCTATTCCTATCAGTCTCTTTATCAGTATGTTTCTCTTTCTGTCTCTTTATCAGTTTCTCTCTGTTTCCTGTATCTGATGTCTGTCTCCTTTACCTGTTGCCTTCTCCTTCTGTCCGAGGTTGGTGAGAATGACAACACCTGGAGAGCCACATGTTGAAAACTCCCATTTAAGTCTGTGTAATTAGAGCTTTAGGTGTTCCATCTACAATCTGGGACATCTGTTACATTAAAACATTGTTTTTTTTTACATTGTTGGCATAGAGGCAAGCTCCAGAAGGTTTGTAAAAGGATGTGTAGTTTTTTACTGCAGGAAATTGAGGAGCTCCTATGAATTCAAGACTACAAATCCCAGAATGCATTTACTCTAACTCTACCCTACTTCTGCCTCTGGGTGTGTCTAGCAAGGAAGCAGGAACACATCCAAGGAGATTTTATATATACAGTATACATAGTTTGTAATAGCAACTATTTGCAGTATATAGTAATACATTTTATTATGACTTGTTTTATATAGTTGTGTGCACTTATTTGGAAGTCTTCTCTTCCTTCTACTTTAAGTCAAGAGCGCCCTCTATCTGCAGTTGAAAAATAAGTCAGACTGTAAAGCAGGCGTTCTTCCAACTCCAGTCCTCTAAGCCACCTAATGTGAGAATTTAGGGGTTGTCCTTCCTGCACACAGAGGGACCAGACAAAAAGATACAGATCAGATCAGCTGTGCACAAGCCGGATCTGGTAAACGCCTTGCATTTTTGGATTGAACAGTCCTCATGAGTGAAGTCAGCTCAATATTCAAATAGTTATTTCTCCTTTTTAATGGCAAAAAATATCTAGTGCTACTCCTGCTCTCTGACTGGTTCTAGGGTTGCCACCCAGCCGGTATTTTACCGGCAGGCCGGTAAAAAATTGGCTTCTGTCCAATGTTAAGTCTATGGAGGGAAGGCCATGGCTGGTATTTTTTTTTGAAGAAAAGGTGGCAACCCTAACTGGTTCATACAGAAAACAAAATGCAAAAAAAAGGACCCGTTTTGCAAGACACATTTTGTATGTTTAATACAAACAAATACGGTTGTTTCGCTCATTCATTCTAGTGGCGTTATATCTGGCATCCAAGAGGTTAACCCTTTGCGTGCCGGAGGGGTACACAATGCATTGCTTTGCAATGCGTTGTGTACCCCTCTGGCACTCAAAGGGTTAACATTAACATATGTGTGGTTTTGATTTATGGATATAAATAAATGCTTCACTTACGCAGGATGACCAATCCGAGCTCTCATACAGAAGCATCTCAGCCAAGCTAGGTATGGTTCCCACCACCCATACATGCACCATTAGTGTTAATTGTGGCTGGATAAGGGTGACTGCTGAGTGGTTAACCACAGACTTGTGGTGGAGGTGACAGTGGGCAAACTGTGAACAGGCACATTCCGGGCCTGCTAAATCAACAAATAAACGGAGCTCATATTAGCCAACTGTAATAGTAAATCTTAGATCCCCGTGGGATTCAGCAAAATTAATTTGTCTGCAAATCCAAGTAATAATATAAAACAGTGATGTTGTTACAGGACGTGCTTGTTAACAAGGGGTTGCATGGTTTTGAATCAGAGAAGGATATATTAATTTTGTTTTCCCTTAACAACCCAGTCTAGATCAGAAGGAGTAATGATTAATATCTAGACAACAATCAAATAAAGGAGTATTTAAAGGAAAACTATCAATCGTCACTAAAGATCAGATGCAAATAGAAACTGGAATAATTTGCTGGGAAAGTAACCACAAATGGGAAACAAGCTAAAAAATGTACTAATTCATACTAATTAAAAATGCCTTTTAAATGGATAGTAAAATTAGATTTTGATGTTGCATATTCTGCATACTATATAAAGTCAAATTGCCTACCATGTCTTTTATCAGCCTCATCAACTATGTTACTATGTTACTTTTTTCACCTCCAACTATTTTATTTTTCGCTTATATGTCAGTGACCATCAAAGCAGGATAATGACACAATGTAACAGTATCCCTGCAGCACTGAGTATTCTGTATGATATCTTTTTTTACATTGTCTGTGTGTGTGTATATATACACATATATACAGTAGTGAATGGGGTACAGTGGTGCCATGCATTTGGGTACACAGTGAACATCAGGGACGTGGTGGACTGCTGCAATGATTTCACTGTAGAGATTTTCACAGGATTTCATCAAACTGATCAATGTTTCGTGTATATATATATATATATATATATATATATATATATATATATATATATATATATATATATATATATATGGCTTATAATTTTTAGTCCTTTCCTACTAGCCAGACCTGAAAAGTTACTCACCACTGCAAGCCAAAACATACCCACCAGGACTGAATTTCTACTCTCCAGGGCTAAATTTTCACTTGCCATTGGCTAGTGGGAAGTGGAAATTTTGAGCCCTGTACATTATATAAAAATATATATATATATATATATATAGTCCAAATGGGAAGCACTCTCACCATCATGAATTCACTGCCCTGGTTCAAAGTCTTGTGGGAAAGCATTAATACCAAGAAATGAGTAAACAGTCAGCACACAGAGGTCTTTTTCAAGTGGAAAAAAGTGTATTGCCAAGACAATACACTTTTTTCCACTTGAAAAAAACCTGTGTATGCTAATGCTTTACTAATTTCTTGGTATATATATATATATATATATATATATACTTCCAAATGGTTGGGTACTCTCTTACTTATATAGCCACTTGCCTGGGTGCCATTCGAATGTAAGAGATAGACAGAAAACTTGTAGAGACGACAGCACTCACAGGTCTCTGTTGATGATAACAGACAGTGGTCTTTATTAACCAAAGTTTCAACCCACACTAGGGTCTATGGCAAGGTTCCTTGACAAAGACCCTAGTGTGGGTCGAAACATGTCTGTAATCATCAACTAAGACCTGTGAGTGCTATCGTCTCTACACGTTCATATATATGTACACACACACTTAAAGGAATAGTAATACTTAAGATGTAAAAAAATATATGTTGTAGGGTTTATGACCCCAAATAAAACAAGGGTACTCCCACTGCTGAGAGATATTTTATTAAAAAGTTATTTCAGCTCAAACTTGAATTTTTTAGGTGTAATATCACAGTGGCCTGAAAATTTACAGTGGCGCTGTTGCTACACCATCCTATGGAGATTTATGGTCTACGAACCAGAGCAGTCCATAGGACAGTGTAGCAACAGTGCCACTGTAAATTTCAGGCTACTGTGATATTGCACCTATAAAATTCAAGTTTGAGCTGTTAGAATTTTTTAATAAAATATCTGTCAGCAGTGGGAGTACCCTGGTTTTACTCAGGGGGATAAACCCTACAACATACAATTTTTTACATTTTAAGTATTACTATCCCTTTAATATAGGGAGTGTTATAGTCCCTTGCCTGCTCCTGTAAATATCTCAGTCCCTGATTCGCCGCATGTGGCCAATCTCTGACTCCCCTGCTTCCCCGGGGACGAGGCAGAGAGCAAATCAGAAGCCACTTCGATTTTTGTATATATAAATATATATTCGTGCTATAACAGTCCATATTTTGTTTGCACATATATATAAAATACAATGTAAATACACACAGAACAGATGTGTATGAATACATAGCCTATAACAGTATAAATCCGCACTCATGCTCAGCATGAAGGGAGATTCATCAGTGAGAGTGAATCCATACCAGGTTACGGCCAGTGTGTTCTGATCACTCCATCATATGACAAGGGATCAAAAGCTGGACCTGAAAGTTGACCAGCAGTTGCTCTTTTCACTCAGTGATTTCCCTCTACACCAGGGCTAGGCAGTCATTGACAGCCCAACTACTGGGGACTAAAGCTTCGACTATCTCCAACCAGCCATTAGCTGGTTTGGGGTGATGGGATTTGTACCTCAGAAATGGCTGAAGAGCCAATGTTTTCCCATCCTGCTTCTACACATTGGTGTCTCTGGAGGGATGTGCAAACCAGCTGCTGTGGATCCGTGTAGCTCAAGTGCTGGAGACTTACACCCTCTCACATACACTCTCTTACACACACACACACACACACACACACTCACACACATTCACTCACTTACACACACACACACACACTCCAGAAAACAAACACACTCCAGAAAACACTCACACACATATTCTAGAACACACACAGACTCTGTCTAACACACGCACTCTCTCATACACACACACTCACACACAAACACATTCACTCACTTACACACACAGAGACTACAGAAAACAAGCACACTCCAGAAAACACACACAGACATATTCCAGAACACACACACAGACTCAAACACACACACACACTCTCATACACACATGAACATGACATATGCCCTAGAAAGGTTTTCACACACTCCCAATATCTGGCCCGGCTCTGTCAGGAAGAACCAGGCCAGGCCGTGGTCTGTAGGTATGGTCTGATATGGCCAATGGGCTATGGACATAGTGGAGGACAGACGTGTAGATACGGGCAAAAAATTAATATTTTTTTCTGGGGTATTTTTGTGTCAAAATTACAATTTGCCCCATTTTCAAGATAAATTCCCACATTTAAAAAAAAATACATTAAATGTCCATGTTTTCACTACTGCCATATCTCATTTTGCTCCTATGCTCATCCTGCAGAGGCTGGTACCAATCATCCTGTATCAAGCTCATCTCTTTGCTTGTTAATCTGACTGGCATAAAAAAATCAGCTGTTTTCTTTGTCTCTCCCAAGCTCAGACTGAACGTGCTGGGAGCTTACAGCCCCTTTATACTTTAGAACAGCGGGAATACATTGGGAAATCTATCCACTTATGGGCGGATACATTATATAATTGATTTCAATGCACTGAAAAAAAAAAGGAAAAAATCAGAAAAATGACACTTGTTGTTGGAATTCCCAGGACAAACTGGAATTTCTGTTTCTCACGGTTCACTTTTGACAAGAACTATTTCTCCGATCCCTAAAGATAAGGCTGGGTCCAAACGTCGACCTGGCCTGTTCCTCTGTAAGCTGGTTTAAGTGGAAATGCAAAGCTATTGGCATGTCAGTGTTACTGGGCTTTTTAAAGTGATAGTAACACATAATATGTTAAAAAAAAGTACAACGTAGGGCTATGGAGATCCAGCATCTAAAAAAACAAAAATCATGTTCCAGGTGCAATAACTTCTGAATAAAACACGTTGCAGCATTGTGGTTGCCCTTGTTTTACTCGGGAAGATAAACCCTACAATATGTATTTTTATATTGAGTATTATTATCCCTTTAAAGGGATAGTAATACTTCGTTTTAACTTTATTTTATTTTGTAGGCATTAAAAAAAACATGAAGAATGATATAAGTCTTATCTCTCAAACCTTTATGGTTTATGAGATATACACAAGCAAAGTTCCCCTCCCCGCCCCTTTTACCTAGTGTAAGCCATCTCTTCTCAGATGTGAGTCTGGTTGTATAATAGGACAGATAACAGAAGGGGACAATGTTCTTTGTATGAAAACAATGAAAGCCCTTCCCCCCTTGACAAGTTTTTCAGCTTTTTCCATTATCTTAATTGAAGATTGTCCCTCTCTGCAGTCTACCTGGGCACCTCCCTTCTGATCTGGTTGAACAGGGGGGGATACTTTGCTTGTGAATATCTCTTAAACCATAAAGGTTTCAGAGATAAGACTTATATCATTCTTCATGTTTTTTTAATGCCTACAAAATAAAATAAAGTTAAAATGAAGTATTACTATCCCTTTAAGTTGTCCTGGAAGCACAGCGGGAGAAAGATGAGAGAAGCTCTCACATCCATCAAACATTCCAGGGAACGTTCTCTTCTCTTCTAGACTCCTCTGGGGGATATAATAGATGCGAATCGCAGAACAAATAAGCAGGGATTACTCGTGTGTGTGGGGCTTTATGAGTGCATCACGAAAGTGGGCGGGAAGTGGGAGGAACTAGGTGGGGAAGGATGAGAAGTGGGCAAGAAGTGGTAGGAATGGGGTGGAAAGTAGCAGTGGGCAGCATTTCAGAGGAAACTCCCCACATCCAGAGAATCAGCCCCTGTCCCCGGAGACCCGGTAATGCACATCGCTGTGAACTCTCCAAATTTGCCTCAGACTCCAGTTTTTGCTGTTAATTACCGGGTCTCCGGAGCAGAGGATTATTTTCAGGATGTGGGGAGTTACTACTGAAACTCTGCCCACTTCTGCTCTTTCCTATTTTTTTACCACTTTGTTCACACCAGTTAAGCCACGCCCCCAGTAGTGATTAAGCCCCACCCCTTTTTGACACAAATCATATCATTTTTCTCCCCCCAGCAGCACCACAGGGCTCCCTCCAGGGAGTCCACACATCAAAGTTCCCAGGTATGTCAATGCACTGTCAAAACCGAAGCCACCAGGGGTTAACTTCTACTCCTTCCCACCCAGTTCCTCCCACTTCACACCCACTTGTGTGATGCCCCAGAAAGCTCTGACCCAATTACAGGTAAACCTCCCCCCCTTTTTTGCCTCAATTTGCAGCAATTCTACTCCCCAGCAGCATTAGACCTCCACAAATGAAAGTTTCCCAGTATGCATATTTAAGCATTACGTTTCTGATTGACTTGAGCTATTGGGATCCACAGAATATTTAGACTGGAATGTTCATTAGATATTCGCTGATGTTCTGTGTTGGAAACCTTTTGACCACTGTGTACCTCATGATCTTCCTTCTTCCCCTTGTTGATAAAAATCAATACAAATTATATTAACAATATAATAATAATACTATGTTTGAGCGCTAATTAGTTTTGGATGAAAAAATATCTGCCAGCACTTGGATTTTTCTTGTTTTCCTCGAAAGAAAAAGCCCTGAAACATTTATTTTCTTCAAAAGAATGTTAATTGTTCTTTAACTCTTTGCTTGCCAGAGGGGTAGGAAACGCAATAGTTCACAATATGTTGCCTACTCATGTGGAGCTTGAAGGTTTCCCCCCTTGAATGCTAACGTTGGAAGCCTTTCTAGCACTGAAAGAGTTAAAATTGCCATTTTAATTCATACAAATTTGTATTTGCACCTATGGAGCTGTCAATTTACTGAAATATTTTGCCGCTTTATTGTAGATATCCTATATTATAATTTGCTAAGGATGTTTGTCAGAAGTCGTCTTGCTCAGTAGAGACAGCTGCGCAAGCTGTAGTCATGCTCAGTACAGACTGCACGCGCCGCGGCTGATACCGAGTTCAGACCAAAGTCCTCTCTGCGGACCTTCCTGGGACCAAGCAGTCCTGCTTGGTCCCAGGATGATGCGCATAGAGGACTACGGTGTGAATTCGGAGCGCCCTGCTCCGTATCAGCCGCGGCTGTTAGGGCAGACTGTACTGCGCGTGACTGCAGCACCTCCAGTGTTGGCCCATGTACACGGGCTTTAAAACTATTAGTCTTCATAATGCATTTAATAAACCCATCCCCAGGCCTTTTGGAAAGCTAACAACACTGCCTCTCAGAAGAAAATATTTCAGGCTGTTTCCAAAAGTTTCACTTATGGTTAAAGTGTGTAATATACTCTGCAGGCTACGTTAGTAATTAGCTTTTATGCAAGGAAAGATTTGATTAACTTCACCAATAAGATAATGAAAACAAGATACTTTGGTAAGATTGCTAAGCTACTGTCCAACTCTCACACTATAAAATGATTTTGCAGCGCCTTGAACAGAGCAGATTCCGCTATTGTGTTGGCTCACACCCCAGAGTTGTTCTGCACATCTGGAACACAAATGGACTGTCTGACTGTGAAGACAAGGGATGTTATTGCACAAAGTCTGTCTGTTGGAATCTTGTGAATAACAAATTATATATATTTTTTCTTTGCGTTTTATGTTTTTTTTGTTGCAAGGTACAGTATGTTTGCGAAGACATTTAACTTTTTCTTGAGTATGCCAAATGATGATGCATGCACAGCAATCTGGCTCTAAGATAGAACTCTTGTTTTATTCGGAGGAAAAATCTTTTTAATTTGAGGATTTATTACGTTCCTTTATTGTTTTTTTCTGTGTAAGCCAATGCAATATATCAAGGGGATAAAATACTGGCTAATAAATTGTAGCCAAGTATTTTGATTTTTGACAGTTATGCAAGAATTAGCCATTAGTTGTATATCACTCTTATCTTAAGAGTCTTATATTCAAAGGTAAGAATTAATTTTGGGTCAGGCCAACAGCACCACAGGGGAAAAATGAAATTTCCCCAAACTCCCATTGATTTAAATAGAGATTTTAAACTAGACCTGTCACCTTAAAGTGGATGTGTCATCTATGGACAACATTGCATGAATATTTAGGCTACATATCAAATACTACGAAAACGGTACTCATTTTTTATTTAATGTTTTGATTTTTGCAAATTTAACTTACAAAGTCTATGAGTAAGGGCTTTTTTAAGCTCGAAACGCGTTAGACGGTATCTGTACCTGTCTTGACGTCTCATTTGTCCGTTGTTTGGGATGTATCTTCATGCCATTTTTTAGTTTTTTCAATAAAGTTAATACGATTTTATTATCCACGTCCGATTCGTTTGGAGTGCCGCCTGCACCTTTGTTTGGAAAGTCTGGGCTGTAGCTACTTCCACATAGAGACGCTCTGACTCTGCTCTCCTCACTCAACCAATGGCGGAGGATTCTATCTGTAAGATGGAGCGTTCTCATTGGCCAGAAATCGATCTCTGCCAATGAGACCGCTCCTGCTTTCAGACAGAAGCCTCCGTCATCTGAGGCGTTTGGAGAGCAGAGGCCGGGAATCGGGTTGCAGTTTATGCAGAAGTAGCCGCAGCCCAGACTTTGTAAGTTAAATTTACACAAAATCAAAACCTCAAATAGAAAATGAACACCGTTTTAGTAGTATTTGATATGCAGCCTAAATATTTATGCGATGTTGTCCATAGGTTACACATCCACTTTAAGATATAATTAATAGTGGGCACTTTGCTGAGATATCATTGAGATGCTGATGGTGTGATTCTGTTGGAGTATAATTTGGAATGCCACTTTTTTCTAAAGAGAAAATCAGTCATACCTTTTGCACAGGTAATAGACTCCAGTCCATGTTCTCTTTTCATTCTAATCCTATCATCTGTTTCATGTGATTTAGGGATTTAGCATAAGGGTATAGTGTTCTTCTTTACATATATATATATATATATATATATATATATATATATATATATGTAGATTCTCACACACACACACGTACACACACACACACACACACACACACACACACACATATATATATACAGTTTTTGTAGTTCATGAACCGCACTGACAGGACTTCCAATTTGACGAAGAAATTATGCAATATTTATTATCGTTAAAGCCCCACTTTGGGCCTTTATCAAGATAGCTCATTGACAAAGACCCAAAGTGGGGCTGAAACGTTGATAATAAATATTGCATCATTTCTTCATCAAATTGGAAGTCCTGTGAGTGCGGTTCATGAACTACAAAAACTGCATGTATTTTTTATGGGATCAAGCACCCAGGCCATTGCCTTTGTTTATTGGAGAGTGCACAGATATATATATATAATATAGTTTATAGTTCAAGAACTGCATTCACAGGACTTCCAATTGTGCAATTTATGACAAAGACCCAAAGTGGGTCTGAAACTTTGATATAACGAATAGCACATTTTCTCATCATTTGCAAGTGTGGTTCTTGAACTACAAATTGTATGTATAATATGGGATCTGACACCCAGGCCATTTCTGCATTTTAATAAGGAGAGTGCAAAGGCTATTTGCCCTGTTATATATATATATATATATATATATATATATATAGAGAGAGAGAGAGAGATAGAGAGAGAGCATTCTTACACAGTAGTCAGTACAATCTGCTTCTGCAGAGACATCCTCAGCAGGGCTAGTAAGCTGATAGCTAAGTGTTATAATGCAGTTAATCAGATGTTTAACCCTTTGAGTCAACGGGTAAGCAATATGTTGCTCTGAAATATGTTGGTTACCCCCACTGGCACTCAAAGGGTTGGGGGAGGGATGAGACCGTGGTTGTAGCAGCATAGAAAGTTACTGGGAGATAGCAAAGTGCCACAATAACATATAAACACTCCCACATGAATATGGCAATGGCTCGTTAAGTTGCATTTCAATATGCAAATGAACCATTGTCAAAGTAGTCAGTGCAAAATTGTAAACACTGGCGGATTTATGACGATGACGGAGTATTTGTGGTGTACACATAGAAATAAGATGGGGAAGACATCATAATGCTCATGTCGATAGGCATAGCTGGGATCTCTCCGAATTTGCCCCGGTGACTCCGGTTTTTGCAGATAATTACCGTTTCTCTGGGGCAGAGGCTGATTCAACGGACGTGGGGTATTTCTAATGCAACTCTACCCACTTCTCCTCCTTCCCAGTTTGTTCCTCCCACACCCCGCCTACTTCTGCTCCTTCCCAGTTTGTTCCTCCCACTTCCCGCCCACTTTTCCTCCTTCCCAGTTTGTTCCTCCCACTCCCCGCCCACTTCTCCTCCTTCACAGTTTGTTCCTTCCACTCCCCGCTCACTTCTCCTCCTTCCCAGTTTGTTCCTCCCACTCCCCGCCCACTTCTGCTCCTTCCCAGTTTGTTCCTCCCACTTCCCACCCACTTCTCCTCCTTCCCAGTTTGGTCCTCCCACTCCCCGCTCACTTCTCTTCCTTCCCAGTTTGTTCCTCCCACTCCCCGCCCACTTCTGCTCCTTCCCAGTTTGTTCCTCCCACTTCCCACCCACTTCTCCTCCTTCCCAGTTTGGTCCTCCCACTCCCGCCCACTTCTCCTCCTTCACAGTTTGGTTCTCCCACTCCCCGCCCACTTCTCCTAATTCCCCAGCCTAGGCCTCAAACTTTTTTTACGTTTTGTAAATCCCGCCCCCACTCACGATTAAGCCCCGACCCTTTTAGATGCAAATTGCACCATTTATCTCCCTCAGTGGCACCACAGGACTCCCCTTTATGGAGAGTACATAAGAAAAAGTTCCCAGGTATTTCCATATTACATTGATACAAATATGACACAAGCTCATCAAGCTGGCCATCTCGGCCCTGGTGCACTAGACCCCTCAATCACCACCCAGCAACACCCCTGCACTATACTGCAAGATCTTTGAAGGAAACAGATCAAAAAAGACACTAAACCAATCAATATATGAAGCTAAGAGCACACTGGCAATGCTTTATACAATATAAATTATCATTATTGATTATGTATTGGATTTCAGCAACCTCCTTGTCACAAAGGAAATGCCCCTGAAATGATCTTCTGCATATGTCAGGATAAATTCATTAGCTATTAATTAGGATGCAATTGATGCCTCAGCAGGACTTCACTTATAATTAGTCGTGTTGTGTAGAGCGATGGAAACAAAACGAACACCGCGTGAGCTTCAGAAAGAATTAACTGATGCTCTTAGATGGAAATGTATCCCCAGTATGGTACTGAGTGCCAGGCAGCTAGGAAGAAGCACTTATCTCTCAAAAGCCTTAGAAATGAGAGCTATTAATTGCAGTGTGGGCTTGGTTAAATGTTCACATTAATGCCGTTGCACATACTGAGCCCAATCTAGGTTCCAACTCATTACACTTTGGAAGGAATCAGGGAAAGCGTTGTCGGGTAAATGAGCTATAGTAACCATACATGTCCGGACAATGTATGCTCCATAAAGCTGATGAACGGAATAAAAATGACTGGATGTTCGCCGCAAATGTACGTTTGTCAATGGAAGGCCCACAAGTGGTTTGGAGAAGCTATAAAATAACTATTTTCCTTCTGGACGCAATCCACTGGTACATTGAACAAAAAAGGTTAAAGGGGAAGCTTTTCCTTTGAATAAGTGCCTCTTAATTTCTTTAACGCTTTAACTGCCACTCAATACGTTGGATACCTCCCTGGGGCTCAAAGGGTTAAAATAGAACAGAACTGATTTCCTAGCCTTACACCAGCCTAATACCGATTCATTAAGCTAGAAATGCAGAAAATTCTCCCCTTAACCCTTTGAGTGCCACTGGTACTCAAATGATTAACCCCTTAAGGACCAGCATGATCCTGCGCGGCCGGCACTTGCAGACCACGGGGCATTTTTTTTTTTATTATCTCTTCCGGTTCAGGGCTTCCGGAGCGGCGTGCAGCCGCGCTGGGAGCCCTGAACTCCATGCCGTGCCAGGACCATCATTGGTCCTTAAGTGCCGGACCGCCATGACGGTCCTGGCACGGCAATGGTCCTTAAGGGGTTAAAGCCATTTGCAATACGGGGTGGACTTTTGTGAAAGTGACGCGTATGGGTGTTATGATTAATATAATGTATTGCAAGACACAGCTGTACATGGTGCACGTTTACTCAGTTTCCCTGTGTATGGTTTTTGGTAGGCGTTGGGAGGGGAGGATATTGGCTGCATTAACCCTGTGAGTGCTAAAAGGGGTGTGCAATGCATTGGAAATCAATGGGTTAAAGAGATAGTAATGTTTCACAAAAAAAAACAGCCCCAATTAATCATCATAGTATTTGGGCCACAGAGAGTGTTATTTCAGTGCTGTCAGAGTTGTAGTTCAAGAGTAATTGAATGATACAGTATCCCCCTCCCGCCCCTTTTACCTAGTGTAAGCCGCCTCCCCTCAGATGTGGAATCTAGTCTCTTGACCGGACAGATCATAGCAAGAGACAATCTTCTTACTGTGATCACAAGGAAAACCCTGCCCCCCTTGACAGGTTTTTCAGGTATTTACTTATGCTCACTGAAGATTGTCCCTCTCTGCGATCCATCTGGACAGTCTTGCTGCTCTGAAGTGAGCAGTGTTACATCAGTAAAAGGGACGGGAGGGGGATACTTTATCATTCAATTAGTCTTGAACAACAACTCTAACAGTATTGAAATAACACTCTCCATGGCCCAAATACTATGAAGACTAAATGGAGCAGCTTTTATTGTGAAACATTACTATCCCTTTCATCCCTTCACGACCGCAGTCCTGGGAAGTAACCTTCCCTTAAGGACCACTTTGAAGATTCCGACATGCAGGTACATGTGACCTGTGACGCGTACCGGCACGCAGCACTAGGGACTGAGAGAGACCGCTCCAGTCTTGGAGCAGTCAATTTCACTCCCCATTTTTACTTACAGCGATCCCGGAGGAGCGCTGTAAGTAAAATATACGTGATGTGCTATGACCGTCACCGGTCCTTAACTCAAAAAACACGTGACGGTCATAGCACGGCACGTGGTCATTAAGTGATGAAAGTCTTCACAACAGCACAGTGAGCAAAACAATATTCCAAGAAAACACACAACAGAGGTGTGCTCTATAGAACAGTATAACAGTCAGAAAATCAGCAACGTGTAAAAAAATAAGTATATTATAACTGTTTGTATTGGAGCAGAGTTCTTGGAGTCCCATCAAGTGTTACTATAAACGCAGCTGAAATCTGTGTGACTGGCATCTCAGGAGCCCCTAGTTAAGGCATTCTTGGCTCCCTAAGCTCCACCCATGACCACACCCCCACTATGCATATAACCCCACCCCCTGCCCCATCCATTGTTTCCTGGCATGGAAAATACCCTTTGCCTATAACAAGCAAACACAAAAAAAGCAATGCGTTGGAGATCTCTCTTGAATCCAAGGGGTTAAATAACAGCTTGTAGAGTGGTGTAAAACTGACACAGGGACAGGGAGATTGTTCTAGTCACACCCACAATTCAGAATGTGGGTGTGGCCAGCACGGCTCAAAATTTGGAGCTATAGTAGGGTGACCAACTGTCCCTGATTAACCAAGACAGTCCCTTATTTTGAATGTGTGTCCATTGTCCCTGATGACGACTTCCTGGGACAGTAAAAAGTCCTGGAAAAAAGACTCCAGAGCAAAGAGGTCTAAACACTAGAAGGAGAACATCCCATTGCCTACTGTGTCAGGAAGTGACGCCTCTGCTGGACTACAAGAAAATGGCCTCCAGACAGATCGCTAAACACTAGAGAGAATGGAGCCTTCATCCTGATATCAAAAAGGAGCTGCAGTACAATTTTTTAGTAGTATAAGGCTCGTCTAAGGACGTGAAGCACCTGTTCTTGTAGTCCACCACAGTCCTCACTTCCTGTCACAGCAGTCAAAGGGCAGTTCCCCCTCTAGTGTTTAGAACTCTGTGGTGCGCCAGATAAAGAGCAGGCAGTGTACTTATGTCTAGTGATGTACAATGACCTCTTCCGCATGACTGCACTAAAGCCGAGGACAAGTACTTTGCTGCTCTCACCTCTGCAGTGTCCCCGAATGGCAGACTGGATATGTGGTCACCCTAAGCTATAGGCAGTTGTCTACTCTGCCTATTGGGAAATCCAGCAATGGGTTTATCCCCAATCCCCGTGCAGGGAAACAACTTACTTCCTAGAGTAACATTAATCAAGTGTTTGAATTATAAATTTAGTATTTAACATTTCTATTGAAAAGACTGGTTTGGAAGGTTTTATGTTTGACAAATAGTCTTATCAGTAAAAAGCATTATTTATATGCATGTTTTTAGCTTTGTTCCTTTGTCTGCAAAGTAATTATAATTTGCTCATTACTCAAACAGATTATCATAAGTAAATGATTTGCTTCAACTTTCTCTTATTGACAATAAGGGACACATGTTTCTGTTATTTCAACAGACTAAATGGAAATAAGTAACAATCGTGCTGATAAGATCTCCCTGCGGCTAGGTTAGCAGGCGCAAGTTCATACCTCCCAACATTTCAAATGGCCAAAGAGGGACACTTGTGTTTTAGGTAGGGCTGCAACAACTAATCGATAAAATCGATAATGAGAATCGTTGCCAACGATTCTCATTATCGATTAGTTGTGCCGCCCAGCAGCCCCCCCAGCCGCCGTATGTTTTGAAAGGATGAGCGCCTTAACCCTTTGAGTGCCAGAGGGGTAAGGAAACAATGATTTGCAATGCGTTCCTTACCCCTCTGGCACTCAAAGGGTTAATGTCTGCCGGATGCTACTGTCTTTTCCCACTGCCCGCACTGATGACATCCGGGGCGGAACCAGAGAAAGAGGTACATGGGGGAGAAAGAGAGGCACAAGGGGGAGAAAGAGAGGTACAGGGGGGAGAAAGAGAGGTACAAGGGGGGAGAAAGAAGTACATGGGGGAGAAAGAGGTACAAGGTGGGAGAAAGAAATACATGGGGGAGAAAGAGAGGTACAAGGGGGGAGAAAGAGAGGCACAAGGGGGAGAAAGAGAGGCACAAGGGGGAGAAAGAGAGGTACAGGGGGGAGAAAGAGAGGTACAAGGGGGGAGAAAGAGGTACAAGGGGGAGAAAGAGAGGCACAAGGGGGAGAAAGAGAGGTACAAGGGGGGAGAAAGAAGTACATGGGGGAGAAAGAGGTACAAGGGGGGAGAAAGAAATACATGGGGGAGAAAGAGAGGTACAAGGGGGGAGAAAGAGAGGCACAAGGGGAGAGAAAGAGGGGCACAAGGGGAGAGAAATAGAGTTGCAAGGGGTAGAAAGAGAGGTGCATATACCCCATAGTAAAATAATACAATGACACATGTTAATGTGTAAAGTTTTTTATTCTGCTGTTTGTTTTTAACACTGTTTGTTCATTGAATCATTTTAAAAAATGAAAAATTTGCATTTTTTTTATCCGATTAATCGAAAAAATAATCGCCCAACTAATCGATTATCAAAATAATCGTTAGTTGCAGCCCTAGTTTTAGGGGAAGTAGCTGGGGTCGTGGTTGGTAGGCGCAGCTTTACAGTGGATTTTTAGGTTTAATACCTGACCTATTGAAACTTTTATAAACACATATATTGACGTTTATACAAACATTAATTTGAGTTTTATTGCTGTGGAGCAATGTGATATACTTATATACACACTACACAGTCTGATCCTCTTAAAGGGATAGTAATACTTTGATTTCAAAATGTCTAATATTGTAGCTATTAAAGGGAAAGTAATACGCCAAAATTACTATCCCTTATACTGAAGCCCTTTAAAAACTGAATTAAATGCCACCAGCGGCATCTCTCAAACCTTTATGGTTTGCGAGATAGCCACTTTTAAACTTCGCTCCCCCCTGCCTCTCCGCTGACGTCAGAATTCTTGCTGCAGCACGGAAATCCGGTCCCGGGACTGGCGGAGGCTCTTTAGCAGAGCCGAGATCTCCTTATGGAAGATAAGATCCTTCATTAAAACTGTCTTCTACGTGTGATTGGTTACCAAACACACGTAGAAGACCGTTTTAGTGAAGGATCGTTTCTTCTATAACGAGATCTGGCTCTGCTGAAGAGCCTACACTTGATTCAATGAACGGATTCCCCTGCTGCAGCAAGAACGCTGACGTCAGGGGAGAGGAAGGGGAGAGTGAAGTATAAAAGCGGCTATCTCGCAAACCATAAAGGTTTGAGAGATGCTGCTGGTGGCATTTAATTCAGTTTTTTAAGGGCTTCAATATAAGGGATAGTAATTTTGAAGTATTACTATCCCTTTAACTATAGAAGTAGAATAAGCTACCTCCCATTTCTCAAATATAGTTTTTGCATTTGTAGCATTTAAAGATCCCCCCTCCCTCCCCTTTCTCATACGTCAGTGCGCTAGGTGACAGAGGCAGGTCCTGGTCTCGGGACCAGCAGAGGCTCTTCAGCAGAGCCCGAATTGCGACATTTATGAAGAAATACTTCATTGGAACGGTCTACAAAGTGTGCCTGGTTTACAAGCACACTTTGTAGACCGTTTCAATGAAGTATTTTTTCATAAATGCCGCGATTTCTGATCTGCTGAAGAGCCTCTGCTGGTCCCGGGACCAGGACCTGCCTCTGTCACCTAGCGCACTGACGTATGAGAAAGGGGAGGGAGGGGGAACTTTTTTTTTTTTTTTTAATATTTATTTTTATTGAAAAAAACGACAGGGTACAATAATGCTTCGCCGTGATACGTAGCACATACGGAAAAACCTACATGATATAGTACACACAAGTCAACAGATAGTACAAATGAAAGTGAGCGAGTAGGTATCTGACGGCAAATAAAAGGGAGAAGAAAAAAACGGAGAGATATATCCCAAGTTGTTGCAGGAGACTGTCGTTTAAATTTAAATTTATCCTGGAATCAAGGGAGAAAAATAGGAAGAGACGATAGAAGAGAAGAAAGAAACAAAGGAAAGGGAGAAAAAGAGGAAGGCATGGAACGGGAGTAGTGTGAGAGAGAGAGTGGGTGAAGGAGATCGGCTTCGGGATAATCAAAAAAAGAATCTACTAGAGAAAGGAGAGTCAGTTATTCCCTGAGCGTTCCACAACCGATTTCCAGGTCGTAATGAAAGTGGAGAGGTAGCTAACATCTAGGCCCTGTTTGATTCTTGCTATTCTCGCATACCTCCCAACATTTCAAAATGCCAAAGAGGGACACTTGCGTTTTAGGGGGTGTTGCTGGGGGCGTGGCTGGTGGGCGGAGCATTACCGAGAATTTTTAAGCTATTTCATGACCTGTTGACAGCTCCTTCTATAACCTAATAAATGACTTACAACAAGACCAAAGTATTTTATTTACACAGACTAATTTATAAACACATATACTGATGTTTAAACAAACAATAATGTGAGTTTTATTGCTGTAGAACGATGTGATACACCTATACACACACCACACAGTCTGATCTCCTAAACACAGGTACACCAGGGTGATACACTTATATACACACCACACAGTCTGATCTCCTAAACACAGGGACACCAGGGTGATACACCTATACACACACCACACAGTCTGATCTCCTAAACACAGGTACACCAGGGTGATACACTTATATACACACCAAACAGTCTGATCTCCTAAACACAGGGACACCAGGGTGATATACTTATATACACACCACACAGTCTGATCTCCTAAACACAGGGACACCAGGGTGATACACTTCTATACACACCACACAGTCTGATCTCCTAAACACAGTGACACCAGGGTGATACACTTCTATACACACCACACAGTCTGATCTCCTAAACACAGGGACACCAGGGTGATACACTTCTATACACACCACACAGTCTGATCTCCTAAACACAGGGACACCAGGGTGATACACTTATATACACACCACACAGTCTGATCTCCTAAACACAGGGACACCAGGGTGATACACTTCTATACACACCACACAGTCTGATCTCCTAAACACAGGGACACCAGGGTGATACACTTATATACACACCACAAAGTCTGATTTCCTTAAAAGAGGGACATCAAGGTGGGAAAGAGGGACAGAGGGATTTGGGTCTAAAAGAGGGGCTGTCCCTCCTAAAGAGGGACACTTGAGAGGTATGTTCTCGTGAGGATCAAATGGTCTCGAGCTCTCGAGTGCCATTCTGCTAATGATGGAGGATCAGCATCCTTCCAGTGAGCTGGGATCAATGACTTAGCCGCAGATAATAATAACAGCAGAATAAGACGTTTGCGTAGCGGAATATCAGACAATCCCGAAAAGAAGGGAGGAGGGATCTTTAAATGCTATGAGAAATGGGAAGTAGCTTATTCTACTTCGATAGTTAATAGCTACAATATTAGACATTTTGAAATCAAAGTATTACTATCCCTTTAAAAGAGGGGAACCAGGGTGGGAAAGTGGAGGAAATGTGGGTCTTGAAGAGGGACTGGGTCTTGAAGAGGGACTGTCCCTCCTAAAGAGGGACAGCTGGGAAGTATTCAAGTTGAGAATGCCGAGATGTAGCACTGATCAAGCCCCCCATGTGTTCCCCAAGAAGAATTTTAGGCACAAATAGCCTAGTAAATCAGTGTTGAGCATATATACGGCTAGAACACAGATCAGAGCTCTTGTTTTTCAACTGAATCATAAATCTACATTCTCCACAGTGATTCTTTAACCGTTCGAGTGCCGGAAGGGTACGCAATGCATTGCTTTGCAATGCATTCTGTATCCCTCTGGCACTCAAACGGTTAATACAAACAACGATGCTTTTTAACAACCTTGAAATCTGAATAGCTTTTTTCTCCCTAGAACAGTACATGCGTCACCGCTCTCTTTCTGTATCCTTAAATGCATCTGAAGTCTTGCTGCTGCTCTTCCCATCATCCGTCAATGCCAGACAGCTGCTGGATTCTTAGATTGGGCTAATGTACTAATAACGGGAGTAATTCTGCGGTAAACAGGTTGCGCCAGAGGGGACCAATTAACATGTTCCATTGATTTAATTGGGGCTTTGATCCCTTTGGAATGCTACAGAGGAATTTTCTGCCTTATACCTGTTACCTTCCACACTCAAATAAACTGTTCAGAAATGCACTGCTCAGTTCCCTACTACTAACTTCCTGT
Organism: Rhinophrynus dorsalis; assembly: GCA_037306005.1. NCBI lineage: Eukaryota > Metazoa > Chordata > Amphibia > Anura > Rhinophrynidae > Rhinophrynus > Rhinophrynus dorsalis. Next base: position 108,602,575 of record CM074728.1, on the reverse strand, counting down.
CTTACACCTACATTACCTCCCCACTCACTGACACTGCTCAGTAATGCATTACCCACCTCCCCTATCACTAACTTCCTGTCTTACACCTACATTACCTCCCCACTCACTGACACTGCTCAGTAATGCATTACCCACCTCCCCTATCACTAACTTCCTGTCTTACACCTACATTACCTCCCCACTCACTGACACTGCTCAGTAATGCATTACCCACCTCCCCTATCACTAACTTCCTGTCTTACACCTACATTACCTCCCCCACTCACTGACACTGCTCAGTAATGTACTACTCACCTCTCCTAGCACTGACTTCCTGTCTTATCCCTACATTACCTCCCCACTCGCTGACACTGCTCAGCAATGCACTGCCCACTCCCCTAGCACTGACGGCCTGTCTAATCCATACATTACCTCCCCAATCACTGACACTGCTCAGCAATGCATTGCCCAACCCCCAGCACTGACTTTCTGTCTTATCCATACATTACCTCCTCACTAACTGACACTACTCAGTAATGCATTACCCACCTCCCCTAGTACTGACTTTCTGTCTTATCCATACATTACCTCCTCACTCACTGACGCTCAGCAATGCATTGCCCATCCCCCCTAGCACTGACTTTCTGTCTTATCCCTACAATACCTCCCCCACTCACTGACACTGCTCAGCAATCCATTGCCCACCCCCCTAGCACTGACTTCATGTCTTATCCCTACATTACCTCCCCACTCACTGACACTGCTAGCAATGCACTACACACCTCCCCTAGCACTGACTTCCTGTCTTATCCCTACATTACCCCCCACAATCACTGACACTGCTCAGCAGTGCATTACCCACCTCCCCTAGCACTGACGTCCTGTCTTACACTGACACTGCTTAGCAATGAATTACCCACTTCCCCTACCACTAACTTCCTGTCTAACACCTACATTACCTCTCACTCACTGACACTGCTCAGCAATGCATTATCCACCTCCCCTAGCACTGACTTCCTATCTTATCCCTACATTACCTCCCCACTCACTGACACTGCTCAGCAATGCACTGCCCACCTCCCCTAGCACTGATGCCCTGTCTAATCTCTACATTACCTCCCCTCTCACTGACACTACTCAGCAATGCATTACCCACCATCCCTAGTACTGACTTCCCGTCTTATCCCTACATTACCTCCCCACTCACTGACACTTCTCAGCAATGCATTGCCTACCTCCCCTAGCATTGACTTCCTGTCTTATCCCTACATTACCTCCCCACTCACTGACACTGCTAGAAATGCATTACCCACCTCCCCTATCACTGACTTTCTGTCTTATCCCTACATTACCTCCCCACTCACTGACACTGCTAGCAATGCATTACCCACCTCCCCTAGCACTGACTTCCTGTCTTATCCCTACATTACCTCCACACTCACTGACACTGCTCAGTAATGCATTACCCACCTCCCCTAGCACTGACTTAGTGTCTTATCCCTACATTACCTCCCCACTCACTGACACTGCTAGCAATGTATTATTAACCACCTCCCCTAGCACTGACTTCCTGTCTTATCCCTGCTTTACTTCCTCCATTTACTCCAGAATGACTGGCAGTGATGATGTAATCTGATGCATTGTGCATCCCTAGGCTCATTTTACTTTAATCTGAAAAAATTCTCAGCAACTGTCATGTCCACCTTCACGGACTCGGCATCCACGACTGACTGAAGATGTAATCAACTGACAAAGGCACAAAGAAAAAAATGATAGGGCCATTATAATTTTCCGGATATAGTAAGGTAAATGGAGGATTGTTATTATTGAGGTGTTACTTCTTCTTTAAATGGGGTCTTAAACCCATAAAATCCTAGAGAGATTCCCAACACATTGCCTCACAAGACTTCTTTCTTGATTTCAAGGAGTTAAACTTCCCAATTAACCGTTTGAGTGCCAGAGGAGTACTCAACGCAGAGGAATGGGAGAAATGGAGAGCAGTAATGGAAGAAATTGAGAGAAGGAATGGGAAAAAATGGAGAGCAGGAATGGGAGATATGGAGAGCAGGAATGGGAGAGATGGAGAGCAGTAATGGGAGAGATGGAGAGCAGGAATGGGAGAGATAGAGAGAAGGGATAGAAGAAATGGAGAACAGGAATGGGAGAGATAGAGAGAAGGGATGGAAGAGATGGAGAGCAGGAATGGGAGAGATAGAGAGCAGGAATGGAAGAGATAAAGAGCAGGAATGGAAGAGATGGAGAGCAGGAATGGGAGAAATGGAGAGCAGGAATGGAAAAGATAGAGAGCAGGGATGGGAGAGATGGAGAGCAGGAATGGAAAATATAGAGAGCAGGAATGGGAGAGATGGAGAGCAGGAATGGAAAAGATAGAGAGCAGGAATGGGAGAGATAAACAGCAGGAATGGGAGAGATAAACAGCAGGAATGGGAGAGATGGAGAGCAGGAATGGGAGAGATGGAGAGCAGGAATGGAAAATATAGAGAGCAGGAATGGGAGAGATAGAGAGCAGGAATGGGAGAGATGGAGAGCAGGAATGGAAGAGATAGAGAACAAGAAAAGGAGATGAAGAGCAGGAATGGGACTAATGAAGAGCAGTTATGGGAGAGATGGATACTAGGAATGGGAGAGCTGGGGTGCAAGAATGGGAGCAATAAACCAGGGTAAATAGCTGACTAGCTAAATAATTATTTTTGCTCAGACATTGGCCAAGGCTGTGAAGGAGGGGACCACCCATTAAGAAGATGAACTGTTAAACCAGCAGACACCAGACTGTTTAACCAATCCCTGTTGAGTGAAGTGGTTCCGGGCAACAGCGATATTGCCAATGTAGTACCACTACACAAAGGGGGCAGCAGGGAGGACTCTGGTAATTACAGGTCTGTGACTAAACCTGGTTGACAAACTGTAGGTAGTGCAAACTCATTGTACCTTGTCTAAAGCCTTATTGCCTTATACCAGTGATTCTCAACCAGGGTGCCGTGGTACTTTGGTGCGCCACGGACATGAACTTAGGGTGCCCTGTGTTTTCTATGAAGACTAAAAAAAATGGACTTTTAAATAAAGATTTATAGAAATTGTTATGCACAATATGTTTCCTTTTGTTATTATGACTGTAAGACCTAATAATTCTGTATATTTATGTATTGTACCCTTCATTATGCCCTTGATAAAGTACATTAAATATGTTAGGTGTGCCCTGAATGTTCTATATTACGTGTTAGGGGTGCCCCGAATGTTCTATATTATGTGTTAGGGGTGCCCCGAACAAAGAAAGATTGAGAACCACTGCCTTACACACAGGCCCGCACACATTCACACATGAACATATATACTTATACACACACATACTCAAATGAGTGCACATATGCGCCAACACATGCCCATACACAACACTCACATTCATATATACACAATATACGCACACATACATGTATACTAAACATACACAAGCATATAGACACACAACTGTACAGACATACATATATACATACCATAAAATCCCAAATCTAATTTGCAAGTGTGTTTAATATGCAGGTATAAATTATACCCAATATTTAGGGAAAAATTAAGTACTTATGTATGATAGACACCTATGATTCCAGCTTGTGTCACTCCCTCCCTCCTTGATCTCTCTTTCCCCCAAACCTCCCTCTACCCTCCTCAGTGTGTAAGACAGTAGTTCTCAACCTGTGGGTTGTGACCCCTTAGGAGGTCGAATGACGATTTGCCAGGTGTCGCATAAAACCATCAGAAAATTGTTTTTTTGTTTGGCTTCTGGCCTCGGAGCAGTAAGGATTTCTTTATAACGGAGTCATTCAGTAATTACAGCGATGAAGGAGCAACGGAAATAATTTTACTGCTAGGGGTCACCACAAATTGCAACATTTTATCAAAGGGTCGCGGCACTAGAAAGGTTGAGAACTACTGATGTAAGACATAATCCAGTCAGGAGTCAGTTTGGCGGGCAGTAAGTTTGAATTTGCCACCTGCTTCCTTGGTTATGTCTGGCATCTAGGTCCTGGTAGGAAAAAATAAATAAATAAATGATAAAAACAATAATATATATATCATAAAAAGGGGGCAGCACCCGTAGGACTTTTTTGAAATAATTTTATTATGCAAGTGGTCAAGAATAATGACCATTATTCTTGACCATTTTTATTCTTGACCATTTGCCTAATAAAATTATTTTAAAAAAGTCCCATGGGTGCTGCCCCCTTTTATGTTCTACAAATGCTATTCTACTAAGGGAATGTGCACTCGGACAATGATTCTGTGGGAGTGAGTGCTACCAACCCTCTAATTCAATATATATCGATATATACATACATACATATATACATAACATAGATACATGACTAGATATTTATATATACTTACACAGGACACTGTATTGGTACAGAAAACTGAGGTACTAATGACTGACCCTGCAGTGTGTGTGCTCTAGAAAAGTGCTTAAGTGTATCAGAAAATCATTCTCAATGCTTTTAGTGCTACCAGTTGTTGCAAATATACCAGATGGGTCATTAGCATTTAACAAATTACCTGAGTATGTAGCCTTTTAACTTATGTCCATTAATCTATCATAAACACAAAAATGTGTAAGGAAAGGGAGAAGGAAAGAAAACAAGTGAGGACAGAGACAACTAGGAGTGTGTGTGTGTATATGTCTGTGTTTGCTATGTATGTGTGTGTGTGTGTGTATATATATATATATATATATATATATATATACTGTATATAAATATATATATGTCTGTGTTTATATATATCTATGCGTCTATGTGTGTGATTGTGTAGTTGTGTGTGTATGTGTATATGTATGTGTGTCTATGTATGTTTATTTGTATGTGTGTGTTTGTGCATATGTGTGTATGCATCTATATGTGTGATTGTGTAGTTGTGTGTGTATGTGTGTATGTCTGTTTGTCTATGTGTGTGTATTTGCATACCTCCCAACATTTCAAATGGCGAAAGAGGGACACTTCTGTTTTAGGTGGCGTTTCTGGGGGCGTGGTGGGTAGGCGGGGCATTTCCAAGAATTTTTAGGTTATTTTTTGACCTATCTGCACTTCTTTGTGTAACTGATAAAATGATTTAGAGCAAGACCAAAGTATTTTAATTACCCATATTAATGTATAAACACACATACTGACAATTAACAACACATTTATGTATGTTTTATTGCTGTGGAACAATGTAATACACACCACTCATTCTGATGTCCAAAAAAGAGGGACAAAAGGGTAGAAAAGAGGGACAGAGGGATTTGGGTATCAAAGAGGGACCGTCCCTCCGAAAGAGGGACACTTGGGAGGTATGTATTTGTGTGTGTTTGTGCATATGTGTGTATGCATCTATGTGTGCGATTGTGTATGTCTGTGTGTGTGGATATGTGTGTACTGCTCCTTTAACCCTCTTTGTGCCAGAATGGTGTAGAACACCCCTCTGACATTTGAATGGTTACATTCTGACTATTAACACTCACTTTTAGTATTCAAGGCAGCCCAGAACTGCTCATTGTGGATTTTTTTTTAATTACGTCTTATAATGCTATCCCTAAGGGGTTACCAGTGCATAAGGTAATATATTATAAGTTATAAATATGAATTAGTAACGCTTTTACCCAAACCGGCTGTGAAATCAGTGTATAATAATCACATCGTAACACAATAACATTATAGAACTGCAGCAGCGAATCACTAGGATTTCTATTCTAGCTCCCATAACCAGATGAGCTGACTCTCTCCCAGCAGTCTATGACAGTCTGTTCTGGACTTTGTCTCTCTGCTGCACTGATCTCTAAGGACCTCAGAGCCTCTACCACCAAAGGCTGCACTTCAGGGCGTGTACCACAATCACGCCTGGGAATTGTCTAGATCTGACGCAGAGACTCCGGTTTTACACTTAATCACCGTGTGTCCAGGGACAGAGGCTGATTCTGAAGGCTCAGTGAGTGACCAGAGGCGTAACTAGAAGCTGCCGGGCTCTGGTGCAAGAATTGCCATGGGCCCCCCCGACCACATTGGCCCCCCCTCAACCATACTGGTCATCATCCCTGGCCACCGCCACATTGCCCCCCATCTCCACATTGTCCCCCAATCCCCACATTGTCCCCCAATCCCCACATTGCCCCCAATCTCCACATTGCCACCCATCTCTACATTGTCCCCATAATGTCCTCCAATCCCCACATTGCCCCCAATCTCCACATTGCCCCCAATCTCCACATTGCCCCATCTTCACATTGTCCCCCAATCCCCACACTGCCCCATCTCCACATTGTCCCCATAGTGTCCCCCAATCTCCACATTGCCCCCCATCTCCACATTGTCCCCATAATGTCCTCCAATCCTCAAATTGCCCCCAATCTCCACATTGCCCCCAATCTCCACATTGCCCCATCTTCACATTGTCCCCCAATCCCCACACTGCCCCATCTCCACATTGTCCCCATAGTGTCCCCCAATCTCCACATTGCCCCCCATCTCCACATTGTCCCCATAATGTCCTCCAATCCTCAAATTGCCCCCAATCTCCACATTGCCCCCATCACCACATTGCCCCCCCAATTTCCACAATGCCCATCTCCTACCTCCCTGGTGGTCCAGTGGAGTGGCAGGAGAGATCTGTGCCTCCTTCTGCACAGACCTCTATACAGGTTGAGCTCCCGCGTGGTACTCTCTTCAGTAATGCAGAGCGCTGGGAGATGATGTCATTACTAGAGTGCCAAAGAGGGAGATCAGCTGCTAGAGGTCTGTGCCAAAGAAGGCACAGACCTCAGCAATGAGCATATTGTGGGTGCCAGGCGGGGGGGGGGGTTGCAGGGGGAGGCCGAGCCCCTGGAGTGACGGGCCCAGTCGCAGGTCCGACCCCTGTTGTTACACCACTGTGAGTGTAACTCTGCCCACTTGACTGCCATGTAACTCATCCCTGTTCTTCCCACTCTCTGTACATTTTGAGGGAAAACTCACCTCCCAATTACCCCACCCCAATCAAGCCCCAAACACTTTATGACACAAACTGCATAATTTGCACACTCCCACCCCCGGGACTTAGTGGACCTCTCGTGGCTTGGGACAAGTAGGTTCCCCGGTATGCCTGAAATTAATTATTGCAGTACATACCGGTGGACAGTCTCCACCATAATAGGAAATTAATAGAAACCAAGCCCCCTGCACAGCCTTATAACATGAGCAGGGAAATGGTGTACACTCCCGCCTTGTTTAATACCTTGTCACGGTTTCCCAAAGATGTCCTGGAGTCAGTACAGTATAGTTAAATGCAAATTTATTGATGATAGAAAAGTAGTGCAGAATATATACAAAAGGAACAAGCAGAGGGTTACAAGTCAGCGAGCACTGCTATCAGGAATAGATGGCTACCAAGCTCGACCACTCTGCTAGAGACTAGGCCTCAGCCACTGGTAGTCACGATACGAATCAGGAGCAGAAGCAGGAACAGAACAGGAACATAGGATCTTGATCCAACATCACTGGAGTACTGACTCAAGCCTACAGTTCTGTGGAGCAATAACTGACACAGTCAGTATTTGAGCTATTCTACCAGAACCCCAGGCCCGCATTAAATAGAGTGTCTGCTAGGTACAAGGGACAAACGTAAGAATAGTCAGACAGAGCCTCAAGTCGGCACCAGAGAGGGTAGTCAGACAAGCCAGGTCATACTCAGAGCCCAAGTAAAAGAACTGCTAGGAACAACAATGCAAGGGCAACTGGTCTAAGCCTCAGTCTGCCTTTTATACCCCATAGCAGGAAGTAGCAGGGAGGAGCAACAGGAAACTAGAGCATAAACCAAGGTCTGCAATATTCTGGTGCTTCACGCCCGATACTGATGTATCTCTGCATCCGTGTCAGTCTGAGTGACGATATTTGGTAAATGATGCATCTTGGCGGTGCACCCAAATCTTGCGTCACCACAATGAACGATGATTCGGTACTATAGTACCGCCCGAGGACATGGGCGACATATGGTACTTCATACTGTGCCCAGACCAGGTGCCCAGCAGAACGCCAGGAATGCTACTGCGCCCATAACCAGAAGGCTCCTAGTCCAGCGGCACCAGGAGCGCTGTTGCCTGGCCATCAGTCACTGGAGCAGTAGGATTTCTCTATAAGGACAGTCTTTTCATTAGAAACCGATTGCCAGTGAGTGTACTGGACGCCGAGAGAGGTTTGAGGAGACTGGGCTCTTTAAAGTCACTGATCCTGACTCATTTTTGGGTGCGTTTAAAGGGATAGTAATGTTTCATAATAAAAGCAGCTCTAATTAATCATCATAGTATTTGGACTTTGGAGAGTGTTATATCAATTCTGTCAGAGTTATAGTTCAAGAGTAATTCAATGATAAAGTATCCCCCTCCTGCCCCTTTTACTGATGTAACACTGTTCAGCCAGATCAGAAGGGAGGTGCCCAGGTAGACTGCAGAGAGGGACAATCTTCAATTAAGATAAAGGAAAAACCTGAAAAACTTGTCAAGGGGGGTAGGGTCTTCATTGTTCTCATAGGAAGAAGATTGTCCCCTTCTGTTATCTTTCTGGTCTATGGACTGTATTCCACATCTGAGAAGAGATGGCTTACACTAGGTAAAAGGGGCGGGAGGGGAAAATTTGCGTGTGAATATCTCTCAAACCTTTAAGACTCATATCGTTCTTCATGTTTCTTTAATGCCTACAAAATAAAATAAAGCTAAAACGAAGTATTATTATCCCTTTAACAGAGTTTCTTGTGAGTAGATACCCTGAAGGGGGTTCAATTGTTTATAATTTTTGTTTTTTGGTTACAATGAAGTACTACACTTGGAGGATTCCTGTCTTTGCTCTCCTGTTTTTCTCTTTTCTACAGATCAAAGATCTTCCTAAGGTATGATGTGATATGATGCGGCCACTGCATCTTCAGTAATCCAAAATCTATGTATTTGAAGGTACAAGTAATCTAACAAGCAGCAGATGTATACAGCAATGTTTTAGCTGGTGACATGAGAATGTTGCGCTTTTCATGCAGGGCGAGATTCTCATGTCGCCCTTGTCATCAAGGCGGTATGGTTAATGCGTCTTTATGTCACACCCTATTTTGTCTGCGACATTTTAAAAGTGAACCCTGAAAATCGATGCCACCACCTGATGTAGCGTTGTACATTCAGCTCAATATAAAAAAGAAAACTACAGTTATTCAAGAGTGAACCAGCTACACCTTTGGCAGAGAAATACAAACGCCCATTGATTTAAATGGGGATTTTAACTCCTTGAATGCTAGAAAGTTCACTAACGCATTGCTTTAAAGGGATAGTAATAATTCAAAATTACTAATCCCTGTTTTGTAGCCATTAAAAAAAGAAGAAAAATGCCCCCAGTGGCATCTCTCAAACCCTTGTGGTTTGAGAGATAACCGCTTACAAAGTTCCCCCCTCCCTCCCCTTTCACTGACGTCAGCATTCTAGCTGACAACAGGGAAATCCGAACCTGGGACCATCGGAGGCTCTGCAGCAGAGCCGAGATTGTGTTAATGAAAAAGAAATCCTTCACTTAAGAGGTCTTCTATGTGTGCTTGCAAACCAAGAACACATAGAAGACCTTTTAAGTGAAGTATTTCTTTTTCATTAACTCGATCTCGGCTCTTCTGCAGAGCTGCCGGCTGATCCCAGGAGAGGATTTCCCTGCTGTTAGCTAGAACGCTGACGTCAGGCAGGAGCAAACTTTGTAAACGGTTATCTCTCGAACCATAACTGTTTGAGAGATGCCATTGGGGGGCATTTTTCTTCTTTTTTTAATGGCTACAAAACAGGGATTAGTAATTTTGAAGTATTACTATCCCTTTAAAGGGACTAATAACCCCACCTACCCTATGAGTGCCAGGAAGGTATTGCAATGCAATGTGTTGGATATCTCTGGGGCACTCATTGGATTAAATATACAAAGGGTTTTTTTTATCTCGTCTGGGGCAATTGGCATGCTCTAGAATTGCTCCCCTGGTGCTGTTGCTGTGCCCTAGAATTGCTCCACGTCTATCTCTGTGACTATTGCCCTCAGATCAGAGGTGTAACTACAGAGGATGCAGTCGAGCCAGGGCCCAGCATCTAAGAAGCAACATCGGCCTCAGGTACAAAAGGTTTTGGTTGTGCATCTGTGAAAATATGTTTGTATTTGGGAAACCCAAAAATATGTTTACACTGGGCCAATCCCATGAGTACTGTAAAATCTCTGGTATAATACGCACAATTTTATCCCACTTCACCTTATGTGAAGTGGGGGGTGCGTATTATACATGAGAGTTTAAAAAAATAAAAAAAATTAGGGTTGGCTGATCCCTTCCCTCCCTCCCCTGGGTCAAACCCGCTCTCAGAACAAGCCTTACTTGCTTAATCTGAAGTCCGCATCTTCTGCGTATCAGGGCATTACCATTGGCTGTAGGCGGAAGGTCCTGCCAGCCCATTGATGGAAGCAGGCGGCAAAGGGAAGCGTGCCGCCCGCAGGGAAGCTGTGCATAACGCTGTATTTTGCCTTCTCAACAGCAGAAGATGCGGACTTCAAGTAAAACTTCAAGCAAGTAAGGCTTGTTCTGAGAGCGGGTTTGACCCGGGGGAGGGAGGAAGGTATCTGCCAGCCTTTATAATTTTTTAGCAAGGGGGGAAAACAAGGGTGCGTATTATACATAGGCACTCTTGTTTTCCCCCAAAATCTTTGGTATAATATGCACCTGCGTATTATACACAGGTGCGTATTATACCTGAGATTTTACGGTATTTAAGCGGCTGCCTCAAATCCTATTTGATCTCCCATCAAAATATTCAGCCAGCGCACACAGCACAGCTGACAGATTGCAAGATGAGTTAAAGAACCAGATTCCTCTATTGTCTTCCTCTTCTCCCACAAGAAACTTCTCTCATTTAACTACAAAGCTGGAAACAAGATGGGGAGTTTAATTGCAATACCTTAAGGATAAGCTACAAAGCTCCCATCTCTAAACATGAACGATACAGATTATACGCTTCAAAGAATGTGATTGTGAGGCTCATCCCTTACACAATGCGCACAATTTGTTTACAGAGAGGTTTTCCTTTTTTTTTTCCCTTTCATTTTTTTTTCAAACACTTATGCAAATTCATCAACGCAACAATTTTCTCATTTCTCCTTCAGTGATTCCAGCTCAGAACCTCCTTGGCTCTTAGGCTTCTAAGTAGAAATTCTTCCAGAGATTACATAGCAGTGATTTTTTTTAAAAGGATAGTAATACTCAATATGTAAAAAATATATATAGTTTACATTTTATCCTCCTGATTAAAACAATGGTACTCTTACTGTTGAGAGGTGTTTTATTGAAAAGTTATTTCTGCCCAAACTTGAATCTGGTTAGGTGCAATATCTCAAAGCCCTGAAAACTTACAGTGGTGCTGTTGCTACACTATCTTATGGACGGCTCTGGTTGCTTGACCATAATCTCGATAGGATGGTGTAGCAACAGCGCCACTGTAACATTTCAGGCCACTGAGATACAGCACCCAAAAATTCAAGTTTCAGCTGCAATAACTTTTCAGTAAAACACCTCTTAGCAGTGGAAGTTCTCTTGTTTTACTCAGGAGGATAAGCCTAAACCCTACAATATATATATTTACCTATTAAGTGTTACTATCTCTTTAAGGCACACCTAACCCTTTGCGGTTGTGTACCCCTATGGCACACAAAGGTTCATTCACAGTCTGGAATTTTATGGGCACCTCTAAAATTTTGTTAGGATTCTGTTGATGGCTTTTTAAAGGTTCAGTATATAATTATTCTCAAACCTCACATTCTGAATACTGTATTACAGGGCTGGATTAACATCTCAGGCACCTCTAGGCAAGGACTCCTAGGATGACTTAGCTCCACCCATGGCCACACCCCCACTCCTCACATAACCACACCTCCAGTCCCATCCCACAGGAGAGATGTAAGTGCTCCCACAGGAGTGATGTAAGTGCTCCCACAGGAGAGATGTAAGTGCTCCCACAGGAGTGATGTAAGTGCTTCCACAGGAGCGATGTAGGAGTGATGTAAGTGCTCCCACAGGAGAGATGTAAGTGCTCCCACAGGAGAGGTAAGTGCTCCCACAGGAGTGATGTAAGTGCTCCCACAGGAGAGATGTGAGAGACGTAAGTGCTCCCACAGGAGAGATGTAAGTGCTCCCACAGGAGTGATGTAAGTGCTCCCACAGGAGTGATGTAAGTGCTCCCACAGGAGAGATGTAAGTGCTCCCACAGGAGTGATGTAAGTGCTCCCACAGGGGTTAAGTAAGTGCTCCCACAGGAGAGATGTAAGTTCTCCCACAGGAGAGATGTAAGTTCTCCCACAGGAGAGATGTAAGTGCTCCCACAGGAGAGATGTAAGTGCTCCCACAGGAGTGATGTAAGTGCTCCCACAGGAGAGATGTAAGTGCTCCCACAGGAGAGATGTAAGTGCTCCCACAGGAGAGATGTAAGTGCTCCCACAGGAGCGATGTAAGTGCTCCCACAGGAGCGATGTAAGTGCTCCCACAGGAGAGATGTAGGAGTGATGTAAGTGCTCCCACAGGAGAGATGTAGGAGTGATTTAAGTGCTCTCACAGGAGAGATGTAAGTGCTCCCACAGGAGAGATGTAAGTGCTCCCACAGGAGTGAAGTAAGTGCTCCCACAGGAGCGATGTAAGTGCTCCCACAGGAGTGAAGTAAGTGCTCCCACAGGAGCGATGTAAGTGCTCCCACAGGAGAGATTTAAGTGCTCCCACAGGAGTGAAGTAAGTGCTCCCACAGGAGCGATGTAAGTGCTCCCACAGGAGAGATGTAAGTGCTCCCACAGGAGAGATGTAAGTGCTCCCACAGGAGTGAAGTAAGTGCTCCCACAGGAGAGATGTAAGTTCTCCCACAGGAGAGATGTAAGTTCTCCCACAGGAGAGATGTAAGTGCTCCCACAGGAGTGATGTAAGTGCTCCCACAGGAGAGATGTAAGTGCTCCCATAGGAGAGATGTAAGTGCTCTCACAGGAGAGATGTAAGTGCTCCCACAGGGGTTAAGTAAGTGCTCCCACAGGAGAGATGTAAGTTCTCCCACAGGAGAGATGTAAGTTCTCCCACAGGAGAGATGTAAGTGCTCCCACAGGAGAGATGTAAGTGCTCCCACAGGAGTGATGTAAGTGCTCCCACAGGAGAGATGTAAGTGCTCCCATAGGAGAGATGTAAGTGCTCCCACAGGAGAGATGTAAGTGCTCCCACAGGAGAGATGTAAGTGCTCCCACAGGAGAGATGTAAGTTCTCCCACAGGAGAGATGTAAGTGCTCCCACAGGAGAGATGTAAGTGCTCCCACAGGAGAGATGTAAGTGCTCCCACAGGAGAGATGTAGGAGTGATTTAAGTGCTCTCACAGGAGAGATGTAGGAGTGATGTAAGTGCTCCCACAGGAGAGATGTAGGAGTGATTTAAGTGCTCTCACAGGAGAGATGTAAGTGCTCCCACAGGAGTGATGTAAGTACTCCCACAGGAGAGATGTAAGTGCTCCCACAGGAGTGATGTAAGTGCTCCCACAGGAGAGATGTAAGTGCTCCCACAGGAGCGATGTAAGTGCTCCCACAGGAGTGATGTAAGTGCTCCCACAGGAGAGATGTAAGTTCTCCCACAGGAGTGATGTAAGTGCTCCCACAGGAGAGATGTAGGAGTGATTTAAGTGCTCTCACAGGAGAGATGTAAGTGCTCCCACAGGAGAGATGTAAGTGCTCCCACAGGAGTGAAGTAAGTGCTCCCACAGGAGCGATGTAAGTGCTCCCACAGGAGTGAAGTAAGTGCTCCCACAGGAGCGATGTAAGTGCTCCCACAGGAGAGATTTAAGTGCTCCCACAGGAGTGAAGTAAGTGCTCCCACAGGAGCGATGTAAGTGCTCCCACAGGAGAGATGTAAGTGCTCCCACAGGAGTGAAGTAAGTGCTCCCACAGGAGCGATGTAAGTGCTCCCACAGGAGTGAAGTAAGTGCTCCCACAGGAGCGATGTAAGTGCTCCCACAGGAGTGAAGTAAGTGCTCCCACAGGAGTGATGTAAGTGCTCCCACAGGAGAGATGTAAGTGCTCCCACAGGAGTGAAGTAAGTGCTCCCACAGGAGAGATGTAAGTGCTCCCACAGGAGAGATGTAAGTGCTCCCACAGGAGAGATGTAAGTGCTCCCACAGGAGTGAAGTAAGTGCTCCCACAGGAGAGATGTAAGTTCTCCCACAGGAGAGATGTAAGTTCTCCCACAGGAGAGATGTAAGTGCTCCCACAGGAGTGATGTAAGTGCTCCCACAGGAGAGATGTAAGTGCTCTCATAGGAGAGATGTAAGTGCTCTCACAGGAGAGATGTAAGTGCTCCCACAGGGGTTAAGTAAGTGCTCCCACAGGAGAGATGTAAGTTCTCCCACAGGAGAGATGTAAGTGCTCCCACAGGAGAGATGTAAGTGCTCCCACAGGAGTGATGTAAGTGCTCCCACAGGAGAGATGTAAGTGCTCCCATAGGAGAGATGTAAGTGCTCCCACAGGAGAGATGTAAGTGCTCCCACAGGAGAGATGTAAGTGCTCCCACAGGAGAGATGTAAGTTCTCCCACAGGAGAGATGTAAGTGCTCCCACAGGAGAGATGTAAGTGCTCCCACAGGAGAGATGTAAGTGCTCCCACAGGAGAGATGTAGGAGTGATTTAAGTGCTCTCACAGGAGAGATGTAAGTGCTCCCACAGGAGAGATGTAAGTGCTCCCACAGGAGTGATGTAAGTGCTCCCACAGGAGAGATGTAAGTGCTCCCACAGGAGTGATGTAAGTGCTCCCACAGGAGAGATGTAAGTGCTCCCACAGGAGAGATGTAAGTGCTCCCATAGGAGAGATGTAAGTGCTCCCACAGGAGAGATGTAAGTGCTCCCACAGGAGAGATGTAAGTGCTCCCACAGGAGAGATGTAAGTTCTCCCACAGGAGAGATGTAAGTGCTCCCACAGGAGAGATGTAAGTGCTCCCACAGGAGAGATGTAAGTGCTCCCACAGGAGAGATGTAGGAGTGATTTAAGTGCTCTCACAGGAGTGATGTAAGTGCTCCCACAGGAGAGATGTAAGTGCTCCCACAGGAGTGATGTAAGTGCTCTCACAGGAGAGATGTAAGTGCTCCCACAGGAGAGATGTAAGTGCTCCCACAGGAGAGATGTAAGTGCTCCCACAGGAGTGATGTAAGTGCTCCCACAGGAGTGATGTAAGTGCTCCCACAGGAGAGATGTAAGTGCTCCCACAGGAGAGATGTAAGTGCTCCCACAGGAGAGATGTAAGTGCTCCCACAGGAGAGATGTAGGAGTGATTTAAGTGCTCTCACAGGAGTGATGTAAGTGCTCCCACAGGAGAGATGTAAGTGCTCCCACAGGAGTGATGTAAGTGCTCTCACAGGAGAGATGTAAGTGCTCCCACAGGAGAGATGTAAGTGCTCCCACAGGAGAGATGTAAGTGCTCCCACAGGAGTGATGTAAGTGCTCCCACAGGAGTGATGTAAGTGCTCCCACAGGAGAGATGTAAGTGCTCCCACAGGAGAGATGTAAGTGCTCCCACAGGAGAGATGTAAGTGCTCCCACAGGAGAGATGTAGGAGTGATTTAAGTGCTCTCACAGGAGAGATGTAAGTGCTCTCACAGGAGCGATGTAAGTGCTCCCACAGGAGAGATGTAAGTGCTCCCACAGGAGAGATGTAAGTGCTCCCACAGGGTGCCAGGACCATCACCAGTGCTTAAGGGGAAAAAACGATGACGGTCCTGGCACATCACACAGTCCTTAAGGGGTTAAAACAGCCATGTTTCCATGCATTTGTTCCCTTCATTACTCCCTTGGCATACAGTCTATTAACCCTTTGAGCGCCACACAATGCGCTGGGTACCTCTCTAGCATTCAAAGGGTTACTAAATGTTAGGGATTCCAGATTGTGAGTTAGGGGTGCCTTGAGCATTGGAAGAGAACCGTTGCTCTAGCCAGAAACGAATGGAGATAAGGGTCAGAGTCGTGGATATTCCAGAATGAAATCCAATCTGAGCATTTAACCCCTTGCTGGTTCATCTACTGTAAATCAGAGCCTTTTTGGATCCCAAGCACAGCTGACAAATACACAGCTGTGTCTAATATGGAAATTCCACGGGCAGGGACTTGAAATGGTAATATATTCAGGCTGGACACTTTTATCCATTCTCATAAGACTAATACTAGACAATGATGGACTTTACTTGGATAACCACAATTTATTTGATTGTATTGTTCCCAGAAAGCAATATAATCATCATTTAGTTCATACGTCTTTCTTTACTAGCGTAGGAATAAAATGTAAATCAAAAAATAAATAGATAACTATTAACCCTTTGAGTGCCAGACGAGTATGCAACGCATTGCATACCCCTCTGGAGCTCAAAGGGTTAACCGTTGGAGAACCAGAGCGGTTAGCAACCCACTGAAAAGCAAGCATGATCGATTTCCCATGAAAGAAAGCAGACAACTGCATAGAGCACCAAATTTTTAGGGGGCGGTGCCTCAGCTATGGTGGCCACACCCATATTCTGAATTGTGGGTGTGCTTGGAGCAATCACAATGTCCTTGCACCAGTTTATATACCCCATTCACAGGCTTTTTTATAACCCCTTAGGTTCTAGGAAAATGTCCAGCCCATTGTGAATTTGTTATAGGCCAATTTTCTGTGCCAGGAAAAAGCAGATGGGACTGGGGGCAGGGCCATGTGAATAATGGGGGTGGCTATGGGTGGAGCTAAAGGTGCCTAGTGTGCATTGCCTAGGGCCAGAGGAGTAACTAGAAGTCACTGGGCCCTGGTGCAAAAATTGCCATGGCCCCCTCCACCCTGGTGGTCCAGCGGTGTGGCAGGAGAGGTCTGTGCCTCCTGCACAGACCTCTATTAGCAGCTGGAGCTCCCACGTGGTCCTCTCTCCAGTAATGCAGAGCACTGGGAGATTATGTCATATCTCAGCGATCTGCATTACTAGAGTGCCAGAGACAGAGAGGGTGCTCAGCTGCTAATATAGGTCTCTGCCGAAGAAGGCACAGACCTCAGCTTTTTGCGGGTACCGGGGTCGCAGGAGGCGACCCTCTTGTTAAGCCACTGCCTAGGGCTGTCTGGGATGTAAATCTGGCCCTGAAAGCAAGGCATTATACCTCCCTATGTTTCTCAAGGGGTGAATTTACATCAAAATAAGATGGTCATACATAGGCTTAAAGTGGATCTGTCACCTTAATTCAAGTCTGCATATTTGAAAACCGGTCCAAGGTCAGCGAAAAGTTAACCCTCTGAGTGCCAGAGGGGTACGCGTACACCTCTGGCACTCAGAGGGTTAAGCGGCCACAACCTCGCTGCTCCACGTGATGCAGTCTTGCGTTGACTCACTCACGTGATGCAATCATGCACAGCAGAGGCTGCCAAACGTGGACAGTCTCTACTGCTCATGACAGCTTCTGACAAACATCCTAGCAAATTATTATATAGGATGTTATGCTAATTGTGTGACCCATGCAGTATCAGTGACATTTCATATGCTAATGCATTCATTTCAGTGACTTTGCCATATACTAATGAAGGTTTCAATGATGTTCCATATGCTAATGAAGCTCTGTGCAGTCCCAGGAAATGTTCACTTTCACTTTTCCCAAAAATAAAAGAGTGAACATCTCCTAAACTAGACATGTGCTGGTCTTTTGGTTAACGTGACATATAGGCAGTTTTTCATGCAGTTTTCAAGTATGCAAACTTGAACTAAAGCAGAATTATCACCCTATATTACGTCCATCCCAATAATTAGGCATATGGCAATTAGGTTCTTAACAGCACTATTATCGGGCACAAGTACCAAATTCTGAAGTAATCCTCCTTTTTCTGAGACTGACAGGAAGGCTTCTTGCTTTAGAGTCATCTGCGCGCCTGCACTGTCCAGTCACTTCCTGTACCTTAAGGTACAATGCAGCGCCACCTAGAGCAGACCGGGCGCAGACGTCTCTAAGTCAAGATGTCTGCGTGCAAGCCTGGCCGCCAGTCTCAGGAGAAGATGATTTCTTCAGAACTCGGTACTTGTGCCAGATAATAGCGCTGTTAAGAACTAATCACCATATGCCTAATTATCTGGGGGGGGACTTAACATCGGGTGATAGTTCCGCTTTAAAGGTGAAAGTTCCACAAGATGCAATTTGAACGGAAAGTAAATAAAGACAGGAAGAGTTTACGCCTGGCCATTTTGTCTTTTTTACTTGGAGATCTATCTAGTGTTGAAGGGGTTAAAATAACCATTTAAATCAGTGGGAATTGTTATTTGTTCAGAACTGCTCTATTTTTGTATTCATATATACGACATAGAGCACCATGTGGGAACAATGTGGATCTGCCCAGCAGACTCCATTTTCCAGTGATCGTTTGTGGCTCCTGTGGGTCAGAGCCCCTTGTAGATTGGTGAGTTCCACAGTGGCCCCACCTACTTCCCTGCCCATTGTGCTCATTCTTTGCCCAGTTCCACCCACTTTATAAACAATCTCCACCTACTATCCTCCACAATCCCGCCTAGCTGTGTAAGTCCCACCCACATCACACCACAGATCATGTAATGTAGTCACTCCCACACTAGCCCTTCTTAGTTCTTGTGGAGCTGGAGCTAGGATGTTCCCTTTGGGGAACCAGCCTTATCACACATAATATAGATTAAGGGTAGTCAACTGCTGAACCTCCAGTTGTTGGTAACTTCCCCTTGCATCATCCCCAAACTCTGACATATGGCACATTCTGAAATATGGAGAACTTTGAAATATAGCAAACATTACTCCAATATGCTAAAGTTACATGTGAGGTGGTGTACAATTCGCCAGTCCCAAGAAGGTGAATTTATTTCTGTGAGTTCCGACCCGCAGAGCTGCTTTATCCATCAGGCAAAGTAGGCATCTGCCCAGGCCCACCATCAACAGGGAACCCATTGATGAAGCCCCTTGTTACATTTGATTTACCCCTGCCACTTAGATCATTAGATAAAGCGGCCCTGATTACAATCTGCTGGCTGTGTGGCAGACAGGAAGCTTTATGCTGTGGTTCAGGGGCATCATTAGAATGAGCCCCTTTCTCTGAACCAAAGTGTGTGTGGAGGGGGAATGACTGTGGGATGGCCTGTTTAGCGGTTTGTTTGTAAGCTTTTCCGTCCAGGGTCGGGGTATTGGCTCGCTGATCCTGGGAAGGCTTGTTTATAACTAATCCCCCTGAGGCGATACCGCTGCACAAAATGGTGCCGGAATAGAAGACAGCTACTTTAGTTTTTTCTTTCCCTCCTCAGGCGAAATTTCAGTTTTGTTATGTTTTGTCACAGCGCTTTGTATTGAAGGCGGGGGTGGGTCCTTGACAACGGTTAGAAGGGGAATTTGCCCTTTTGGGTTTTGAGGAGTTAATCTCCCACTCGTGAGCTGACGGCACGAGTGGGAGCAGAGACTCATGGGAGTTGTGTTGTGTGACGTGCCCCCCCCGTGCTGGGGGGCAGGCATATTATTTAAATTGTGTAAATAAAAGCTGTGGCCTTTTGTTCCTAAAAAGGAGTGTTGTGTTTTACTGGGGGGTAGGGTGACCACAATTCCATTCTGCCATTCCTGGACATGTGGTCACCCTAGTCCTGCGGCTGAGGCTCCCGCCAGCGATGACCATCTTTCTGGGGCTGATAGAATAAGTGTTCCCAGTGGGATCTCTTACTCTGTGTCAGCCTCATAAAGATGGTCAGCACCGGCGGGAGCCTCAGCCGCAGGTCTCACTTGCAGCTCCAGCATACCTGCTCCACCCCAGCTGTCTCGCACGCACCAGACCAGCCAGCCAATGAAATGTATTTGCTATATGGCCCTCATTGGCTGGCTCAGCCAGCCAATGAGGGCCATATAGCAAATACATTTCATTGGCTGGTTGGACTGGTGCGTGTTGCTCCATTCCAGGACTCTTTGTTGTCCCGGTGGGGGGGTGACCCGGGACGCGGGGCACAGACCCCCAATAAGGGACAGTCCCGGGCATTCCGGGACATGTGGTCACCCTACTGGGGGGAAGAAAGGGTTGCTGTTGGGTTTTTTCTGGGGGGATGTCCTTTGCAGTCAAGTAGAGGCTCTCCCCTTTCCAATGCAATGATACCTTGTTTGCCCATAAAAGAACTGACGTATGGGCTTTAAAGTGCCCTTCCTCCCATGCTGGGTGATGACCAAGTATGAATATTATCATATGAGACATTGCTGGAAAGGGGAGACTCTCTCCTTTGTAGTGAAGCGAGTTTCATGTCAGTAGGAGCATGGAGCTATCCCTATTAGTGCCCCCTCGTCCCGGTTCCGTAGTAACTTCCCTGGTAGTCCAGTGGACAAGGCATAAGTGAATGATTTCATTGTGCTTGTGTACAATGACATCCATTCACCGAGATGGGGTCTCCAGTCAGTGGCTACACTGAAGGGTAAGTGGCTTAACAAAGGCCAACTAGCAGGGCCCCCCAGTGTCTTAACCCTTTGAGTGCCAGAGGGGTATGCAACGCATTGCTTTGCAACGTGTTGTGTACCCCTCTGGAGCTGAAAGGGTTAAAGCAGCCCTGCCGACCCTTACTACATATGGTGAGTAGCCATGTTAACATATGAACAGGCCATCAGGGATATGATTATATCAAGGTTCAATACACAGACACACTGCCCCATCATCAGTGTGGTGGAGGCATGGTGACATAGGGCGGAACGCAAGAAATGTGCGCATGCGCCATTTCCAGTGTGTAAACCACTAGGGAATAGGTTTTGCACGATTTTGTTGAATTGCGCCTAAAATTCAAGATTAGCGAACAGCTGTTTTTGTATTTGTTTTTTGTGGGCGTGATCAGGATTAACGAATCTGTCTGAGTACAATAGCGAAAACGCCTAATGCAGGAAGTGCTATTGCGGACGATTTTATATGTTTGCGTAGTGCTGTCGTAAAAGCAATTTTTTTTTGCGCAATTCAAGAAGCGTTAGTTATACGGCTTCCTGGATTAGAACATGCGCAATATCTATCTGTGCAGGAAACATGCTCATGCGTGCATTTCCTGCATTCCGCCCACAGACACGTATTAAGAATCACAGGCAGGGGATGGCTGGCAAATAGTGGCCTGGAGGGCAAATACAATCAAGTGGCCCATTTCCACTATCGTTCCACCTAACTGTCCCACTTTACCCCCTTTTGTACATTTTAAACTTGTCTTTAATGTTGTGAAGGCAAATCATACCACAGAGCTTACAATTTAAATGGTGCTACACTAGTGATACTATAGAGCTTACAGTTGAAATGGAAGCTAGACTAGTGATACCACAGAGCTTACAATTTAAATGGTGCTACACTAGTGATACTATAGAGCTTACAGTTGAAATGGAAGCTAGACTAGTGATACTATAGAGTTTACAGTTGAAACGGAAGCTAGACTAGTGATACCACAGAGCTTACAATTTAAAGCTAGACGTATGATACCATAGAGCTTACAAGGGGGAATTGGTTATGCTACTAGTGTAGCTCCATTACAATTATGAGCTCTGTGGTACCACTAGGGTAGCTCCATTTACAGCAACTAGAAGGATATTGATGAGGCAGTGGCCCACCAGCCCAGACCTGTGATCAGCCCAGGGGGCAATTGCCCCTCTGCCCCCCATGCCAGCCCTCCCCTGATCGCAGGGATATAAGATGGTGAAGACAGCTTAGTGGAGACGACAAGATGGAGTCAGGTCAGTGGGACTCCCGCCCGGCACATGCAAAAAGTTGAGCTGAGGACTGTGCCTTCTTCGGCACAGACCTCTAATAGCAGCTGAGCTCTCTCCAGCACAATAGTAATAAACAGAGCACTGGAAGACTGCATCATGTCCCAGTGTTCTGCATTACTAGAGAGAGAGCTCTGAGATGCTAATAGAGGTCTGGGCAGGAGGCACACTGCTGGACCACCAGGGAGGTAGGAGATGGACACTGTGGGTTATCGGGGTCAATGTGGAGATGGAGAAAGGACATTGTGGGCAATGTGGAGGTGGAGAAAGGACACTGGGGGCAATGTGGAGAAGAAAGGACATTGGGGGGCAATGTGGAGAAGAAAGGACATGGGGAGCTATGTGGAAGAGAAAGGACATTGGGGGGCAACGTGGTTGAGGGGGGGGCCCATGGCAATTTTTGCACCAGGGCCTGGTGCCTTCTAGTTACGACTCTGAGTCAGGTCAAAGTTCCTACAATATCACTAGACAAGACCCTTAGCAAACCTTAATGAGAATTTAACCCCTTACCGCCCGATGACGTACATGTACATCCCGAGCGGATGTCCCAGGTGGACAGAGGACATACATGTATGTGCCGGAAATCGTTTAAAAAAATGAAAAAAAAAAATGTTCGGCGGGCGTTAAGTGTCGGCCGCGTGCGTGCACGGCCGGTCACTAAGAGGTTAAATGTATCGAACTGTATTACAGTTTACTTCTCTTCGAATTCCTCCACTTCTTCTTAGCATATGATTCTCACTGCATCCAAGCTGATTTCGGTCTTGTTTAATGTTACTCAACAAACCGCAGAATAATTCCATAACGTCTAAGTGGCGCGCAGCGCAGGGCTGGGGCTGATCTGTTCCCCCCTCATTAACAAGTAATTAAGTACTACTAACGTGCCTAAGCAAGATGTGTTTGTCTGTAAGATCAGGTACCAAAGCAAATACTCTGCATTATATTTTATACATGTATCAAATCCCCAGTGTAAAAAAAAACAAAGCCAATACAAGAAGATGGATTTCACTGGAAAATAACTCTTTAACATAAGCTAATATGCTTTTCTACACATTTGCACATATTTGAATTTGATTTTTAGTTCCTAAATTCTGAAAAAGCATTCAAGTTCAGAAAGCGATAGTACAATTTATTTTATCTATTTTAAGGGAGTCCAATGAATCCAAATTAGGGTGACCACATTTCCCTTCTGCCATTCCGGGACGTGGTCACCCTAGAGGGGAAACGTCTACAAGCATCAGTGTGAAATAAAGTACTAATGGAATAATGTATTGTGATGTGAAAACATTAAACAGAAATATAGTAGCTGTGCGGATGTGGTGAGGACAAAGTCTCCAGCACATCGCACAGAGCGTATAGTTACTAGACATAAGCAAGCACAGTACATCGATTACGTGGTTGAGCCATAGACAAGGGCTCTGGCGCATCGCAGAGCAAAATCTAATGGTTGAAAGGAACACTCTCTGCTATAATAGTGACAATGTGACAGAGCTAAATGGCTCAAGTGCATCGCAGAGCCAAAGGAAATAATATAATAGATCAGAGTAGTAGTAGTGGTGACAATGTAACTTAACTAAGTGGATGCAGCATGGACAAAGTCCCACACATATCACACAACTAACAGGAAACTTTAACTGTATGAGAAATGTATAAATTGATATGAGCCATATGGAAGTGTTAAGGGCTGGGTCCCGGTACACCACGGGGTGTCAATAAAGTTACTGCAGGATATAAGTATTTTGTAGTGTACTGCGAGAGAAATAACACAAAAATCAAAGCATGTCACAAGTTTGCCCCTTCATTCCTTGAGTCCCTGGTGGTCTAGCGGCGTGGAAAGTGCTCTGTGCCTCCTCCGGCACAGAGCTGAAGCTCCCGCGCGCTGTACTCAGTAATGCAGAGCGCTGGGAGATGATGTCATCTCCCAGCGCTCTGTATTACTAGAGCGTTTGCCTCCAGGTAAGCTGCATTGCCGCCCTGGATGTCAGCCTGCAAGCGGTGTGTCATATCATGGACGCCACGAGGGAGCGCTGATTTATGCTACCAAGCGTTCCCTCGCGGCGTCCATGATGTGACACACCGCTTGCAGGCTGACATCCAGGGCGGCTTAGCTTCATTCCGGGACACTTCATTGTCCCGGTTGAAGATGACCCGGGACGTGGGACATAGCCCTGAAATAAGGGACAGTTCCGGACGTTCCCGTGGTCACCCTAATCCAAATACCGTAAAATCTCATGTATAATACTCACAATTTTGCCCCTCTTCACCTTATGTGAAGTGTGTGGTGGGGGGGGGTGTATTATACACGAGGCAAAAAAAAATTCCCATTCTTGCACTGCTTCCCTCCCTCTCTGCTTATCCATATCCTCCTCCTCTGTAGGCCATCCAATTGCCTCAGCCCTGTCAGGACCTCACAGCGATGCACACTGGATCTACGGTATTGCCCTGTGAGGACCTTGCAGTCCCCGCAAGACATTTCCATTGGCTACAAAGAAGAGGTCCTGACACGGCTATGCTGTAAATGGGAAGCAGATACAAGAATGGCACCGCCGGAACCCTGTCAGGTTAAGGCAACTGGACGGCCCACAGAAGAAGAGGATATGGGTAAACGGGGAAGGAGGGAAGAAGTGTGGGAATGAGAATATTTTTTTTTTGTATGACAGGGGAAAACAAGTGTGAGTATTAAACATAGGCACTCTGGTTTTCCCCTAAAATCTTGGGTCTAATATACACCTGCGTATTATACCCGAGATTTTACAGTAATTAACAATAACTCAAATATTACCAGCTGTTAGGGTTCCTTTAATAGAAAAGTATCACTTAATAGTAACCCTTTGGGTGCCAGAGGGGTACGCGATGCACTGCAAGGCACTCAAAGGGTTAAAAATACATTGTTTGTTGGATAGAGTAGATTAATCCTTTGAATGCCAGAGAAGTAACAATGGTTTGGATACCCCTCTGGAACTCAAAGGGTTAAATCAAGAGGATGCTTTCTGCTGGCAGGTGCTTCAATGAAAAGTTAATCCAGAGCAAAACTGCATATTTTCATTCAGTGGCCCCATGTCTTGTCCATTTTATGGGGATAATGTTACTGTCAGGGGCTGTTGCTGGCTTTTGTCACAGACAGTAGCTTTCCATAGACTTCAGTAAGGTCAGTTCCACCATAATAAGACTACGGAAGTATTGCACCCAAAACTGCACATTAGATTGTGATGGCTTCCAAACAAATGATTCTCATTGAGGAGCTACGGACATCTGCTTAGGGTGTCCCATGTTTTTTATGCAGACTTTGCCAGAAATGTGAAGTAAACCATATAAAACATATATATTTTTTCATTTAATATTTCTCACTATCACATTATATCAGACTTAAAGGGATAGTAATGTTTAACAATAAAAGCAGCTCCAATTAATCTTCATAGTATTTGGGCCATGGAGAGTGTTATTTCAATATTGTCAGAGTTGTAGTTCAAGAGTAAATGAATGATAAAGTATCCCCCTCCCACCCCTTTTACTGATGTAACACTACTCACCTCAGAGCAGCAAGACTGTCCGAATGGATCGCTGAGAGGGACAATCTTCAGTGATCATAAGGGAAAACCTGAAAAACCTCTCAAGGGGGCACGGTTTTCCTTATGATCACAGTAAGAAGATCGTCCCTTGATGTGATCTGTCCGGTCGTGTGACCAGATTCCACATATGAGGGGAGGTGTCTTACACTAGATAAAAGGGGCGGGAGGGGGATATTTTATCATTCAATTACTCTTGAATTACAACTCTGACAGTATTGAAATAACACTCTCCATGTCCCAAATACTGTGAAGATTAATTGGAGCTGCTGTTTTTGTGAAACATTTCTATCCCTTTAATTAAACCCGAGTAGTTAATTGGTTTGTAACAGAGACCTTATTAGAGGCTCTAGATAATGGGGACAGAGGTCTCAGTGGACTTAAATTGACTGTCATCCTTCTTTTTGACTTTACATATTTTGTAAGTGAAAAGTCAAAGTGCCTATACTGTTTACCATTATATATATATATATATATATATATATATATATCCTATATTTTTACACTTATCCCTGACAATAAGCTTACTAAATTTACGTTTCCAGAGAGATCTCATCAGAGAACAGTGATACGATGTTGCACTATCCCTGCAGCAGGAAAGCCTGTTTCCATTACAGAACACAAAGTATTCAGTATTGCAGGGTGGTTCACTATCAAAATGTCGGCTACTATTGGGCGACCAAGAAAACGGCACATTAAACATGTTGCCGCAATGAAAAGGGCGATATCAGAATCTCCCCTGCATCAAAAGGGTGAGATTCTGATATTGCGACCTTAAAGCATGGAACATTTTAACCCTTCTAGTGCCAGAGGGGAATGCAATGCTCAGCAATGCATTGCATACCCCTCTGGCACTCAAAGGGTTAATAGTTAAAGTTGAAAATTATAACCTACACACTGCACACTCTGCTCTATGTTAACCCTTTGAGCGTGAGAGTGGTTCTGGAGCAGGTGTACCCCTCTTGCACTCAAAGGGTTAAAGTGATAGTAATACATTGTTAAAATTAACTTTCATTCTGTAGATATAACAAAAATAAATTAGTTGCACGCAGTCCTATCTCTCAGACCTCTATGGTTTGAGAGATATAAGCTTACAAAGTTCCCCCTTTTCTCCCCTTGCGCTGGCGTCAGCTTTCTGTCTTAGAGAAGGAGATCCCGGTCCGCAGACCGTCCTGCGGCTCTTCAGCGAAGCCGTAATCGCGCTAGTTAGAAAGAAATACTTCAACTGAATAGGTTACAACGTGTGCTTGCAAACCAGGCACATGTTGCAGACCTTCAAATTTCTTTCTAACTAACGTGATTGTGGCTCTGCTGAAGAGCTGCAGGACGGTCTGCAGACCGGGATCTCCTTCTCGCTCAAGGGGAGGAAAGGGGGAACTTTATAAGCTTATATCTCTCAAACCATAGAGGATTGAGAGACAGGACAGCATGCAACTAATTTATCTATAGAAGTAAATTTTAACAACGTATTGCTATCACTTTAACATACATCGATGTAAGCACTAGGAGTGGTTGGATGTGTGATTCCTACACATTCTGTGTGTACGTGGTGCAAGATGAAATGCACGGAACAGAGCAGCGTGTAGGTTATAATTTTCAACTGCATTGCATACTCCTCTGGCACGCAAAGGGTTAAAACGTGCGCCACTTTTACGCCGCAATATCAGAATCTTGCCCTTCTGATGAGGGCGAGATTCTGATTTCGCCCTTTTCATCGCTCCATTTTCTTTGTCACCCAATAGTGGGCGACGTTTCGAAAGGATACCTTGCTGGGCTAGTGCAACATTGTTTCACTCTTCCTGCTTTCACAGTCTCTAACAGAAGCTCTCTGGAAACACACATTCGGGGAGCTTTGCAACGCGTTGGCATTCAAGATGTTACAAACCCCATTTAAATCAGTGCGTAGAGGAGGGTATTTGTCCTCTGTTGTATCTGGTTTCTTCTTAGAAGATAAGCCGCAGACACTAGCATACATGAGAACATAGCAGGGACGATAATGCGATACATTTGGGAAAGTTTAAGCAAAATCTGCCTGTGGCAATTAGTGTCATTTGCATATTAGAAATGACTCTATTTTGCTATTATATAGCCATGATCTCTTCATAACGTGACCCTTTCAACATATTCCATGAGAAGTCTGTTCCGTACATCTGCCAAGGAAGAAGTCTTTCTTGTTTTCTGTGACCTGGAGTTATTTTGACTTTTCTCACTCGATGCCCTATTTCTGAAAATTAGAACGATTTTTGTGTGTTGTACCCAGAGGCCAAAAACCTGGCTGTCTTTAGACTTCAATAAAATAATGTGTTAATAATTTGAAGGGATAGATATCAAAGAATTCCTCACTGTGACACACGGGTGGGGGAGAGGTCGGGTGGGATCCAAAAAAGTATAAACATATTGCAAATTGATAACTCGAGTGACGCTCGTAATTAAGTCTAAGGAACGTCCAGCCAGGGGAATGACCTCATTTATTTCCGAGTGTTTATTTTACAGTGATATAATAATATTTGTTGAGCCAGGGAAATGGGTTCATTTTTTATCATTGTGTTTATTTTTCTACAATTAGATAAAGGAAATAAGTCAATGCTGCTTAAAAGTGAAGAAAAAGACAACAAAATAAATAATAAAAAAAGCTTCAAGGAAAGGTTCATTTCCATTAAGAGAAAAAAAAAACATTTATTTATTGTATTACAAAGGTACATCAACTCTTAAAGGGTTAGGAATGTCTTATAGTAATAAAAAGTTATATTGTAGATATTGAAATAATAAATCAATGCCATTCCGATTTCACAGACCTTTACGGTTTGAGAGATATAACGTTTTAAAGTACTTCCCCCTCCCCTTGCACTGATGTCAGCTGTAAAGATGACAGAAGGAGATTTGAGTCAGGCAACCCGATGGCGGCTCTTCAGAAGAGCCAAAATACTGCAATCTAAAAATAAATACTTCATTGGAAAGGTCTACAAAGTGTGCTTGCAAACCAGCAGGGGAGGGCTGGCAACGTATGGCCCAGGGGGCAAATACAATTAAGTGTCCCATATCTACTATCGTCCAAGCCCATTGTCCCAGCCTACCCCTGCTTCCTTAATTTTAAAATTGTCATTAATGCTGTGAATTAAAGGGATAGTATTACTTCAAAATTACTATCCCTCATATTGTAGTCCTTAACAAACTGAGTTAAATGACACCAGCGGCATTTCTCAAACCTTTATGGTATAAGAGATGGCCGCTTTCAAAGTTTACTCTCCCCTGTTGTCAGTGTTCTGCTGCCAGCAGGGGAATCCGGTCTCTGAATCAAGAGAAGGCTCTTCAGCAGAGCCGATATCTCGTTATGGAAGGAAAACGGATTCATTGAAACAGTCTTCTACGTGTGCTAGGTAACCAAACACAGGTAGAAGACTGTTTCAATTAATCATTTTTCCTTCCATAACGAGATATCGGCTCTGTTTAAGAGCCTCCGCCTGTCCCGGGACCGGATTCTCCTGCTGGCAGCAGAACGCTGACAGCAGGGGAGAGGAAACTTTGAAAGCGGCTATCTCTTACACCATAAAGGTCTGAGAGATGTTGCTGGTGTCATTTAACTCAGTTTATTAAGGGCTTCAATATGAGGGATAGTAATTTTGAAGTAATACTATCCCTTTAAAGCAAGTGATACCACAGAGCTTACTGTTGAAATGGGGCTACATTAGTGATACTACAGTGCTTACAATTTAACCCTGTGAGTGTCAGAGGGGTACGCAACACATTGCTTTTTCAATACGTTGTGTACCCCTCTGGCACTCAAGATTCATTTCATAAGTTCTGTGGTATCACTAGTGTAGCTCAATTTACAGCAGCAGGTGGGAGATTGAGTGAGGCACTGGCCCACCAGCCCAGGCACATGGCCAGCCCAGGGGGCAATTGCCCCCCTGTCCCCCAGGCCAGCCCTCCCCTGCTGGTTTGCAAGCACACTTTGTAGACCTTTCCAACGAAGTATTTCTTTTTTAGATTGGGGAATTTCGGCTCTGCTGAAGAGCTGCCATCGGGTTGCCTGACTCAAATCTCCTTCTGTCATCTTTACAGCTGACATCAGTACAAAGGGGAGGGGGCTACTTTAAAATGTTATATCTCTCAAACCATAAAGGTCTGTGAGATCCGAATGGCTTCTATTGATTTATTTTTTTCAATTTCTACAATATAACTTTTTATTAATATAAGAGATTACTAACCCTTTAAGAGGTACTTCATTTCAAAGTTACTATAAAGAAAATTTACTTTTTTATATATTACATTAAAGGGGAACTATCACCCCAAATAATGTCTCCCACCCCACAATAATTATCCATATAGCAATAAGCTTAGGGGAATTATCACCCCCAAATAATGTCTCCCTCCCCACAATAATTATCCATATAGCAATAAGCTTACTAATAGTCATATTATCCAGCATAATTATCGTGTTACTTAGATATCCTACTTCAGTCGAGACTGACGGTCAGGCTTCTTCCTTTAGAAGCATCTACACACCTGCGCCATTAGTCCTTTCTGGTACCTTAAAGTACCATGCAGAGCCTCCTAGAGGAGAACGGGACTGACAGCATCAGTGTCTTTAAGCAAAGATGTCTGTGATGTTGCCTGCCCATCAGTCTTGGCAGAAGAGGGATTTCTGACTAACGTGACAATTATGCTGGATAATATGACTATTGGCAAGCTTATTGCTAGATGGCTAATTATTGGGGGGGGGCTTTATTTGGGGTGATAGTTCCCCTTTAAGGGTAGTAAATGGTTGGATTGCCACCTTACTACAACTCTTATTATCCCCAAATTTGAGTACATCTGTATAAAATTGATAGCATCATGGCCACCAGTTGTTTAGACAATTTTTCTAACATGTTCTACACAGTTACGTATGAGAGTAAGAGTTATACCACTTTGGGCTAGAATACATTTTTATTTAATCATCTCCCAGCAGTGGAAGTATCCTTGTTTTACTCAGCAGAAAAACCACCAAAGCATTTGGTTTTTCATGCTAAAATGTTATTGAGCCTTCATTTGTGAATTAGGGAAATATTTCTCTGATATGAACAGAAGAGTAAGTAAATTGGGTGAGAGGAAAATGAGCAAGAAAAGACTGAGTGAAAAGAGGCAGAAGTGAGTCAACATGAAGGAGATTCTAGAACCCAGTTGAAGAAATTAGATTTCTTAGATTGGAAGTGTAGATCAAAAACAGACAGGAGCCCAGAACCAGGGCTGGGTTTACACCTCAGGCACCCCTAGGCAAGGCACTCGATGCACTCTTAGCACCTCACACAGCCCCGGCCACATCCACTATTTCCTGGCACAGAAAATACCCTTGGCCTATAACAAGCAAAGCCCCCCACCCTAAAAAAAAGGCTTTACCACTTGGCTGCTAGAGAGAAATAGTGGATGGTACTGGGGCGGGGCCATGGGTGGAGCTAAGGGCACCTAGACTGCCTTGCCCAGGGGCACCTGGGATGTAAGTCTAGCCCTGAGTATGTGAACGCTGCACAGAGAGAATGTGTATGGAATGAAACAGGCCCGGTTCAGGTACTATCAGTAGAACATAAGAAGTTACCCAACTGATACTATTAGTTCAGTTCAGATGGCAATTATTATTAAAATACCAGGACCCCCGGAGAGGGCTCATGTCTGCCAGCCAGGGGATGTCAAAGATGCTTTTGACATCATAAAGGGGTGGAGTTTAATTGGGTGGGCGGTGATTAAGTATCTGGGAGGAACAGGGTGGAAAGGAGGAGAAGTGGGAGGGAAGTGGGAGAAACAGGGTGGGAAGGAGGAGAAGTGGGTGGGAAGTGGGAGAAACAGGGTAAGGAGGAGAAGTTTGCTAGAAATGGGAGGAACAGAGAGGGAAGGGGGAGAAGTGGAAGGGAAGTGGGAGGAACAGGGTGGGAAGGAGAAGAAGTGGGAGGAACAGAGTGGGAAAGAGGAGAAGTGGGCTGAATATGGTGGGAAGGATAAGGAGGAGAAGTGGCCAGGAAATGGGAGGAACAAGGTGGGAAGGAAGAGAAATGGGAGGAACAGGGTGGGAAGGAGGAGAAGTGGGAGGAACAGGGTGGGAAGGAGGAGAAGCAGGTGGGAAGTGAGTAGAACAGTGTCACGATTCCCAGAGAAATTCAAGAGTCAGTACGGTATAGTTAAATGCAATTTATTGACAACCGAAAGGTAAGCAAAATATATACAATATATACGGCAAGAACAAGCAGATGGTTGCAGGCCAGCGAGCTCTGCTATCAGGAATAGTAGGCTGCCGAGCCTGACCAATCTGCTGGAGACTAGGCCTAAGCCACTGGTAGTCCCTGCTGGAGCCAGGAGCAGGAACAGGAACACCGGATCTTGATCCGACATAGCAGGCGTACCGACTCAAGCCTGCAGTCAGTAGGGAGCAATATCTGACTCACGCCTGCAGTCAGAATGGAGCGAACTCTCACTCAGGCCTGCAGTCAGAATGGGAAATAGACAGCTGACTCGCCTGCAGTCAGTATTAGAGCTGGTCTACCACAGCCCCAGGTCTAAACTAGGTTGGGTGTCTGCTAGGTACAAGGAACAAACAACAGAGCCACAAGTCAGTGCCAGAGGGGGTAGTCAGACAAGCCAGGTCATACAGAGTTCAGGTAGTCATCCAGAGCCACAGGTCTGTACCAGGTTGGGTGTCCACTATAGGGATAAGCAAAAGAATAGTCAGACAGAGCCACACGTCAGCACCAGGTTGGATGGAAGACTAGCCAGGTCATACACAGAGCCCAAGGTAATAGAACTGCTATGAACAACAACGCAAGGACATCTGAGTAAGGACTCAGTCTGCCTTTTAAACCCCTCCACAGGAACTAGGTAGGAGAAGCAGCTCAGAGGGAGGAAGTAGGTAGGAGGAGACTACAGGAAGCAAACACATAAAGCAGAGGCCTGCTGTATGCTTGAAGACTCGCGCCTGTAGATGACGCTGAAACCAAGGTAAGCTGTAACAAACAGGCTGGCAAGGAGGAGAAGTGGATGGGAAGGGGGAAGAACAGGTTGGGAATGAGAAGAAACTCACCACCAATGGACATTTAGACATTCTGGAGACCCGGTAATACAATCTGAAAACCAGAGTCTCCGGAGAGCTCCCAGGTATGATTACGAGAGAAGCAACAGCCATCCATGAAAGAGTTGGGTAGTTGATCTGCATAGGTTTTTCAGAGGGAAATTACCAGCAACAGCAGAGACAATGTAAAAAGCATTAAGGTATATATGTGTATGATAAGTAGACAGGAACAGAGGTAAGTGCTATGAAGGACTATCTGCGTTGGGTTCCTTCAGAAGCACTGGATTGTATAAGTCTTCAGTATCCAAGGGGTGAAAAGAGGATATAGAAATAAATAGATTCATTTGGAACGAGATTGAACATGCACATTATTTCTACATACTTCCATGACATTGATGAATACCCCCGAGGGAGCGAGGAAGTAAATGATCTCCACGAAGATTCCAAATAAATAAAACAAAATACAAAGAAAAGAAGCCAGCGGATCTGTTCCTCATTCCCAAAAGTTGTTTCTATGGT
Source organism: Rhinophrynus dorsalis (assembly GCA_037306005.1). Taxonomy (NCBI): domain Eukaryota; kingdom Metazoa; phylum Chordata; class Amphibia; order Anura; family Rhinophrynidae; genus Rhinophrynus; species Rhinophrynus dorsalis. Next base: position 108,569,690 of record CM074728.1, on the reverse strand, counting down.
GTGGGCAGCAGCATAATTATTTTTGGCTGTTCTCGAAATCTGGAAAAACATTCGTAACCTAGAAGAAAATAATGAACCTTCCACACATCTCTCAGATTGGGACTTAAGCACAAAATGAAAGAGGCCGCAATTCTGGAGCAAAACAATTTCAAGATGGGGGCAAATTTAAAGTTCCAAAACTCCCATCTACTTAAAGTGAACTATGATCAAACTTAAATTGCCCCCCAAATCCGTATTACCATAGCGACAGGCACATACATACTTTTATTATGCTGGATAAGTCCTGCATTAGAGAGAAACAGAACTCGTCCTGCAGGCGTCAGCAGCAGGGATCTTGCTGTAGACGCTCTGTGCGTCTGCGCCGTCAGTCCCTTCCGGTGCCTTAAAGGGGATCTATCACCCCTAAACAAATTAGTCTTAATAGGTAGGTTATATAGAGAATATGTATAATACAGTATTAACTTCTTTTTTAAATCGCTATTTGGCTGAAATCTAATGAGTAAAGGTTGCCCTGCACCCTACTTCCGGACAGACTGTGGTTACCAGCTCTGTACCGCAGTCTGTCACTCTTCCTATTCTCCCCTCCCTCTATCCAGCTTCCTCCAATGACGGAGGATTTCTGCCTGTAAGCTGGAGCGCTCTCTGGCCAATGAGCCTGTTTGTCCATGTCTGTACTGCGGTTACCAGCTCTGTACCGCAGTCCGTCAATCTTTCTCTGCTCCACTCCCTCTATCCAACTTCCTCCAATGACAGAGGCTTTCTGCCTGTAAGCTGGAGCAGTCTCTGGCCAATGAGATCGCGCCAGCTTACATGCAGAAAGCCTCGGTCATTGGAGGAAGGCTGGATAGAGGGAGGGAGAAGAGGCTGAGTGACGGACTGCGGTACAGAGCAGGCGCATAGATCCTACTTCACCAAGATGTCTGCTCTGTTGTGTTGATCTAAGTCCCATACGAAGCTATCATTGCAAATAACGATGGCACTTAACACAGCTTATGACACTATTTCCATGATTAATAGTATAGTAACAATTAATTGGGGGTCAGTTGTATTGGTTTACTTTTAAATGGTTGCACGTGCACCATTTGGAAACACCTCAAGCACTCAATGGGTTATTAATAATGATGCGGTCGTTTTGACTGCTTGTTTTTCAACTATCATTTTTATAGAGTTTTTGTTTTTTGTCCCGAACAAGAAAAATTGTGTTGGAGAAACTAGACGCTTCACCCAAAATGAGTAAGCATTAACCCTTTGAGTGACAGAAAGGTAGCCTCTCTGGCACTAAAAGGGTTAACATTGTGAGGATGATTACATTTAAATTGGGATTCTCATCCCTTTACTGCTAGAGAGGTTGCCAACTTATTGCGGAGCAATACATCGGAGACAGCTAACATTCAGTGGGTTAAAGCAGAACTATCACGTACATATAATTGGTATCCTTTTAAAAGGTCGCACGTGAAAGAGTGTGCGACCAAATTACATATTTACCGTCACGTGGATTAAAATATCGACATGAGAATCTCGCACTGCATGGCAGCGCGAGATTCTCATGTCGGTTATTAAAAGGTCGCACGAAATAGAGACAAATTACCGGAGAGCCGGCAGTACTAAGGAGTTCATTTGCGTCAGTCATTCCTCAGACATCAGCCTCTTCCCTAGATGTAAAGACACAGAATTAAATAAAATCAATAAAACGACCAGCGCTAGGATCAGGGGGGAGTGAGACCGCTATCAGTGCGTGTAGCGCTCGCAGTGCATTGTATGAGGCTGTCCATACACAGAGATTTATTAAAGCAATAGTAATGCCTAAAAAAAACTTTTTTGCATTTAGAAGAGCTTAAAAAGCTGGTCTAAATGCAAAAAACCGTATATATCTCAAACCGCTATGGTTTAAGAGATACGGGCGTTTGAAGTTTGATTTCTCCTACTGACAGCTGTAAAGCTGTCAGCAGGAGATCCGTGTCGGTCGACACGGAGGCGCTTGAGAAGTGCCGAGATCTCCTTACTTACACGGAATCCCTTCAATGGAATGGTCTAAAACGTGTGCCTAGTGTTCAGGCCTAGTGTTCAGGCACACGTTTTAGACCATTCCAATAAAGGGATTCTGTGTAAGTAACGAGATCGCGGCACTTCTCAAGCGCCTCCGTGTCGACCGACACGAATCTCCTGCTGACAGCTTTACAGCTGTCAGTAGGAGAAATCAAACTTCAAACGCCCGTATCTCTTAAACCATAGCGGTTTGAGAGATACGTTTTTTTGCATTTAGACCAGCTTTTTAAGTTCTTCTAAATGCAAAAAAGTTTTTTTAGGCATTACTATCACTTTAATAAATCTCTGTGCATGGACAGCCTCATACAATGCACTGCGAGCGCTACACACAATCAAACACACAATCAAACTTCAAACGCCCGTATCTCTTAAACCATAGCGGTTTGAGATATACGTTTTTTTGCATTTAGACCAGCTTTTTGAGCTCTTCTAAATGCAAAAAAGTTTTTTTTAGACATTACTATCACTTTAACATACAAAACCGTTCTGGGAGGGAGACGTTGTTCCTGTGAGTCTGCTGGAGTTGCGACTAACATAACAGGCATGGACAGCTTCATACAATGCACTGCGAGCGCTACACGCACTGATAGCGGTCTCACTCTCCCCTGATCCTAGTGCTGGTCGTTTTATTGATTTTATTTAATTCTGTGTCTTTACTTCTAGGGAAGAGGCTGATGTTTGAGGAATGACTGACGCAAATGAACTTCTTAGTACTGCCGGCTCTCCGGTAATTTGCCTCTATTTCGTGCGACCTTTTAATAACCGACATGAGAATCTCACGCTGTCATGCAGTGCGAGATTCTCATGTCAATATTTTAATCCACGTGACGGTAAATATGTCATTTGGTTGCACCCTCTTTCACGTGCGACCTTTTAAAAGGATACCAATTATATGTACGTGATAGTTCTGCTTTAACCCACTGAATGTTAGCGGTCTCCGATGTATTGCTCCGCAATAAGTTGGCAACCTCTCTAGCAGTAAAGGGATGAGAATCCCAATTTAAATGTAATCATCCCCACAATGTTAACCCTTTTAGTGCCAGAGAGGCTACCTTTCTGTCACTCAAAGGGTTAATGCTTACTCATTTTGGGTGAAGCATCTAGTTTCTCCAACACAATTTTTCTTGTTCGGAACAAAACACAAAAACTCTTTAAAAATGATAGTTGAAAAACAAGCAGTCAAAACGTCCGCATGAGTATTAGTAACCAGGCCCGGACTGGGACGAAAAATAGGCCCGGGCATTTAAGGCTGAGCAGCCCATTTTTATTTTTGAGCAGCCCATGGCGGGGGGGGGGGGAGGCGTTCGTTCGTTATATTTTTTTTTAAATGCCCGGACCGGCCCACCGGGCAAATGCCCAGTATGCCCGATGGCCAGTCCGGGCCTGTTAGTAACCCATTTAGTGCTTGAGGTGTTTCCAGAGGGATTGAAGACAGATATCTTTCACACGTTCAAGGAGTAGAAATTGAGGCGATGGTTTACAAAGTGTCATAACAAGACCTTTAACCCATTAAAGGGATAGTAATACTTCGTTGTATCTTTATTTTATTTTGTAGGCATTAAAAAAACATGAAGAACGATATAAGTCTTATCTCTCAAACCTTTATGGTTTAAGAGATATTCACAAACAAAGTATCCCCCCCGTTCAGCCAGATCAGAAGGGAGGTGCCCAGGTAGACTGCAGAGAGGGACAATCTTCAAATAAGATAAGGGAAAACCTGAAAAACTTGTCAAGGGGGGAAGGGCTTTCATTGTTTTCATAGGAAGAAGATTGTCCCCTGCTGTTATCTGTCTGGTCTTTCAACCAGATTCACATCTGAGAAGAGATGGCTTACACTAGGTAAAAGGGGCGGGAGGGGAACTTTGCTTGTGAATATCTCTTAAACCATAAAGGTTTGAGAGATAAGACTTATATCGTTCTTCATGTTTTTTAATGCCTACAAAATAAAATAAAGTTAAAACAAAGTATTACTATCCCTTTAACGATGGTCCCAGTGTTAAGGACTGGTGACAGACCTGGCACGTCATGACATTTCGTGATCACAAATGCACTGCGTTCCCCTCTGGCACTCCAAGGGTTAACCAAGGAGTTAATGACAAATATAATTTTTCACCAGGAAAGAAACTAAATCCAGTTCCCACAGGGCAGTTCTTGTGTAAAGCATGGCTCATTCAAACCATATTTTCTGAGACTTCAAAAAAAGCATTTGAATAAATCATGCAAACGGGCGAGTCGTGTAAGCGTCGAATCGGCATTTGATGAGCATGTTATGTGCATCGGCTCTGAAATGGAACTTTCAATGGTTTTCCCTCAAATGATGTTCAGATATACTGAATTTACTAACAAGACAGAAGATGTTTTTCTTTTTCAAACTGAAACAGGCAGGGTGCATGCGCCCATTTAACCTTTTAAGATCCAGAGGCATGAGAAATGTATTCAGAAGCAATGTACTGATTGAAGACATTACCTCTTGAGCAAAGGCACAAGGGCAAAATTCATAGGGGTCATTAGGATTTTCTAGCCATAGTAAGTTAAAGGGACAGTAATGTCCCATAAAAAATAGTTCTAGTTTTGTAGCGGTCAAAAAATTACACTATATGAGAGGTATTCCCTTTTAAAGTCCCCCCCCCCTTCTCCTGATGTGAGCTGTAAAGCTGACAGCAGGTGGTTCGAGTCATGCAACTCGAGGAGGCTCTGCAGTACAGCTGAAATCTCGTTTTTTAAAAAGAATTACTTCATTGCAACGGTCTACAAAGTGTGCTTGCAAACCAAGCACACTTTGTAGACCGTTCCAATGAAGTAATTAGTTTCCTATAACGTGACTTCGGCTCTGCTGCAGAGCCACCAGCTGGTTCCCTGACCGGGATCTCCTGCTGTCAGCGCAGATGTCAGGAGAAGGGGAGGGACGGGAGAACTTTGAAAGCGAACACCTCTCAAACCATAGCGGTTTGACAGATAGGATTTGTAGCATACAGTTTAATTTTTTAACATCTACAAAACTATAACCATTTTTTATGGGACATTACTGAACCTTTAAAGGGATAGTAATACTTAAAAATGGCTTATCCCTATATTGTAGCTCGTAACCCCTTAACAACGGATGACTTACCAGGTACGTCCCGCAGAAACTGTCACTGTCATAGAGGACGTACCTGGTAAGTCACGGAAGTCCGGGTCTCCGTGCGGCTACACGCCGCTCAGAGACTCCGGACTTGTTTAAAAAAAAAAAAAAAAATGTTCGGCAGGCGTTAAGGTGACAGCCGCGTATGAACGCGGCTGTCACTAAGGGGTTAAATAAAGAAGAAAAATGCCACCAGCGGCATCTCTCAAACCCTTATGGTTCGAGAGATAACTGCTTACAAAGTTCTCCCCTGCCTGACGTCGGCGTTCTAGCTGACAGCAGGGGAATCCTCTCCTGGGATCAGCGGGCGGCTCTGCAGCAAGCTGAGATCGCGTTAATAAAAAAGAAATCCTTCACTAAAAGGGTCTATATTAAGAGTATAAGCCTTTGGATATTACTGTTTAATAAAGAAGTTTATTTAATACGGTATCATTCAGCAAACAATTATGTCATATCATTTGTATATTTTATGTAAGTGATCTTATATTACCGATTCGAATTGTATACTTTTATAATCTGAACTGCAGCCATATGAGTTACAGGCCAACTACAAACAGCGTGTGTGCCCCCCAGACCCCAACCTGTGTGCCAAGAGACCATCAGGGATTGGGAGATCAGATCGAGAGAATTCCAAACTGTTTTAAAGGGATAGTAATACTTCGTTTTATCTTTATTTTATTTTGTAGGCATTAAAAAAACATGAAGAACGATATAAGTCTTATCTCTCAAACCTTTATGGTTTAAGCAAAGTATCCCTCCCCCTGTTCAGCCAGATCAGAAGGGAGGTGCCCAGGTAGACTGCAGAGAGGGACAATCTTCAATTAAGAAGGGAAAAACCTGAAAAACTTGTCAAGGGGGACAGGGCTTTCATTGTTCTCATAGGAAGAAGATTGTCCCCTGCTGTTATCTGTCTGGTCTATGGACTGGATTCCACATCTGAGAAGAGATGACTTACACTAGGTAAAAGGGGCGGGAGGGGAAACTTTGCTTGTGAATATCGTTCTTCATGTTTTTTTAATGCCTACAAAATAAAATAAAGTTAAAACAAAGTATTACTATCCCTTTAAGTGACAATCAGACTATTACTTTGATCATAGGGGATCCTTTCCACTTAGGTAGGGCAATAACACATGTTATGTGATTCTGTTAACCCTTTGAGTGCCAGAGAGATATGCACCTCTCTGGCACTCAAAGGGTTAAACAAATAATGAGCCACTTATTCTGAAGTTATTATTCTCCTTTAAAAATACATTTTGCCATTCAGATTGCTTCTGTTTCCTGTATTATATTGGATACAATAAATTGGCGAGACCAGAAAAGAACAGGAAAATTAGATTAAATATTTACCTTTAATGCCGTTTGTGGGAATTGCCTATTAAGGATAAGCAAATACGAGTGTCCAAGTCTGGACAGGAGATAAGCCTTTAGGCTGCTATAAAACTGATGTCTGAACCAGAGAGCTAAGGATTTTATTTATTCCAACCACCTTGGTACAGGCAGGGAATAGAAAATAAGGGATTACACCAGATATAATGCAATGTAAAGCAGTAGTTCTCTTACACAACCTCCTGAGTACCGTATATGGAGATAAAGGACGTTTAGCATTAAAGCTAAAATACTTATATGAAATAGGTAAAGATTTTCAGGACTTAAGAAAAGATATATTGCATGCATGTGTTTTGCAGGCTGGGGGAAGCGTTTTCCTACACACTCATTTCCTGGTCAGGTGACTGTACCCTACTGTGCAAGACAAAGGAGGAAGCTGTTGGTTAAAACCCTTTGAATGCCAGAGGGATGTATAACGCATCGCGAACCCCTCTGGCACTCAAAGGGTTACAGTGGCCCTGTTACCTTGAGATGAGTTAAGGTTATTTTAAAGGGGAACTACCACCCCGCAATAACTTTACATTAATTAATTCTTCATCTGCCGACTAGCTGCTTAGTAGCGCTAGTCGCCAGAAATATTACCTGGTTTCAAAGATTTTCCAGATTTTCGGAGGCTCACAGTAGCAGGAAGCACGGACATCTCGTCATAGTGACGTCCGTGCACCTGCGCTGTCAGTCCCTTTTGGAGCCGGCCGTAAAAACTGGAAAATCGTTGAAACCAGGTAATATTTCTGGCGACTAGCGCTACTAAGCAGCTAGTCGCCAGATGAAGAATTAATTAATGTACAGTTATTGCGGGGTGGTAGTTCCCCTTTAATTTAAAAATAATTTTTGAGACACTAATCTTTATGTGTTGGTAGCACATTCTGACACTCTATTCTAATTACTTTCTACGGCCGGCAAATTTTACCACACTGTGATGACTGGATATAGACAGAGGGACACAGAAGACATTTCTATCAGCACAGCAAGTCGACACCTTGGCCTGAAACAGAAAAAATTAGCATACTGAGCAGGAAATTAGCATAACATGCCAATCTGTACCACCAAAACATAAAGGCTAATTTCTCAAAAACAATTTATTTGAGAGAAAATGGCTTTTACAACATAAGGACTTGTTGTAGGGGAAGTTTCAATATTATTTAAAATACTGATTATAACATCAATATCTGTCTATATATAAAACTCAAATTGGTTTCTGATTTGCTATCTGCCCAACACTTGACTGTCATGCAGACCTGGGAACTCTCTGGAGACTCCAGTTTTTAGAGTTAATTACAGGGTCTACGGGGACAGAGACTGATTCTCCACCGGTGGTGAGTTTCATCTGAAACTCTGCCCACTCCTCCTCCTTCCCACCCTGTTCCTCCCACTTTCCACCCACTTCTTCTCATTACCAACCTGTTCCTCCCACTTCCTGCCCAGTTCTCCTCCTTCCCACCCGGTTCTGTCCATTTCCCACCCACTTCTCCTATTTCTCACCCTGTTCCACCCACTTCCCACCCACTTTTCCTCCTTCTCACAATGTTCCACCCACTTCCCACCCACTTTTCCTCCTTCTCACAATGTTCCACCCACTTCCCACCCACTTTTCCTCCTTCTCACAATGTTCCTCCAACTTCCCATCCACTTATCCTCCTCCCCGCTTGGTTCCTCCTATTTCCCTCCCACATCTTCTTCCCACGCTGTTCCTTCCACTTCTCCTCCTTCACATCCTATTCCTTCCTCTTCCTGCCCATTTTTCCTCCTTCTCACCCTGTTCTGAGCACTTCCCAACCACTTCTGGCCCACTTTATGACACAAGGATAATAAGCCCTGACCACATGATTAAGCTTTGCCCCAATTTATGATGCATATCAAGTCATTTACATCCCCCTGGTCTAAGCACATGAGCCATCTCAGGAGGCACACTAGGATGAAGTTCCCAGATATGGTGGCGTGGAGGCAGATATCGGCTACATGCAGTGAATCAGGGGTGGTGATTTTCATGTATGAAACTCGCTGCAGCGGTAGTCCACCGGGTTGCCCATGTGCATGGTGTGTCCAACCGCATGGGCAATGCTGTGCACCATTCACTAGTCATCAATAAAAAGTCGTACTCACAGTATATGTTGGTCTATTTGCACTCCCAACAAACCGGCTTAGAGCGTCAGGGTAATTAGGACCCTGCCCCTGTTCAGGAACTCTGCATATAAAATAAAAGTGGACTAGCTGAATAACATGTATCAAATTTAGTCTTAAAATCAACTAAACATTAGAATATTGGCTGCAATGCTGCTGTGTTTCTGAGCGCAATTTGTTCTTTTTCCAAGGAAAAAGCCAATGATAACAAAACCCTCTCTCTCGTAAAACATATAGGCAATTTCAAATCTCTGTAAGAAAAACTACATTTGTCTAAGAGTTACAGGTCCACATTAAGTCACCCATGTGAAGTCAACATTAAGCTATTATCTCACAGCAGGTACAGGGCACAATTTCTTTTCAGGAAGCTTTTAGAGACCGTTTTTGAATTTCTAATAGAAATTCAGATCTGACCAGTTTTGTTTAAGTACCAGCTAAAGTGATCATTGTTGAAAATAAGCTGAAAGATTGATTTTTCGGCATCAAACAAGGCATTGAACAGCAGAAATTCAAATTAAAGAGAAAAATCAATTGTACTCTGAAGAACCATAACTCTGCACAATGGACAGAAAGGCCTTTTTCTCGGAGTGAAAGGGAAGTGGGCAGCGGCAGAGAAATATCTTTGGTGAAGGTGCTTCAAGGTGAGAGTCAGGCTTTGGCTGGTCTAAATGATCTACCCTGTTGTTTGGGGCAGACAGCAGGGAGACGTTTCAAAGCAGTTTTATTAATTTCAGAAATCAGAAGGATGTGATATATTATGTCATCTCTATTGTGTCTGGGGTTCTGGAAGCTATGAATTAATACCCTTGCATAGTAGATACATTCAATGCATTAGATAAGTATCTTGCATACAAGGAGTTAACCCTTTGAATACTAGACAGATCTCCAGCACATTGAAATGCACAGCCCTTCTCAACATTTTGCTTCACATTGCTATCTTTCAAGCGTCCAACCCTTTCAACGACAGAGGGGTACTTGCAATGTGTTAGGCACTCCTCTGGCACTTAAGGGGTTAAAGGACTTTTTTTTTTAATCTTATAAGGCCTTTCCTATAGAGTAAAAGAAGGGGGCTCCCACGGATAGATGATTTTTCATTCAAAAGTTATGACAGCTGATACTTATTTTTTTTATCATCTTTTCTTTATTGAAAAATAAAACAGTACAATAGTACACAGTAAAAGAAATCTGCTTACAGCAGGCGACAAAAGCATGTACAGAAGGAACGAAAGTCCAGTGATGGCAACACATAGTTTAAATAAATCACCAATGGTATTTATAAGAGAAGAGAACACAGGTACCAGCAATAATAGGATGCATAATGAAGTCAAAGGGGATAAGTGCAAATGCGGGCACACAGAATGAGACAAAAAGGAAGCGAGAATAGGGTAAAGCAGGTATAGAAGGGGGGAAAGAGAGAGAGAGAGAGAAGAAGAAAAAAAAAGGGGGAACGGCAGTCTCCCAATACTGTGGACTCCAGGCTCCACAAAAGTAGCAGCAAAAGGAAAATGTCTCATACACTGTCCCATCTAGACAGGAGGTTGCACAGCAGGATGAGCGAGCAGATAAACATTCCAGGTGTGCCAAGGTCTCATGCTTGCCCAGGATGGAAGCTTGATGTTGTTCTAAAACGAAGAAGTCTTTCAAACGACCCTCCCACTCACCTAAAGTTGGTGGAGTCTCAGACTTCCAATGTAATGGGATGCATGCCTTAGCTACCATCAGCACAAACAGCCATTGGTATATGAGAACATTGGAAAGTGTGTGGGAGGGAGGTAAGATATGTAAAAGCACAAGTTGGAAAGAGAGTACCAAAGGGTCCGGAAAGAGGTAGTGGAGTTCGTGGAACACATCTTCCCAGAATTGGACAATGTCCGGACAAGACCACCGAATATGGGTCATGCCGCCCCTGTATGACCGACATATCCAACATAGCTCAGATGTATTGGGAACGATCCTGGCTAGCTTGTCGAGGGTAAGATACCACCGGATCAGAATTTTAGAGACACACGTGAGGGAGGTCATAGCAAATGAGAGAGGGCCCTTTCAAGCTTCCTCCATGAGTCCAAGTCCTAACTCAGTTTCCCAGGCAAGCTGGAATGCCCACTTGCATCCCGATGCATGATTAGAAAGTAGGGGATAAAAACGAGAGACAGACTTCATGGCAAAGCCTCCCTTGTCGTACAGCTGAAACTTATTTTTGAAATTAAACTGTAAGATTCTATTGTGGTCACCAGGCGGGGCTATTGTTATCACTTTCTATGGGAGTGGTAGTCTCTCTCATTCTTTTATGTAGTGTGCATTACAATAAAACTGTCTATTGCCAACACTTTAATTAAATCTAAAGTTAAAAAATCTAAAATTTGATCCAAAATAACTTTTGAATTTCTGGTAAAAAAAACTACCCAGACGTGGCTGTATCCTTATTTTACTCAGCAGGAAAAGTCTTTCAACATATGTCTCATTAAAAACGTTACTGCAACTTTAACATTTTGTGGTTCATCTACTAAAGCATGAACTGGGAAAGCAAGAAAATAGACAATTTTCTGGTGTGTTTTTAGTTTGCATATTAACCCCTTGAGGACAAAAGGGGTGTGTAATGCATTGTTTCAAAATCTGTATCTAGACAGGTGAAATGTTATTCTATAGCAAAAATCACACAAATAGCTTCACCTGATCTGGGTAGATGAAACGTTAATTCTATAGCAAAAATCACCAAAATGGCTTCACCTGATCTGGGCAGATGAAACGTTATTCTATAGCAAAAATCTCCAAAATGACTTCACCTGATCTGGGCAGATGAAACATTATTCTATAGCAAAAATCACCCAAATGGCTTCACCTGATCTGGGCTGGTGAAACGTTATTCTATAGCAAAAATCACCAAAATGGGTTCACCTGATCTGGGCAGATGAAACGTTATTCTATAGCAAAAATAACCCAAATGGCTTTACCTGATCTGGGCAGATGAAACGTTATTCTATAGCAAAAATCACCCAAATGGCTTCACCTGATCTGGGCAGGTGAAACATTATTCTATAGCAAAAATCACCAAAATGGCTTCACCTGATCTGGGTAGATGAAACGTTATTCTATAGCAAAAATCACCAAAATGGCTTCACCTGATCTGGGTAGATGAAATGTTATTCTATAGCAAAATTCACCAAAATAGCTTCACCTGATCTAGGCAGGATAAATATTATTCTATAGCAAAAACCCTCAAAATGCCTTTATATGATCTGGGAAGGTGAAACGTTATTCTATAGCAAAAATTGTCAAAATGTTGTCATCTGATCTGGACAGGTGAAATGTTATTCTATCTCAAAAATCACCAAAATGCCTTCACCTGATCTGGACAAGTAACAGACTATTCTATAGCAGTGGTGTCCCCAGGGACCCCAAGCAGTCCATGTGGGAGATGTAGTAAGGGGTGATAAAGATGAGATTTATTCTACAGCTTTATAAAATTTCCAATTCTTATGTTATTATATGGAGTCTAGATACTAAGATCTCATAAGTTGAAGGAATCTTAGTGCATCCGCTCCATATAAAAAAATAGGAATTGGAGAGTTTATCACACTGGAGACATTACCTCTTCTTTATCGCACCTTAGTGCAAGAATATGATGGTTAACAGCTTCATGGCAGTTTGAGCTAAACTGGTGGTAGATTCAATCATATCCAAGCAGTGCAGGCACTTCCTGTTTCAGCCATACATTACCTCTTCTGCGCACTGACCCTTAACCCTTTCAGTGCTAGATGAGGTGGGCAATCCATTGCATACCTCCCAACGTTTCAAATGGTCAAAGAAGGACACTTGTGTTTTAGCTGGTGTTGCTCGGGCAGGGCATTCCTGAGAATTTATAGGTTATTTCATGACCTCTTGATAACTCCTTGTGTACCTGAATAAATGATTTCAAACAAAAGCAAAGTATTTTATTTACCCAGACGTACTGAGACGCACATATACTGAAACTTGTACAAACATTAATGTCAGTTTTATTGTCACGGAGCAATGTGATACACTAATATACACACCACACAGTCTGATCTCCTAAACACAGGGACACCGGGGTGGGAAATAGGGACAGAGGGATTTGGGTCCGAAAGAGGGACTGTCCCTACTAAAGAGGGACACATGGGAGGTATGGATCCCTAATATCTCCTAAAGAGGGAAACTTGGGAGGTATAAATCCCTAATATCTCCAAAAGAGGGAAACTTGGGAGGTATGGACCCCTAATATCTCCCAAAGACACTTGGGAGGAATGGACCCCTAATATCTCCTAAAGAGGGATACTTAGGAAGTACAAACCCCTAATATCTCCTACGGATGGACACCTGGGAGGTATGGACCCCTAATAGCTCCTAAAGAGGTACACTTGGGAGGTATGTACCCCTAATATCTCCTAAAGAGGAACACTTGGGAGGTATGGACCCATAATATCTCCTAAAGAGGGACCCTTGGGAGGTATGGACCCTTAATATCTCCTAAAGAAGGACACTTGGGAGGTATGGACCCCTAATATCTTCTAAAGAGAGATTATTGGAAGGTATAGACCCTAATATCTGTTAAAGAGAGGGATACTTGGGAGGTACAGACCACCAATATCTCCTAAAGAAGGACACTTGGGAGGTATGGACCCCTAATATCTCCTAAAGAGGAATAATTAGGAGGCACAGACCCCTAATATCTCCTAAAGAAGGAGACTTTGGAGGTAAGGTCCCCTATTATCTCCTAAAGAGGGATACTTGTTAGGCATGGACCCCTAATATCTCCTAAAGAGGACACTTGGTAGGTATGCCATCACTGAGTGTAATGCAGGGCTAAGACAGGAAGTGCCTGCTCAGCATGCCTTAGCTTAATCTCTCATTGCAAGTAACTCAGAAACAAGTTTTCTAAACAAACAACAGCAAACACAACATACAGGTGATGTTGAAAGTGCTTTCAAAATCACCGGATATGTTTATAGGTTCACTTTAGGATATAGAGGAGTGTGCAGTTCGTTGCTTTTCAAGTCCTTAAAGCAGTGCTTTCCAAACTGTGTGTCGCGACACGTTAGTGTGTCTCCTTCAGGGTGTAGGTGTGTCGCTGCTTTTTGCCACATTCAGTAGGTCAGCAGTGTTGAAAAGGCAGAGGGGTCATTTTTTTGCCTTTAACTCCTTAAGGACTGGCGGTCATGGGACATTTCCGTCCCATAAAGCCCGCATAGGAGCACTTGGACGCGCCGGTACACGTGACCTGTCGCGTGTATCGGCGCGTCACTATGGGGCCTGGTAGAGATCGCTCCGATCTTGGAGCGGTCAATTTCAGGCCCTATTTTTACTTACAGCGCTCCCGGTAGAGCGCTGTAAGTAAAAAGTACGTGACGTACCATGACCGTCATCGGTCCTTGAGTATTTCAAGGACCGTGACGGTCCTGGTACTTCAAGGGTCCTTAAGGGGTTAAACCAATTATTACCAGATGAGATAGACAGTCTGGAACAGGGCTATATGGATCAACAGTTATATGGAGTATAACGGGAAAAAAGTGGTTTGTCCCATTGCGATTACTACTTTTGCTCCACAACACAACGGGGCAATTGCAATGCATAGATCATCAAAAAGAAGAGTTGTAGCAGTTTATGGATACAATGTATCCAGAAACTGCTACATATGTGTGTATCCAACTCTGCTTTTTGATGATATATTCATAGCAATTGCCCCGTTGCGTTGTGGAGCGAAAGTAGTAATTGCAACGGGACAAACCACTTTTTTCCATTATACTCCGTATAACTGTTGCTTCATTAGTGTGTCACAAAATGATGCATATGTAAAAAGTGTGTCACCAACATGAAAAGTTTGGAAAGCTCTGCCTTAAAGGGTTTGACATACAATTATATTTAACCTGTCCAGATCAGGGCAAGGCATTTTACTTGTGTAAAATCCTTTTTACAATTCCCTTTTTGACACTGATCCCAACCATACATAGATATCTGCCATACACTGTAGTAAATGATCCTGCTGAACCAAAAGTTGTCATTTAATGCTTTTTAGACACATTTAATGTCCCAGAACTTATCCCCCTTGACTTGGAAGCTACAGATTTCTCCAGTTTGTAGTCTACAAGACTTTTGCATTGCATTGGAGAACATCCAATTACTCAGTATAATGAACCTGCATTGTCTTCTTGTCTGTGTGTGAAGAAGCTGACGCCCACAGGGTTAAGATTTTGAACAAAGAAGCGAACAGAGGTTCAACCAGTTTTATATGTTCACACAATAACCCAGAGATTTATTTGCTGTTCTTTCCTATAGTGCACCCATCTCTCGCCAACTCCGATTTAAATGTGCCTTTTTCATTGAAATATCAATTGCTTTTAAGCTTTTATGAATAAAGTTTATTGCTCGATTTGGGGAGGAAAAAAGTGCTTGTTCAATGAAGAATGGATAAGATTTATTGAGTTGTACAGAAGCAGTTATTGGAAAGACTTAAGTTCACAGTGTTAGAAATCATCTTAGCCTCACAAAGAGGTCTCTTGCCTTACAAACATGAGTCAGATTCCCTGATTTGAGTCCCGCAGCAGAACAGACAAGACAAAGTAGATTCAATACAAGTACAAGGTATGTAAAGGCCACAAATACTTGTCATAGGGAAAGGGTATGATCCATAAATAAGTACCAACACACTATATTGGGGATAACAGACCAAAGCTTTATTTAACTATTTTTACTCATATTATTTTTGTTCTTATTCAACACAACAATAATTAATCATTAAACAATAATCATTCATTAACTGACAGTCCTTGCCAATCCGTTTCCTTGACACCAAGCATGGCCAAATTGTACGGGCTCATGCTAACATTCCCACACTTCAGCACTACAACTGATCCCACCGTTTGTCAACATTTACAGCCGACTCTATCATTTTTCAGCACTTACAGCTGATTCCACCATTATTCGGCACTTACAGCTGACTCCCAAGTAATTACCCCATTGGCCATCCACTTTAACCTCCCGCGACCTAAGTCCAGGGTAAACTCCCAAAGGGCTTCCACCCGAGGATAAAATCCCCTAACTTTACCACATCAGTTATCGATCTCTGAAAACCATGCAAGGACTATCCGCCAGCCGAGACACACAGCCACACCACATGAGGGAGGGATGCTTCCTCTGCCCTCTCCTCCTCCAAACAACAACTCACTTCCTGTCTCCAACCCTTTTATGCTCTTTCCCTTTACTCCTCCCAACACATGCACTTCCTCCATGAATCAACCCTCCCCCATGACATGTTCCCCTCCTGTACCCTGCGGTCCCTTCCGGGGAATTTCTGTATTGCAATAATACGTAGAGCTCATCAGGCCAGAGGGGTGAACTCAGAGGTTTGCTGGAAGTCACTGATCCGTTTCCACATGATGAGCTATGAGTATAAAATCAAGATTATCATCGATTTAACCTTTTGAGTGCCAGAGAGATAGCCAATGCATTCTGCTGCAATGCACTGCACACCTTTCTGGCGTTCAAAGGATTAAACATTTGTTGTTGTTTTTTTTCCAATCCCTTGAATGCTAGTAGGTCTACAGCTCATTGCTTCACAATGTGTTGGAAAAAATCTACCATTGCCTGGTACCCAGACCAGGATCCCCTGCTGTCAGCTAGACGCTGACATCAGGGAAAGGGGAGAGAGTGGAGAACTTTAAAACGTTATATCTCTCAAACCATAAAGGTATGAGAGATAGGACTTGCACCATAGGACTTGCACCAATGGATTTTTTTCCTTATCTACAACATTACTTTGTATGCTTTTAAGCTATTGTTAACCCTTTAAATGTTTCTTCAGTCTCTAAATTGGTGCCATTTGTACCAGAAAAACAGGTGAGAAGTCCTGCTTGTCTTGTCTGTGTTTAGGCAGTGAGATCTCTGACTTGTAGCATGATAACGGTACTTGCAGACCGACTGGAGTACATATTGCATTAAGTCTACATTATGGGAAGCTTTAAGGGTTAATATTCCAAAGATCTTAGTGTCAGCTCATCTTGAAGGTCCCAGGTAAGCCCACTTGTGATCAAGCAGGCCATCCTACAGACCAGGGCTGGATTTACATACCAAGTCTTCCTAGTCAAGGAACTATAGGATGACATTAGCTCCACCCATGGCCACACCCCCATTCCATACTTGACCTCTAGTCCCATTCACTATTTTCTGGCACAAAAAATACACTTGGCCTATAGAAATCAAGAGCAAAAAAAATTTAACCTCTTAGTTACTAGAGAGATCTCCAATGCATTGCTCTAGCATTCAAGGGGTTAAAAATGGTAACCTGTAAAAGGGTATCAAAATTGTGATTGTTCTAGCCACACCTACTATTCAGTATGTAGGTGTGGCCAGTGCAGAGGAGGCACCACCCCTCAAAATGTGGAGCTCTAGTCTGTTGCCTACGCTGCCTATTGGCAAATCCGGCCCTAATGAAATCCTGGTCTTTTGATGTACCCCTAGGAATTAGAAACACTGAGCGAGAGGCGTTGGCGGCAACACGAGACATACCAGGGCCACTTCACATATCACTAGTGACGTCCCACTGTGTGCACTTCCAAACACCGTGGGCACAGGTGCAAAAGCAAAAACAAAAACGGAAGCAATTCTAAAACCAACCAACCACATCATGAGAAGAAGACAAATGCCATTTAATTGAGGCTTTTAACCCCTTGAATACTAGAGAGGAGTTCAGTGCATTGCAAAGCAAAGCAATTGTGCATTTAGTTTGTCTCAGAATTACTCCGTATTCTCCGAGAGGACATCAGAATACAGAGACTATACGCAGGACCACTGAATGGTTAAGGAGATAAGATATACCAGGGATGCACAACGCATTGTTCTGCAGTGCGTTGCACAACCATATGGAACTCAAAGGGTTATTATGAAGAACTTGGGAGATAAAAGGGAGAGGGGAGATATGGTTGAAATCATCAAATATGCTATGGGATTTAATTCATTACAAGAGGAATCTTTTATAGAGGACAAATAAACACATACACACTAAGAAACACACAAAAAAAATACAAGCACACTAACAAACACACACACATACACACAATAACATACGCATAGACACATACTAATACACACACACAGACACACACCAACACATTCCAACACACTGACACACTAAGACACACACTAACACAAACACACATGGACACAAGCCAACACATACTAACACACTGCCACACTAACACACACAGACACACTAACATACACACACTAACAGACACATGCTAACACACACTAACACACATATAGACATCCACTGACACACACAGGCTAATACACACAGACACACACACACAAACAGGCACACACACTAACACAGACACACTAACACACACAGACACACACTAACAAAAACACACACTCACACTGGTCAATTATATTAGCAAATATACACAGTTCTGTGAATCATGGTTGTCCAAGTTCAGTCCTCAGGGGCCACCAACAAGCCGGGATGTAAGGATTTCCCTGATTAATTACAGGTGAGTCAGTCACAATGAATGATCCACTGATTATCTCACCTGTGATTAATCAGGGAAATCCTTACATCCTGGCCTGTTGGTGGCCTCTGAGGACTGAATTTGGACAGCTCTGGTGTAAAGCAAAACACACAGAAAGTCTGTGCAAATCTTCCTATAGTGTGTGTAGGTCAGTAATGGACATTATTAGTAAATACAGACATGGTTATACAGGTCTCACTCACCTGACATGCTGGGTCCTCCTGCCTCACTTCCTGCAGGACAAGACAAGGAACAGGAGGGAAGGGAGGGGCACTTCCTGGACTCATAGCAGGGGGTGAGCAACATGTGGCTCACCAGTTGGTGTTGGACTACAAATGTCACCTTCTCTAGTCAGCAAATGGTTGGCTGAGGATTAAAACACAGGGCTCCTCACAGCAGGTCAGGAATTTTGTGCAGCTTCTGGCAGACTTGCTGACTGGGTTCCTGTCAGCAACATCACCAGGTGCATATGTAGCAGGAAACTCCTCCCTCCAGCACTCTGTGACTGCCCATACAGCTTCCAGTTACTGGTGGGTGTGGCTTGTCTCCTGCTCTGATAAAGGTGCAGCCAGGTGTATATGGAACAGGAAGCTCCTCCCTCCAGCACTCTATGACTGCCCATACAGCTTCCAGTCACTGGTGGGTGTGGCTTGTCTCCTGCACTGATAATGGTGCAGCCAGGTGCATGTGGAGCAGGAAACTCCTCCCTCCAGCACTCTGTGACTGCCCATACAGCTTCCAGTTACTGGTGGGTGTGGCTTGTCTCCTGCACTGATAAAGGTGCAGCCAGGTGCCTGTGGAACAGGAAGCTCCTCCCTCCAGCACTCTGTGACTGCCCATACAGCTTCCAGTTACTGGTGGGTGTGACTTGTCTCCTGCACTGATAAAGGTACAGCCAGGGGTTGTGGAGCAGGAAGCTCCTCCCTCCAAACTCTATGTCTGCCCATACAGCTTACCCTAACTGGTGGGTGTGGCCTGTCTCCTCCTCTGATAAAGGTGCAGCCAGGGGATATGGAGCAGGAAATAGAGGATGGGTCTGGGGCGGGGCATGAAAGGAGTGGGAATGTGGACATGGGTGGAGCTAAGGGCATCTGAAGTGCCTTGCTTAAGTGCATATGGGATTTAAATCCAGCTCAGGCTTCTACTCCCCAACCAGAGAGCTGTGGCACTTTGGTGTGTCATGGACGTCCACTTAGAGTCCCACATTGTATCTATGATGCTTTGACAAAATTGTGAATGTAGGCTTAGAACTTTGTATTTAAGGATAACAGTATTTATATATTTGTAACCTTCGTTTCACCTTTGACAAATGACATAAAATGAGAGGGTGCCCCAAAAATGCCAAATTGCTTTTTAGGTGTGTGCCTTGAGCAAAATAGCTTGAGAACCACTGCCCCAGAGCCTGTGCTGTGTGACCCAAAGATAAACTTGGTGATTCCCGTTTGCTGCTGTGATGTCACGTCACACCCATCAGCACAGCCAATAAAAATGAAGCTGCCACTGGCAGCATCAGCTCTTGCAGGAGGTGGAACAAGATTCTTGGGGCATACCTCCCAAGTGTCCCTCTTTAGGAGGGACAGTCCCTCTTTTAGACCCAAATCCCTCTGTCCCTCTTTCCTACCCTAATGTCCCTGTGTTTAGGAGATCAGACTGTGTGGTGTGTATATAAGTGTATCACCCTGGTGTCCCTGTGTTTAGGAGATCAGACTGTGTGGTGTGTATAGAAATGTATCACCCTAATGTCCCTGTGTTTAGGAGATCAGACTGTGTGGTGTGTATATAAGTGTATCACCCTGGTGTCCCTGTGTTTAGGAGATCAGACTGTGCGGTGTGTATATAAGTGTATCACCCTGGTGTCCCTGTGTTTAGGAGATCAGACTATGTGGTGTATATAAGTGTATCACCCTGGTGTCCCTGTGTTTAGGAGATCAGACTGTGTGGTGTGTATATAAGTATATCACCCTGGTGACCCTGTGTTTAGGAGATCAGACTGTGTGGTGTGTATATAAGTGTATCACCCTGGTGTCCCTGTGTTTAGAAGATCAGACTGTGTGGTGTGTATATAAGTGTATCACCCTGGTGTCCCTGTGTTTAGAAGATCAGACTGTGTGGTGCGTATATAAGTGTATCACCCTGGTGTCCCTGTGTTTAGGAGATCAGACTGTGTGGTGTGTATATAAGTGTATCACCCTGGTGTCCCTGTGATTAGGAGATCAGACTGTGTGGTGTGTATATAAGTGTATCGCCCTGCTGTCCCTGTGTTTAGGAGATCAGACTGTGTGGCGTGTATATAAGTGTATCACCCTGGTGTCCCTGTGTTTAGGAGATCAGACTGTGTGGTGTGTATATAAGTGTATCACCCTGGTGTCCCTGTGTTTAGGAGATCAGACTGTGTGGTGTGTATATACGTGTATCACCCTGGTGTCCCTGTGTTTAGGAGATTAGACTGTGTGGTGTGTATATAAGTGTATCACCCTGGTGTCCCTGTGTTTAGGAGATCAGACTGTGTGGTGTGTATATAAGTGTATCACCCTGGTGTCCCTGTGTTTAGGAGATCAGACTGTGTGGCGTGTATATAAGTGTATCACCCTGGTGTCCCTGTGTTTAGGAGATCAGACTGTGTGGTGTGTATATAAGTGTATCACCCTGGTGTCCCTGTGTTTAGGAGATCAGACTGTGTGGTGTGTATATACGTGTATCACCCTGCTGTCCCTGTGTTTAGGAGATCAGACTGTGTGGTGTATATATAAGTGTATCACCCTGGTGTCCCTGTGTTTAGGAGATCAGACTGTGTGGTGTGTATATAAGTGTATCACCCTGGTATCCCTGTGTTTAGGAGATCAGACTGTGTGGTGTGTATATAAGTGTATCACCCTGGTGTCCCTGTGTTTAGGAGATCAAACTGTGTGGTGTGTATAGAAGTGTATCACCCTGATGTCCCTGTGTTTAGGAGATCAGACTGTGTGGTGTGTATATAAGTGTATCACCCTGGTGTTCCTGTGTTTAGGAGATCAGATTGTGTGGTGTGTATATAATTGTATCACATTGCTCCACAGCAATAAAACTCACATCATTGTTTGTTTAAATGTCAATATATGTGTTTATAAATTACTAGCAGTTTGGGACGGCGTTGCCCGTCATGTTATGCAGGAAATGTTTCTTTTTTTTTAAATAAATGTTATGATAGTGAATTATAGCGTAGGGTGTACGTGTCAGAAAGGTACACACAGTGATAGACAGAGACACATGCAACACACATACATACACACACATGCACTGACAACACAAACAGTGACACACAGCTGCAAATCAGAACATACATACATACAGTGTGAGCAGTGTAAGTCACATACCTCCCAACATTTCATATGGCCAAAGAGGGACACTTGTGTTTTCGGTGGTGTTACTGGGGGCGTGGCTGGTGGTGTATTTTAGAGAATTTTTAACCCTTTGAGTGCCAGGGGGTAAGCAATGCATTGCATCCCCTCTGGCATTGAAATGGTTAAGTTACTCTTTCTGTAAGTGAATGATTTAGAAGAAGATGAAAGTATTTTTTTACACAGACTAATTTAACAGATATATACAGAAGTTTATATCCACATTACTGTGGGTTTTATTGATGTGGAGCAATCTGATACACTGGTATATACACCACACAGTGTGATCTCCTAAATAGAGGAGCAGAGGGATTTGGGTGTCAAACAGGGACTGTCCCTCCTATACTGTATAGTGCCAGTCCTTATACACAGACACATGCAGACTGTATACTATACAGCAGAGGTTCTCAGCCCGTGCCCTCAGTGGCCACTAACAGGCCAGGACTTAGGAATTTCACTGCTAGAACACAAGTGTGTTGATCAGAGGCTCAGTCATATTGATTAACTCACCTGTGCTCTTAAAAGGAAATTCTAAAATCCTGGCCTGTTAATAGCCACTCAGGGCACAGATTGAGAACCACTGCTATACAGTGCCAGACCATTGTAGAGAATTTTTAACCCTTTGCGTGCCAGGGGGTAAGCAATGCATTGCATCTCCTCTGGCACTGAAATGGTTAAGTTACTCTTTCTGTAAGTGGATGATTTAGAAGAAGATGAAAGTATTTTTTTACACAGACTAATTTAACAGATATATACAGAAGTTTATACCCACATTACCGTGGGTTTTACTGATGTGGAGCAATCTGATACACTTGTACATTAGGCTGACCAGACCTCACCTTTAACCAGTGACACATATGAAAAATGCATACTGCAGGGCTGCTTTGATTTTGGTGCACTCCTGAAATATGCTTATTTCCTATGTGTCCCCGGTTAAAGGTGAGGTCTGGTCAGCCTACTGTATATACACCACACCGTGTGATCTCCTAAATAGAGGAGCAGAGGGATTTGGGTGTCAAACAGGGACTGTCCCTCCTATACTGTATAGTGCCAGTCCTTATACACAGACTGTATACTATACAATGCCAGACCATATATAAATAGTTTGTCATACATGCTATACAGTGAGCTATGTACAGCATGGATATGATTGCAGGAACTGGCACCTCTACTTACAGACAGACTGACAAACAACCTGCTCTCTTTCTCTCTCTTTGTGCAATATATAAATACAGTCACATCCATGTCTCTGCCATTTACCAGCTCAGCTGAAGCCTTGCTCTGCACTGCCTGATCACCTCTCTGCCGTTGTTTCCACTTTCTCAGCAAGCCAGTATCCTCCTGCTGATTGTTTAGAAATCAGCTCACTTGTAATAATTAGCAGAGCTGTGTAGGCTCAAAGACAGGGAATGAAGAAGCTGCATAATACAGATTGGACCATGGCCTTCCAGCTGTAGCTTGAACATTGTTCCCATCATCCTCAGCGTGCGTGTGTGTGTGTATGTGTCTGCTAGTGTGTGTGTGGGAGGGCATGTGCATGTGTCTGTGGTGTAGGAGTGTGTGGCAGCCATTTTTTTTTTTCAGCCTTAGATAGTGGTGGGCGGGCTGGATAGTGGGGGCAGGCCAAAAATCACACTCCCACAGAATCACCCAATGGCAGCAGTAATCCTTTTTACTGCCGCCCCTGGGTGTGTTTTGCCAGGCACAAAGTCTTCTTTTATATATATAGATTCTGTGTAAATAAAATACTATGATCTTGTTATAAGTAATTTTTTAGGTTACACAAGGAGGTGTCAATAGGTCATGAAATAGCCTAAAAATGATCGGTAATGCCTCGCCCACCAACCACGCCCCCAGCAACACCCCCTAAAACACAGGTGTCCCTCTTTGGCAATTTAAAATGTTGGAAGGTATGTTGGGGGGACCTGTACACTGAAAGCTTTACATTTAAAATGCTGGTACCTTCAGTGGTCAGAGTAGCAGTAATTCACTAGTAAATACTGAGTTTGTATTATTATTATTATTTTTTTATTTTCATGTTAGTTGTCCTTTAAATATCTTTAAGATTTGATTATAGAATGTTTTTTTTCCCTTTCCATTCCTCGTAGTCCACGTCCCCATGCACAAGTCACATCCTGACCTTCTTTTTGTAAGGGAGTGGAGAAAAGACTAATTACGTCTGCGACAATTCCAGACAAATGTCAGAAACAAACGAACATTACTATCCTCCACCTCGTACACTATCTTCTGTCTCCTGTCCTTGCCTTGATGCTTAGAGACAATGAAATTCTTCCAGGGATGCGTAAATCAGCTTACAGTACTTCAGCGCTTCTTTAACCTTTTAAGGACAAGGTTAAGAAAGTATCAAACTTGATTACAACGGAACCCTCAATCCATTCTTAACCCATTAACGACCATTGATGGTCATAGCACGTCATGGGTTATTTTGAGTTAACGACCCATGACCTGCTATGACCATCAGTCCGGAACCAGAAATTGGAAAAAAAAAAAAAAAAAAGATCCGTGGTCCTAAAGTGCGTGCGGTCAGTCCTTAAGGGGTTAATCACAATAACATATGCAGACAAAGAAAATAGGACACAGAAGGGTAGACTATTGGTGATGAAAGGAAAACAATTCCTTATTACAAGGCTGTGAAAACGTCGGTAGCTAGAACCAATAGCAACAAAATATCTTTCATAGAACCATAATGTAAAAATCTCACTTCCCCTTTTCAAAATGGCGTTTTGTATGACGAAACCCGCCAAGTATGCCAACGATGCATATTTTTGACAATATACGCTCCGACTCCAGACCATCTTGTATCCTATAGCACAGTGGTTCTCAACCTGTGCCCTCAGTGGCCACTAACAGGCCAGGATTTGATGATTTCCTTGTTAGAGCACAGGTGAGTTAATCAATGTGAATGAGCTTCTGATCACATGATTTCCTTTTAGAACACAGGTGAGTTAATCAATGTGAATGAGCTTCTGATCACATGATCTCCTCTGATCATATGATTTCCTTGTTAGAGCACAGGTGAGTTAATCAATGTGAATGAGCCTCTGATCACATGATTTCCTTTTAGAACACAGGTGAGTTAATCAGTGTGAATGAGCCTCTGATCATATGATTTCCTTGTTAGAGCACAGGTGAGTTAATCAATGTGAATGAGCCTCTGATCACCACACCTGTGCTCTAGCAGAGAAATCCCTAAGTCCTGGCCTGTTAGTGGCCACTGAGGGCACTGGTTGAGAACCCCTGCTATAGCATGTTTTCACAGATCCTCGTTCTATACTGGACAGCACAAATGTATTAATATCAATACATGTGACTGCTATATGGAGAACTTGAGCTGATCCAGTTCACAATCCTGGACTGTGTGAAGGTACCTAATGGACATTCAGTCGCCGGTAAGAATATATATTTATTAATCCCATACCTCCCAAGTGTCCCTCTTTAGAAGGGACAGTCCCTCTTTTAGACCCAGAGCCTTCTTTCCCACCCTGCTGTCCCTGTGTTTAGGAGATCAGACTATACAAGTGTATAACATTGCTCCACAGCAATAAAATTCACATTATTGTTTGTTTAAACTTCAGTATTTGTGTTTATAAATTACTCTGTGTAAATACAATACTTTTGTCATGTTATAAGTCATTTATTAGGTTACACAAGGAGGTATTAATAGGTCATGAACTAGCCTAAAAATTCCTGGTAATGCCCCGCCCACCAGCCAAGCCCCCAGCAACACCACCTTAACCCCTTAAGGACCGGGGAATCCGTGCCGCGATCCGACTGGACGACCACGGAGCAATTTTTTTTATCGCTCCTTTGCGTTCCCGAATGGCGCGCAGCTGCGGGGGGAGCCCGGAACTCGATGACGGTCATAGTACATCATCGGTCGTTAAGTCAAATTGACCCTTGATGTACTATGACCGTTAAGGGTCGTTAAGGGGTTAAAGCACAAGTGTCCCTCTCTGGTAATTTGAAATGTTGGGAGGTATGCATTCCTATGAACTGTTGTCTTATGTGCTATTAACAGATAGGTGTAGACCTGACAAAGATACAATGATATGCTCGACGTCAATATCTCCTGTAATTTTAAATTCTGGAGTGTTATCCTAATGGCTAGAACCAGTCACAGTTAACTGTAGGTGCTGCAGATGCTGAGAACTCTAACGCCCATCATCCTTCAGCAGTACCCTAATAATGCATTATTTTGATCTAACCCACATGTGTTTTGGGAATGTACCAACTTCCCTGGCAAGGACCTGGCAGGGAACAAATTAAAATTCAAAAAAGTAACTTTAAAGGGATAGTAATACTTAAAATGTAAAAAAAAATATGTTGTAGGGTTTATCCCCCTGAGTAAAACAAGAGTACTCCCACTGCTGAAAGGTGTTTCATTCAAAAGTTATTAATTTTCAAAGTTGAATTTTTTAGGTGCAATAACACGGTGGCCTGAAATTGTACAGTGGCGCTGTTGCTATACCATCGTATGGAGATTTATGGTCCCGGGACCAGAGCTGTCCATAGGATCGTGTAGCAACAGCGCCACTGTACAATTCCAGGCCACTGTGATATTGCACCTAACAAATTCAACTTTGAAAATTAATAACTTTTGAATGAAACACCTTTCAGCAGTGGGAGTGCTCTTGTTTTACTCAGGGGAATAAACCCTACAACATATTTTTTTTTTACATTTTAAGTATTACTATCCATTTAATTTAAATGGGCCTTGTTGTAACCACTTGAATACTAGAGATGTCTTCAATCCATTGCTTCGGACAAATGTTGGAGAACACTCAAAATTTCAAGGGGTTAACCCTTTGAATGCCAGAGGGGTACGCAACACATTGCAAAGCAATGCGCTGCGTACCCCTCTGTCACTCAAAGGGTTAAAAGGCCCATTTAAATAAAAAAGAGTTTTTCATCCCCTCTATAGTATAGGTTTGCTTCAGATTGACTCCAGTTTTTGTTAGTACATCTGCCTTGGCAACAGAGAGGTGCTAAGGGAATGAGGATAAGCAAATGTACTGGGCCGTGTTCACAAAACAAAAGTGGATTCATTCTGGGGCACACCAACTGCACCTTACAGGACAATAAAACAAACCCGTTGATTTAAATGGGTGTTTTAACTCCTTAAATGATAGAGAGGTCTCCAACACACTCAGCTGTTTTGAGGGGTTCATACATTTTAACCATTTGAGTGCCAGAAGGGAATGCAATGTAAGCCATGGTCATGGGACCGTTGTACTCTTGAGCCCCTGGAGAGGGTTCATGTGCTGCGACCAGGGGGATGTGAGTGATGCGATTTGTGTCATGAAGCAGGTGGGACTTAATTGAGTGGGTGGGGCTTATCATCTTAGTGTCATAAAGTGGGAGGAAAGTCGATGGGAAGTGGGAGGAACAGGTTGAGAAGGAGGAAAAGTGGGAGGAACAGGGTGGGAAGGAGGAGAAGTGGGAGGAACAGGGTGGGATGGAGGTGAAGTAGGAGGAACAGTGTGGGAAGGAGGTGAAGTAGGAGCAACAAGGTGAGAAGAAGTAGAAGTGGGAGGAACATGGTGGGAAGGAGGAAAAGTGGGAGGAACAGAGCGGGAAGGAGTAGAAGTGGGAGGAACAGGGTGGGAAGGAGTAGAAGTTAGAGGAACAGGGTGAGATGGAGGAGAAGTGGGAGGAACAAGGTGAGAAGAAGAAGAAGTGGGAGGAACATGGTGAGAAGGAGGAGAAGTGGGAAGAACAACGTGAGAATAAGGAGAAGTGGGAAGAACAACGTGAGAATAAGGAGAAGTGGGAGGAACATGGTGAGAAGGAGGAGAAGTGGGAGGAATAAGGTGAGAAGGAGGAGAAGTGGGAGGAACAAGGTGAAGAGGATGAGAAGTGGGAGGAATAAGGTGAGAAGAAGGAGAAGTGGGAGGAACATGGTGAGAAGGAGGAAAAGTGGGAGGAACATGGTGGGAAAGAGGAGAAGTGGGGTGAACAGGGTGGGAAGGAGGAGAAGTGGGAGGAACAAGGTATAAAGGATAAGAAGTGGGAGGAACAGGGGGAAGGAGGAGAAGTGGGAGGAACAGGGAAAGAAGGAGAAGAGGAACAAAGTGAGAAGGATGAGAAGTGGGAAGAACAGGGAGAAAGGAGAAGAAGTGGGAGGAAAAAGGTAAGAAGGAGGAGCATTGGCATAACAATAGGGGTCACAGGGGTCGCACCTGCAACTGGGCCCGTCACTCCAGGGGAGCGGCCGCCCCCTGCAACCCCATCGTCATGCACCTGCAGCAACGCAGCTGATCTCTAGTAATTCAGAGCGCTGGGAGCAGGTAGGAGATGGACACTGGGCAATGTGAAGAATGTGGTCAGGGGGAGGGCCGGGCCCATGGCAATTTCTGCACCAGGGCCCGGTGGCTTTTAGTTAAGCCACTGAGGAGGAGAAGTAGGAGGAACACAGTGAGAAGGAGAAGTGGGAGGGACAGGGAGAGAAGGAGGAGAAGTGGGAGGGACAGGGTGGAAAGGAGAAGTTAATGGAAAGAACAGGGTGGGAAGGAAGAGAAGTGGGAAGAACAGGGTGAGATGGAGGAGAAGTGGGAGGAACAGGGAGAGATGGAGGAGAAGTGGGAGGAACAGGGAGAGATGGAGGAGAGGTGGGAGGAACACAGTGAGAAGGAGGAGAAGTGGGAGGGACAGGGTGGGAAGGAGGAGAAGTGGGAAGAACAGGGTGAGAAGGAGGAGAAGTGGGAGGGACAGGGTGGGAAGGAGGAGAAGTGGGAAGAACAGGGAGAGATGGAGGAGAAGTGGGAGGAACAGGGAGAGATGGAGGAGAGGTGGGAGGAACAAGGTGAGAAGGAGAAGAAGTTGGAGGAACAAGGTGAGAAGGAGGAGAAGTGGGAAGAACAGGGTGAGAAGGAGGAGAAGTGGGAGGGACAGGGTGGGAAGGAGGAGAAGTGGGAGGAAGAGGGGGAAGAAGGAGAAGTGGGAAGAACAGGATGGGAAGGAGGAGACGTGGGAGGAACAGGGAGGGAAGGAGGAGACGTGGGAGGAATAGGGTGGGAAGGTAGCCACAGACACCCTGGCCCTCTGGTTCTTGAATGGTGAATAATGTTTCAAAATAAAAGCAGCTCCAGTTCATAGTATTTGGTCCATGGAGAGTGTTATTTCAATACTGTCAGAGTTGTAGTTCAAGAGTAATTGAATGATAAAGTATCCTCCTCCCGCCCCTTTTATCTAGTGTAAGCCGCCTCCCCTCAGACGTGGAATCTGGTCTCTTGACCGGACAGATCACAGCAAGGTACAATCTTCTTACTGTGAGAACAATGAAACCCTGCCCCCCTTGACAAGTTTTTCTCTTGTGCTAAATGAAGATTGTCCCTCTCTGCGATCCATCTGGACACCACCTTGCTGCTCTGAGGTGAGCAGTGTTACATCAGTAAAAGGGGCGGGAGGGAGACACTTTATCATTCAATTAATCTTGAACTACAGCTCTGACAGTATTGAAATAACACTCTCCATGGCCCAAATACTATGAAGATTAATTGGAGCTCTTGTTTTTGTGACACATTACTATCCCTATTGTAAAGTGCTGCATTACGTACCCCTCTGGTACTCAAAGGGTTAAGTGGCCTCTACCTCACTGCTCCACGTGATGCAGTCTTGCGTCGCCTCACTCACGCGATGCAATCATGCACAGTAAAGACTGCCGAATGTGGGCAGTCTCTACTGAGCATGACTGCATCGTGACAAACATCCTAGCAAATTATTATATAGGATTAATAGGAGCTGCTTTTATTGTGAACCATTACTATCCCTTTAAGTGGTTTAAATGACTGACATCTGTGCGGAAGAATGCCTATTTATTCCTTAAAGAGTTAATATTGATCGTACTGAAAATAATTTGTTTCATAACAGCAGAATCCATTTTTTTCCCAGCCAATAATAATGTCTTTAATTTTTTAGAAAGTAGCGGACACTCCGATTGTTTATGGATGAGGTTATCTTCCTAGAGATGTAGTTTTACTCTTCCGCTGAATGACAGAATAACACAAGTTATAAGGAGGAATAAGGGAGGGGAGAGGAATCTCTCGAGCCCGGACGTATTGAGACACAGTGGAAATTCACAATCGATATAAATGTATTCTGCATTTGGCCGTTATAAGCGATCAATGTATTGATAAAAAAGGAGGCAGACAGATGTGCAGTAAATGGCTTCATTTAAAATGAAATGTTTTAACCTTGTCAAAGAGAAAGGGGAAAAATGTATAAAGGCAGAAATGCGGTAGTTCTGATGTGAAAGAAATAGATGCCGTGGCGTAACTAGAAGCCACTGGGGCCCTGGTGCAGAAATTTCCCCTCCATCTACATTGCCCCATGTCCATCTCCTACCTCCATCACCCGCTCCTGCACAGTTCTAAGTAATGCAGAGCGCTGGGAGATGATGTCATCTCCCAGCGCTCTGCATTATTAGAGCACCGGGAGATCAGCTGAGCCGCTGCGGGCACAGGCTGTGTACGAGTGGCGATGGGTTCGTAGGAGGCGGCTGAGCCCCTGGAGTGACGGGCCCAGTCGCAGGTGCGACCCCTATTGTTACGCCACTGAACAGAAGATTTGTAACAAAAAAAATTGTCATTGGATCGAATTGAGCTTTTAAAGCGGAACTACCACCATCGGTAAAGTCACCCTGCAATACATAGGCAGGTGGTGACTAGCTTAATAATAGTTATTTTACCTCTCAAAAATAGCCTCTTGTAAAGTAATCCTTAACCTTCCAAGACTGACGGCCAGGTTAGTGCAGTCTTCGTGCCTGCGCCATCAGTCCCTTCCGGTGCCGTTCGGGCCAGTGCAATGCTGCTGAAGGGAGACCAGGACTAACGGCACAGGCGGACTCGGAAGCTTAACCCCTTAAGGACCAGGAAAATCTGAGGTCGATTTCTGACCTTTTTGACTATGTCTTTGTTCAACGGTGTTTTCCCTCTAAGTACTTTATTTTACCCAAGAAAATTATATACTGATTTTTTTATGCACAAATAGAGCTTTCTTTTGATACCACACTTATATAGATAGCCCACCATTTATTTTAGTAAAATTAAAGAAAAGGTAAAAAAAAATGTAAAAAAAACATAATTTTTTTTTCTCTTGGGATCATTTGGGCACAATGGGTTACAATTTTATGGACACTGCATGAGAGGTATGACCGGTCAGTCATACCTACAAAATGGGCAGTTTTTAGTGGTCACTGTCCCCCCTGGGTGAAAAACCCCATGTCCCTTTTTCCCACCCTATTTTTATTAATGAGTATTGGCGGTGTATATAAAGGTATTTCATGACTCCACAACAATCACAATTCCACTTTTGGTTATTAACATGTTTTTTTATTTAAATAAAAATTTTGTTTGAAAACCAGATCTAAGTCATTTTAACCATTTGTGACTTGGAAATTAGTTTCTGATTTATTTACATGTGTAGGAGATGGTAACTGAGGCATGACATGCAGCACTTTCTGTCTTAGACCTACTTTTCCTTCCCCACTTACTGACAGGTAAGCATTCAGTGCTAGGGGAGGTGGGTAATGCTGAGCAGTGTCAGTGAGTGGGGAGGTAATGTAGGGATAAGACAGGAAGTCAGTGCTAGGGGAGGTGGGTAATGCTGAGCAGTGCCAGTGAGTGGGGAGGTAATGTATGGATAAGACAGGAAGTCAGTGCTAGGGAAGGTGGGTAGTGCATTGCTGAGCAGTGTCAGTGAGTGGGGAGGTAATGTAGGGATAAGACAGGAAGTCAGTGCTAGGGAAGGTGGGTAGTGCATTGGTGAGCAGTGTTAGTGAGTGGGGGAGGTAATGTAGAGATAAAACAGGAAGTCAGTGCTAGGGGAGGTGAGCAGTGCTTTTCTGAGCAGTGTCAGTGAATGGGGAGGTAATGTTGGGATTAGATAAGAAGTCAGTGCTAGGGAAGGTGAATAATGCATTGCTGAGCAGTGACAGTGAGTGAGGAGGTAATGTAGGGATAAGATAGGAAGTCAGTGCTAGGGGAGGTGGGTATTATATTACTGAGCGGTGTCAGTGAATGGGGGAGGTAATGTAGGGATAAGACAGGAAGTCAGTGCTAGGGGAGGTGGGCAATGCTTTGCTGAGCAGTGTCAGTGAGTGGGGAGGTAATGTTGGGATTAGATAGGAAGTCAGTGCTGGGGAGGTGGGTATTATATTACTGAGCAGTGTCAGTGAATGGGGGAGGTAATGTAGGGATAAAACAGGAAGTCAGTGCTAGGGGAGGTGGGTAATGCATTGCTGAGCAGTGCCAGTGAGTGGGGAGGTAATGCTGGAATTAGATAGGAAGTCAGTGCTAGGGGAGGGGGGGTAATGCATTGCTGAGCAGTGACAGTGATTGAGGAGGTAATGTAGGGATACGATAGGAAGTCAGTTCTACGGAAGGTAGGTAATGCATTACTGAGCAGTGACAGTGAGTGGGGCAGGTAATGTAGGAATAATATGGGACATCAGTGCTAGGGGAAGTGGACAATGCATTGCTGAGTAGTGTCAGTGAGTGGGGGAGGCAGTGTATGGATAAGACAGGAAATCCCTACATGACATTATTTATATAGCTTAATCCCTCAATGTAAGCAACTCAGAAACTAGTTTTCTAAATTCAGCAACATCTCGGGATTTTGAAAACTCATTCAAAATCACCAAAAGCAATTTTTAAGTGATAGCGTTGATTTAATCCTTTCAGTGCCAGAGGGATGTCCAAATCATTGCTTCACAATGCGTTGGGTGCCCCTCTGGCACTGAAAGAGTTGACAAAAGATGTTAACAATGGGTTAACAAATGCCCAGCCCCCCTTGTCCTCTTCATTCTGTTTTCCAACTCAATACCTGTCACAGCTGTCACCTCTTGGCAATAATTACTTATGCAAATATCTCAGGCAACATTAATCATCTCCTCCTTTCTGAAGCCGTCAGATTGAGGTCTATTTTGCTGAGTTGCTTGGCTTGTAAGACTATCACACAAAACTTTATATCTCCTTTTTACAAACACGTTAACGCAGCATTTCCACGACCCAATTTTATATTATATAAAAGTCTTTTGAGTCTTTGTGACTGTTTATTATCTCATTGATCGGCATTGACATATTTTCCACTTATTTTTATTGAAGTTCACAAGGATGAAAGAACGGCCACGGTTCACTTTGTGGCCGTTATTAACCCTTTGAGTGCAGAGGGGTAGGCAACGCATTGCTCAGCAATGCGTTGCCTACCCCTCTGGCACTCAAAGGGTTACAGGAACACATGCTGAAATGCAAGTTGCCTTGAAGGCCTCTGTAGAGTCCATAGGCTTATGTTAATGAGATAATATTGATATTGGCTAGATTCTGAGATCATCTGTAACATCAAGAAAGACCAACTTGTCCTAACATCACAAATGGAATTACCGGGACCCCGGTGAACGTTGCCTCTTGTGTTATTTTTGGTAGATAAATCACTCTATGGCGGAGGTAAAATTGCAAGCAGAAAGCATAAAACAAACATTATTAGCTGATTGAATTTCCACCCTATGGATTCAAGTGGCATTATCCAAGACTTATTGAGGACTAAGTACTAAGACAAAATGGAGTAATTCAAACCAGACATCACAGGAGTAAAAAAAAATTTATAAAATTGACATTTAACCCCTTGAATGCTAAGCAGGTCTCCATCTCATTAGAAACAATTCAGTGGCAATGTCTTTAACATTGAAGGGGATAACATGAATGTACTGAGTAAAAAAAAATTAAACAAGGTATGAATTTCATTCTGTCTACCACTGGGATCAACCCTCTAAGTGCAAGAGTATTGTGTAGTGCACTGTTAAAGGGATAGTAATGTTTCATAATAAAAGCAGCTCTGAATAATGTTCATAGTATCTGGACCATGAAGAGTGTTATTTCAATACGGTCAGAGTTGTAGTACAAGAGTAATTCAATGACAAAGTATCCCCCTCCCGTCCCTTTTACTGATGTAACACTGTTCAGCCAGATCAGAAGGGAGGTGCCCAGGTAGATTGCAGAGAGGGACAATCTTCAATTAAGATAAGGGATAAACCTGAAAATCTTGTCAAGGGGGGCAGTGCTTTCATTGTTCTCATAGGAAGAAGATTGTCCCCTGCTGTTATCTGTCTGGTCTATGGACTGCATTCCACATCTAAGAAGAGATGGCTTACACTAGGTAAAAGGGGCGGGAGGGGAAACTTTACTTGTGAATATCTCTCAAACCATAAAGGTTTGAGAGATAAGACTTTTATCGTTCGTCATGTTTTTTTAATGCCTACAAAATAAAATAAAGGTAAAACAAAGTATTACTATCCCTTTAAGTCATCTGTTACTAAAAGGATTAAAGTTAAACTGAATTAAAATGGTGACACCACATGGGCATTTAGATACATAATATATGTGAGAGCTTCCATACGCTTGCGTGCTACTTCTGTGTCATCAAAAACATAGAAACATAGAATCTGACGGCAGATAAGAACCATTCGGCCCATCTAGTCTGCACATTTTCCTACTGTAAAAACCTAAAACCTTTTTTGGTCCTTGTAAAAAGTAAAATGTAGGCATGCTCAAGACCTGAGACTGCCTATCTTTTAATACATTTATATAATGGGTAAATTCAGAATTGTGCATAATATAAGAAATATCTGTCTAGGAGTTTGCCTGATTGAGTATAAAGACATTTCTCACCTGTAAGGGTGTGTTTGATGGTGCTGGTGGCAGCTGGATAACTAGTGTCAGGATTAGGTGTTAGGATTAGGCTTTACTGTTTGGAAAATCATTACTGTGAGGGTTAGGGGCAGAACTTATGGTTGGTGTTTAGAGAGTAGGGTTAGATTTTAGGGTTAGGGGCAGGAATAGTGTGAGGGTTGGTGTGTACGATTGGGGGCAGCTTGTGGCTAGACATTTGAATAATTGTTTATGGGTATACTAGTTGAACAGCCCGTTACACGGGCCACAGTGCCTCTGGCAGCCGGTCGCGGGGCAGTCACGTGCAGTGGAGGCTGCCCGCGCCGCGGCTGATACAGAGCTGGGCACTCCGAGCGCCCAGCTCCGTATCAGCCGCTGCGCGGGCAGTCTCTACTGCGCATGACTGCCCCACGCGCAGCAGTGTCAACTGCGCATGTCGGGCGTTACACACGATTTAGCGAATTATTATATAGGATATATATATATATATATATATATATATATATATATATATGGCTCAAAACTTCCACTAGCCAATGGCGAGTGAAAATGTAACCCTGGCGAGTAGAAATTTAGCCCTGGCGAGTAGAAATTTAGCCCTGGCGAGTAGAAATTTAGCCCTGGTGGGTATGTTTTGGCTTGCAGTGGCGAGTAACTTTTCAGGTCTGTCTAGTAGCAAAAGCCCTGTATATATGTATATATATATATATATATATATATATATATATATATATATATATATATATATATAGTACTAATATAAAAAAATATGCATTCATAGAATTTGTATTAACTCTTTGAGTGCCAGAGGGGTACGGAACGCATTGCACAGCAATGCGTTCCGTACCCCTCTAGCACTCAAAGGGTTAAAAACATGTCAAAATGTGACTAAAGATTATAACAACATGTTAGACCGCATCCGCAAGTTTAAATTATTTGATTGACAGAGGTGACAGCCACAAAGATGAGTAGATTTGTCTGTATTCAACATTACAGGATGTTACATGATCTTACAGGCAGCTTGATGATTAACAGCATTTCAGTGGTTAATTCTGCATGATGTTGTTTTGCATGGCAGGCAGCATTGTTGGGATATGCTGTCAGGTCTGTCTCTCTTGACCTACCAGGCCCAGTGACTGAATATATACCTTGTGGATTCTATAAACATGGTCAGTAGCACCTCACAAGAATAGAACACCCTTATGTCATCAGTTTGCATATCAAACATGGATACTATACACTGTGGACCTTGCTGCATCATGAATATGTAATTGTCTAGATTATCTCACGTGTTATGCTTATACATACACTTTGATTGATTGGAACAGACGCTAAGCTGTTAGGTTGGTGGGGGTTGGATTGTCTTATCTTAGCTCTCTATAATTACTACTGACAGTATATCACATACGGTCACTTAAATTTAAAAAGACAGTCAGCTATTCTAGATTTAGCACAACATAATATGGAGAGAGATATCAGCAATGTTTCGGTTCACTGTCCAGGACCTTTGTCAAGCCAACTGTGTACATAGAACTTATTATATATATATATATATATATATATATATATATATATATATATCTCAAAAGTGTACTCCCCACTTGTATAGAAGATTACATGTGGAAGCTCTGTACCGCCACTCTGAAAAAGCGATCATTATTCGCTTCCGGGGCGACTAATGATCGCTTTTTTCTGAGTGGCGTTACAGCTGTTTCACATGTAATCGTCTATACACATGGTGAATACACTTTTGCTAAATATATATATATATATACAGGGCTCAAAATTTCCACTCTCCACTAGCAAATGCCGAGTGAAAATTCAGCCCTGGCGAGTAGAAATTCAGCCCTGGTGGGTATGTTAATGCTTGCAGTGGCGAGTAACTTTTCAGGTCTGGCTAGTAGCAAAGGACTTCAACTTTTAAGCCCTGATTATATATATATATATATATATATATATATATATATATATATGTATCTATAGTAACAAAAAATGGAAAATGTCTTGAGAAAGGTCCCTAAGGGGGACCGAAACGTTGACCAAGTTTTTCACCATATTGCATAAATAAAGCAACTTTAACAAGTCCCACAGGTGCTGCCCTCTTCCATTTTTAGTTGCTGCCTATACTAGGGGATTGTGCACCTGGGCAAGAAAGTCTTTAAGACTATATATATATATATATATATATATATATATATATATATATATATATAATAAGTTCTATGTACACAGTTGGCTTGACAAAGTTCCCAGTCAGTGACCCGAAACGTTGTTGCTGATATCTCTCTCTCCAATGTTTAGTTACATATTGACATGTTCTTAATACAAATTTAGTTAGTGCGTATTTTTACTATTAGTAGCACATAGTCTTGATACAGTGCACCCAGGTTCATATTTGTTCCCAGTCTTTTGTTGGTTACGTGAGTGCCAAACGTTTGACCTAGCCTATATATATATGTATATGTTTTTTTAATTTTTTTTTTGAGGGTCATACCAGTGGTTTCCTTCTGTTAACCCTTTGAGTGCCAGAGGGGTACGCAACTTGCAATGCGTTGCACAAACCTCTGGCACTCAAAGGATTAAGCCCTCTGAGAGTGAGTGGCAATTAAAAGGTTAATCACTGTAGTAAACAAAATCAGATCGATAGTCTCGTTTTATTTTCCTGCCACATTCATTTTACCCCCTTCAGACGCTACGAATGTCTCCAGCACATTGCTTCTCAATGCGGTGCGGTTGTCTTCAGTATCTAAGGGGTACAAATCAGGGACAGTTATCAGTATTTCGTTATTTCACATATAAATGGACGAGTGATATTTACAAGAATGAAATGAGTCAGCGGCTGTGCAGATTCCTGTTCAGCCCTTATCATTAACTCATTAGCCAAAAGTTTTTGAGTGACCTCAAGACAAAAAATGTTCTCTCCCCATTGCCAGGTCCACTCTTCACCTCTCTTCCATCTGCATTTGGAAGCCATACATCAAGCTGACTCTTTCTTGGCCACTGCTGCCACATGGAATTTCTATAACTTGCTCTTGGACTTTTATTTGGAATAAATTGACAGCGGTTTGGAAAAACGGCTCTTGACCTTTGACCTATTTCTAGTATGTTTTAACCCTTTGAGTGCCAGAGGGGTGCGCAACGCATTGCGTACCCCTCTGGCACACAAAGGGTTACACCCCATATGAGTACATAGTAAAGAGTACACATTTTAGCAACTATCTGTCCTCGTGGTTCATTTGGTCTGCCCTGACGATTGCTCAGTTTTTTACATTGTGCACGCGGCTCAAAGTATCAAAGCATGATGGGACTAATTCCCTCTATTCTAATATAATATATTAGCTACATAGTTGCTAACATTCTCTAAACAATTGTACCAATACTTTACAGGAAAGAAAACTCAGCCCAGTGACATCACCAAAACACTCCCAATGACACCTCAAAGTCCTGTGACATCACCAAGCCCAGCTTCTGATATCACCAAGGCCTGTCCCTTAACATTACTCAGTGAAAGGAACCTGATTATGGGTTTTTTTTTGGAATGTTTGATCTTGTTAAAAGTTCAGTTTCTTTTAAATATATTATTAATATAAGCATCCTAATTAAAAAAAAAAATCATGGACTCAACCAGAGCAGTGAGATTTTTATTTTGCTGCACTGGTTGAGTCCATGGTTGACTTGGTATTGATCTGTGAACCTGTTGATCCTCTATACATGTTGTTATTTTGGTCACTTTTATTTATTATTTTTTATTATTTTCAGTATATATAAAGGGGAAGGGATATATTTTTATATATATATATATATATATATATATATATATATATAGGGCTTATAATTTGAAGTCCTTTGCTACTAGCCAGACCTGAAAAGTTACTCTCCACTGCAAGCCAAAACATAGCCACCAGGGCTAAATTTTCACTCGCCATTGGCTAGCGGCGAGTGGAAATTTTGAGCCCGGATATATATATATATATATAAAACAAAAGAACAAAGAGGGAGGCAGTACCAATGGGTCTTGTTGAAAAATTTTTTTAATGAAAATACAAAACAAAAAGGTCAGGTCATCGTTTCGGTCCTAAATCAGGACCTTTGTCAAGACATCTTGCGACTAGATGGAAAGAGGTATAAATGGGCTGCAGAGGCCTAAACATGTGGCCCCCGGGGTCAAATCCGGAGAGTTCCCAGCTATGCAGCAGGGTTGCACTCTTCCTATTTAGCCCCGCAGAATGTCATTTTCATAAGAGTCCTGCATTACAGGGGTGGGCTGATCATCTTAAAGGGATAGTAATACTTAAAATGTAAAAAAAAATATGTTGTAGGGTTTATCCCCCTGAGTAAAACAAGAGTACTCCCACTGCTGAGAGGTCTTTCATTCAAAAGTTATTAATTTTCAAAATTGAATTTTTTAGGTGCAATATCACAGTGGCCTGAAATTGTACAGTGGCGCTGTTGCTACACCATCCTATGGAGATTTATGGTCAACTGACCAGAGTAGTCCATAGGATTGTGTAGCAACAGCGCCACTGTACAATTTCAGGCCACTGTGATATTGCACCTAAAAAATTCAACTTTGAAAATTAATAACTTTTTAATAAAACACCTCTCAGCCGTGGGAGTACTCTTGTTTTACTCAGGGGGATAAACCCTACAACATATTTTTTTTTTACATTTTAAGTATTACTATCCCTTTAAAAGAATACTACCACCTGTAAATGATCTGGGGTTTTACCCAATTAAATATCTTGTTACCTTTTTGTAACAATTATCCGTTTGTGTTCTGAGGCCTAAAATCAGTTTTTTTGTGTGCTGTGTGGGGGTCCCATATCTGCTTTTACCAGGGATCTCATTACCATAGCAATCTTGATAGGGTGTCTAAGAAGTGATTGTTATTCATTGTCTTGAAATGTATTAATGTAAGGTAACAACAATTCTGAATAGAACAGCAGAAGGTACTAATCTCAGTATGTTAACAGTATAATCACTAAACATACAACCAAATTGTGTCTAAATGTCACAGTCTACACATGCATGAAAATTCAATTTTATGATTAGATTTTAGTGATTTAACCTAACTAACCACATTTAAAGAAGCTAACTTGAAGTCAATGATATTTTAATTAGATGTTGGTTTTAGGTAATAATGTAAATTAAAATGTAAAAACACATACACATATATACATATATATATATATATATATATATATGCGAATATAGTGTGCACTCCTAAAAAGATCTGATAACTATTTAATGCCCGGTGCTGCTCGTACAAATGTATGTATAGTTCATATGTGGTAAATCTACCAGACAACAAGCGCACACTGGGGTCTTGATGAAAAATAAAATACGCTTTTTATTGTTTCATATCATCGATGTTTCGGCCCTCTTAGGGCCTTCCTCAAGACCTCAAGGTCTTGAGGAAGGCCCTAAGGGGGCCGAAACATCGATGATATGAAACAATAAAAAGCGTATGTTATTTTTCATCAATATATATACAATCGATATAATCAGCACACTCAGGAAACTTTTAACATCAAACAAACGTGGTTTATTGTGGATCAACGTTTCGATCCCCTCTGGGATCTTTGTCAAGATGACAAAGATCCCAGAGGGGATCGAAACATTGATCCACAAAAAACCACGTTTGTTTGATGTTAAAAGTTTCCTGAGTGTGCTGATTATATCGATTGTAAATGAATTATTGGATCTGACACCCAGGCAATAACAGGGAGATTCGAGAGTGCATCCTTTTTTGAAAAAAAAAAAAAAAAAAAAAATATATATATATATATATATATATATATAGATTATATTGTAGAGTTTATCCTCCTGAGTAAAATGAGGGCAGCCCCACTGCTGAGAGATGTTTTATTCAAAAGTTATCATGGCCAAACTTGTAATTATTTCATTAAGTGCCGTATCTCAATGGCCTGAAATTTTACAGTGGCGCTGTTGCTACACATTCCAATGGAAGTTTATGGCCCACTGATCAGAGCTTCCCATAGGCTGGTGTAGGAACAGCAAGTACACTTTGTAGACAGTTCCAATTAAGTATTTGTTTTTAGATAGAGCTATTTCGGCTCTGCTGAAGAGCCACCTCTTGGTCTCTGGAACAAGAGCTCCTTCTGTCAGCTAGATCACTGACGTCTCTGAAAGGGGAGAGATGGGAGAACTGTCTCACAGTATATCTCTTAAACCATCAATGTTTGTGAGATCGGACTGGCATCAATTATATCTCTTAAAACATACATTTTTGAATATCTACAAAATTACTTTTTATTAATACAAGACATTTCTAACACTTTAAAGGGATAGTAATGTTTCATAATAAAAGCAGCGCTAATTAAAGAGGAACTACCACCTTTAAACAACTTTAGCTTCAATAACTCCCCATCTGTCGACTAGCTGCTTATTAGCTCTAGTCACCAGAATAATTACCTCGTTTAATAGATTTATCAATTCTTCCAGGACTGACAGGCCGCAGATATCTTGCCAAAGTGACGTCCGCTTGCATGTTCTGTCAGTCCCAGCCGGCTGTAGGAGGCGTGGCTAGGAGCCGTTCGGAGCAGGCGCGTGGATGACATTATGGCAAGATGTCTGCAAGGGAAAAAGCTGAAAAACCTGTCAAGGGGGGCAGGGTTTTCATTGTTCTCACAGTAAGAAGATTGTTCCTTGCTGTTATCTGTCTGGTCAAACAACCAGATTCCACATCTGAGGTAAGCAGTGTTACATCAGTAAAAGGAGCGGGTGGGGGATACTTTATCATTCAATCACCAGAGGCGTAACTAGAAGCCTCCGGGCTCTGGTGCAAGAAGCACTATGGGCCCTCCCTCAACTACATTGGCCCTCTCCAAAATGCCCCCATCGCCTACCTCACTGGAGTGGCAGGAGCCCGGAGAGGTGTATTCATCTCCCGCGCGGTCCTCTTCAGTAATGCAGAGCGCTGGGAGATGATGTCATCTCCCAGCGCTCTGCGTTATTGCAGTGTCAGACGGAGATCGCGGGCGCCAGGTAGAGGGGTTGCAGGGGGCGGGCGGGCCCCCTGGAGCGACGGGCCGGTCGCGGGTGCAACCCCTGCGACCCCTATAGTTACGCCACTGTCAATCACTCTTGTACTACAACTCTGACAGTATTGAAATAACACTCTCCATGACCCAAATACTATGAAGATTAATTGGAGCTGCTGTTTTTGTGAAACATTACTGTCCCTTTAGGGTTATGACTCAGATCTCAGGTTCTCGGGGTGAAAGGCTAAATTCTCCAGGTGAGAGGGTCCAGTGTTCCCTGCTGCATGATCTGAAACAATTCAGTGTTTCTTTAGTCTCAAAACTGGTGCCATTTATATCAGTAAACAGAGGCAGGCGTCCCTCTTATCTCCTGTGGGTTCACGCAGTGATATCACCAAGTTGTAGCCAGTAAATGGTTAATTGAGAGCTGATAGGACAACTTCTGGGTTAGACCACAGAGGGACATTTTGCCTGTAATTTATGCTGCGGGGAACATTCAGGGTTAACCCTTTGAGTGCCAGAGGGGTACAGAACGCAATGCGGCGCGTACCCCTCTTGCACTCAAGGGGTTAAAACTTCAAGGCCTCAGTCGGCTTATATTGAAAGTTTACAAGGTACACCTGTTTGTTTCATGTTCTAGCCAAAATACCGTAAACACAAATGGTCTCTAAACATCATGAAGAATGGGCGAGTGGGGTTAAACCTTTGAGAGACAGAGGAGTGTCCAACGCATAGCAAATCACCTATGCCTCTCAGAGGTCTAATATTTTGCCTTCTTGTTTTGACTTGATTGACAGACTTATGAAGAGGCAGTTGTATGAGCCAAATCAGGGCAGTGTTGAACACTGAACATTTATGGAGGAAGATTAGCCGAGAACATGTAGCATGGCACGCAGAGCCTGCTGAGCCATCCAATCACCTCCTTATTGTCTACTAAAGACAACCAGAGAATCCGGATGACTCCTGCAGATACGGGTAGACTGATGTGCTGGAACTGCACCAATCTGCACCATAAGGGACAATTAACATTTTCACTGATTTAATCTGGGTTTTTAACACCTTAACTTCACATGACATGCCAGGACCATCATGCTGACTTGTGTGGGTCCTGGCATGTCATGGAATTCTGGGATGACTGCCATCCCAGAATTCATTGCGCAAAACAAAAATACAGAACACCCAATGCATAGATCTCTGTGCATGGGATGTACTATGTTGCCCTGCGAGGACCTTGAGACATTACCATTGGCTTAGATGAAAAGGTCCTTGCAGGGTTTTGCTGGAAGCGGGCGGCAGATGCAAGAGTGCCTCCTGTTGTGCACAGCCAATTCCGGAGGGGGTGAGTTGAAGCAGGGCAGGAGGCAAAGGATAGCAGACTGTGCTTGATGGAGAGAGGGAATCGTCAGCAAAACAGTAAAATTATTTGGTGAGTAGATGGGGAAAACAAGCGTGCATATTATACACAGACATTCTTGTTTTCTCCTAAAATCTTGGGTATAATTTGCACCTGCATATTATACACAGATGCGTGAAGAGCGGTAGATTGCGGTATTTTGGCTCTGCTGAAGAGCCGCCTGCCGGTCCCGGGACCGGAATCTCCTGCTGACATCAGTGCATAGTGAGGTAGGGGGAACTTTAAAACGTTATATCTCTCAAACCATAAAGGTTTGAGAGACGGGATTAGCTCCAGATAATTTATTTTTTTAATATCTACAATATAAAATGACATTCTAATCGGACATTACTAACCCTTTAAATAAAACTGGGGGTTTTAAAATTATGCAAATTGTTGTATTTTTTGTTTCAAAAACAACTGATTAACCTTTTAACAACCAGAGAGGTGCACAATACATTGCTTTGTAAAGCTGATTTCATTTTTTCTTTTCAGATCAGGCAGATGTGCTGATGGTCGCTCCTTTTCTTTTTGCTGTAGTAGTACAATAGAAGTTATTTAATCTCTTTTGATCACCATAACGTACCAGAGAGTCCGATAAGAGGCCACATTTCTGCTTCATTCAGCACAGTGTTTGACCCAGGCCTCCGATAATGACACACTGTAAGACTGAGACAGATGTTTGATGCAGTGAGAAATGGTGGATGAGCAACATAATATAACCATTATTTGTTTATTCCAGCATCTTCTATGATTTGTTCAAAGTAAAACAGATTAATTAGCTGTCTGATGCATTTAACCTAAATGAAGAAAAATGGTTTGCTATCAAGTTAAAAGAAAACTAAGATGTCCTTATAATAATCTCACACATTAATCTGGGCAGAAAATCCTAATAGTCACTGTGAATCAGTTCTGTGTGATTTCATCTTTATTTATTACTGAATGTCATGTCACGAGGCTGACTTGTCTCTTACTTTCATAGAAAATATACATAGATGTACATGACTTCTGTATGATGGACTCCTACCTTGGTAAGTGCTTATGTTACACACAGTAATTATATAGATACACCTGACTG
Source organism: Rhinophrynus dorsalis (assembly GCA_037306005.1). Taxonomy (NCBI): domain Eukaryota; kingdom Metazoa; phylum Chordata; class Amphibia; order Anura; family Rhinophrynidae; genus Rhinophrynus; species Rhinophrynus dorsalis. The sequence goes on along the minus strand of CM074728.1, from coordinate 108,525,957 downwards.
CTGTATGATGGACTCCTACCTAGGTAAGTACATCTGTTACACACAGTAATTATATAGATACATCTTACTGCTGTATGATGGACTCCTACCTAGGTAAGTCCTTCTGTTACACACAGTAATTATATAGATACAACTGACTGCTGTATGATAGACTCCTACCTAGATAAGTGCTTCTGTTACACACAGTAATTATATAGATATACCTGACTGCTGTGTGATGGACTCCTACCTAGGTAAGTGCTTCTGTTACACACAGTAATTATATAGATATACCTGACTGCTGTATGATGGACACCTACATAGGTAAGTGCTTCTGTTACACACAGTAATTATATAGATACACCTTCCTGCTGTATGATGGACTCCTACCTAGGTAAGTGCTTCTGTTACACACAGTAATTATATAGATACACCTGACTGCTGTGTGATGGACTCCTACCTAGGTAAGTGCTTCTGTTACACACGGTAATTATATAGATACACCTGACCGCTGTATGATGGACTCCTACCTAGGTAAGTGCTTCTGTTACACACGGTAATTATATAGATATACCTGACCGCTGTATGATGGACTCCTACCTAGGTAAGTGCTTCTGTTACACACAGTAATTATATAGATACACATGACTGCTGTGTGATGGACTCCTACCTAGGTAAGTGCTTCTGTTACACACAGTAATTATATAGATACACATGACTGCTGTATGATGAACTCCTACCTAGGTAAGTACTTCTGTTACACACAGTAATTATACAGATACACCTGACTGCTGTATGATGGACTCCTACCTAGGTAAGTGCTTCTGTTACACACAGTAATTATATAGATACACATGACTGCTGTATGATGAACTCCTACCTAGATAATAAATTCTGTTATCTCCAGTAATAATATAGATTTACATGACTGCTGTATGAGGAACACCTAGCTAGGTACGTTGTTCTGTTAATTAAATTAAGAGCTACTAATATATACTTACCTTTAAATCTATGGTGGGATAATAAAAATATACCATACTCTAATTAAAATACATATTGCACCATTTTAAAAGATGATTATCTAATAGTTACAACATTCTCAATGGACATAAAATAAAAAAGATATTCGTATCCAGTTAGGAACTCAAATAAACCCTGAGATGTTTTTCAGCAAGTACTGCAGCTGAAAAGCTTTGAAAAAAGACATTAGATTTAATGATATTCTATTAATGGTGGGAAGAAACGGTGAATGAAAACATAAGAAACAGTTTCTGGCAGGTTATGAGAATTGTCCGCAGTCAGTAGGGACATCTTCCTTGCATATGTGAGAACATTGAACAATGAGATATTGTTGGACCATTCCAGCCAGGACAAATTAAAAACAGGGACGTTGAATAAAAGAAAACAATGTTTTCTGACTTGTGAATGAATAAAATATTTCTCATCTGGAAATACACACTGACCTATTTGATAATTTTCTTTTAGAAACATCACAATTATTTTGTGGAATTTGCTACAGGGTTGCAATTCAGTGGGACTTTCTGAAAACTATTACAAAGACCTTTAGAAGCCAATATAAATAACCCCAGAAATATGCAAATAAAATAAATGTATCATCCCTCAGCCAGCCAGAGAGCTAACACATGTCTAAGCACACAAACAGCAGGAGACACCAGGTCAACACGTTGCCCTTCAGTCAGATTATTCCTGTAGTTCTCATTATGAATACCCATACATTTGTTTTCTATTAATATCAGGGTGTGATTATATTGCAGTTATGCTGCACGCAAACTCTCGTAAATTGCTTTGTGTCAGTTCTGTTTCATACTGGGATAACAGGAACTTTAAGGGATAGTAATGTCTTGAAACCAACGCAGCTTCGATTGATCCTCCTATAAAGTGAATCATGCAACACACTATTTTAATATGCTCCATGTTCTAGTTCAATAGAATTTTACTGGTAAAGGATCCCCCTCCCGCCCCTTCTACAGCCTGCAATTCGCCTCCCCTTAGATGTGGAATCCAGTTGTGACACTGGACAATGGATATAATAGATAATCAGTCGAGCACTCACACATATAAAGTTGAATTAAATTAAAACTTCCATTTATTATAAAACTCCTTAAAATACATTAATATTCAGCATAACAGCCCAACGTTTCAGTGCTCCATTGGGGCATTCATCAGGGACTACAACATTACCGAATGCTCTGAGCGTTATCTCCCTTTATTGTCTCACTTTAAGTTTGGCGCCAGATTAGATTACACCCGTCGTCATGACAACGTAGGACGCCAACCTGTCAAACCCAAAGCTATGAGTGTGTAGTAAATGTTTATCACTCAAGACACATTGTATCACACGTATTGGCCCAAAAAAGATTATAACAACATGAACTGGACATGTTGCTCACATCCTCTGAGTATGAGGAAACCCCTGCGCCACTTGACGAAGGATGGCGAGATTTTCATTATGCTCAGTGAAGATTGTCCCTCGTTGCGCTCCATCCGGATGGCTGAAATAGACAACGTGACGCATGGGAAAGGGAAGGGAGGGGAATCCTTTACCAGAGAATTTCTAATGAACTAGAACACGGAGCACATTAAAATAAAGCGTGGCATGATCCTCTTTATAGGAGGATCAATGGGAGCTACTTTCCTTTCAAGATATAATTATCCCTTTAAGTAAAGTCATTCACAGTTAAATAACAGTTATCTATATCTTAACCCTTTAAAGACCAGAAGAATATGAAATGCATTGTGTTGCATACCAATCTAATCTTTAAAGGTTTAAGGACTAAACATCATGTTTTAGGCATCCTCCCTGGTGAACTGAATGTGAAACATTCAAGAACTTGTGTCGGTCATTCTAGAGATGTAGGTCAGGCATTCTAATTAACTTTTTGGACATTCTATGGATGCATTTTATGCCCTGATGAGAGCACAATGACCTTTTCAGAGTTATGTGGCAAGCATTTTAGAGAAGGTTTATTCAACCCTGGTCATCAAGAGATACCAACAATCATGTTTCCAGGATACACCTGTCTGAGTACAGATGGATCAGTCATTAGTTAATTGATCCATCTGTATTTGGATATCCTGAAGACAGGCACTGTTGTGTAAATAATTATTTGAGGGTCTTGGTACAAACATATTTCCACAGAGGTATAACTAGAATATATTTGACCATGAGGCAAAAAAAACATAACTACAGCCTATTGGATATGCAAAGAGCTAGTCAGAGACGCTCAACTAGGAACGAGCCTGCCCTCAAAGTGATGAGGCTCTATAGGATAAGTATCCTACCCAGGGTGCAATCTCTTTTAGCTCACTAGTGCCTTTCACAGAGAGGAAATATCATAAAGCATATCATTCTGATCCTACCAAAAGGCAGTCCACCCACGAAATGCCAGGCAATGCCTCTCTGAACAAGAGAAGCAGCCAACCCCAGACATACGTTTTGGCCTTGTTGGGTCTCGTCAGTGAGGTGCAGCTGTTCTATCTAGGCACTGTGAGCAAGGGGTCCATGTCTGGATTACCTTGTTACCCTTAGGGTGACTAGTCCCAAGGATAATTTGCATATGCAAAGAGCTAGTCAGAGACACTCAACTAGGAACAAGCCTGCCCTCAAAGTGATGAGGCTCTATAGGATAAGTATCCTACCCAGGGTGCAATCTATTTTAGCTCACTAGTGCCTTTCACAGAGAGGAAATATCCTAAAGCATATAATACTGATCCTACCAAAAGGCAGTCCACCCATGAAATGCTAGGCAATTCCTCTCTGAACAAGAGAAGCAGCCAACCCCAGACGTATGTTTCGGCCTTGTTGGGCCTCGTCAGTGAGGTGCAGCTGTTCTCTCTAGGCACTGTGAGCAAGGGGTCCATCACACAGCCTATTGGACCCTGGGTCAAATGGGGCTCCCTTTCCTGTTGGGATCTGGCACCACTTAGTCTGTACCACCTGGTTGATAACTATTGAGGATCAGAGCTGGCTACCCCTCTATCAAAGTGTATGCCATTCATTCTGTTAAGCATGTTGGTCATTCAAGAGAAGTCTGTTGGTCATTCTAGATCACAAGTTCTTCTTTTTTAGAATTTTCAGGGCCCCCCCAGCATTTTTGTCAGGGTCATAATGAATGGGACAATAACATAAATATAAAATTATTAGGTCTCACAACTATAAACACACATTTTACATTGTGTCTAATAGTTTCCAGAGATACACATTTGCAAAAAAAAAAAAAAATTCATATATCGTCATCATCTTCAGCCAGTGTAGACCCACTGCAGAATGAAAGCCTCCTCAGCAAGTTTCCAACAGCTTCAGTCCTGTGCTTTTTATTGCCCCTGTGTACCAACAAATTTGGTAATTTCATCTACCCATCTTGTCTTTGGTCTTCGTTTTGGGCTTTTAGAATCAAGTGGAATCCATTCCATAATGTGTTTGGTCCACACACCATCAAATCTCCTTGCTATGTGACCCACCCATTTCCATTTCAGGTACTTTACTATTTCAGTGATGTCACAGACCTTTGATGACAAATCCTTGCACTTGTCTTTTGATCTCTTTTTGTTCTGTTCAGAATTGATGCTTCATACGTCTATGAGAAACCTTCTGTTTTCTAATGACTTTGGCATTCAGTGTCCAGGTTTCACAGCCAGATGTAAGAACTGGGAGGACACATTTGTCAAAAACCTTTCACTTGAGGCAGAGTGGTAAATTTGTCTTACAGGGATAGTAATACTTTGTTTTATCTTTACTTTATTTTGTAGGCATTAAAAAAACATGAAGAACGATATAATTCTTATCTCTCAAACCTTTATGGTTTAAGAGATATTCACAAGCAAAGTTTCCCCTCCCTTCCCTTTTACCTAGTGTAAGCCATCTCTTCTCAGATGTGGAATGCAGTCTATAGACCAGACAGATAACAGCAGGGGACAATCTTCTTCCTATGAGAACAATGAAAGCCCTGCCCCCTTGACAAGTTTTTCAGGTTTTTCCCTTATCTTAATTGAAGATTGTCCCTCTCTGCAGTCTACATGGGCACCTCCCTTCTGATCTGGCTGAACGGGGGGGATACTTTGCTTGTGAATATCTCTTAAACCATAAAGGTTTGAGAGAGAAGACTTATATCATTCTTCATGTTTTTTTAATGCCTACAAAATAAAATAAAGATAAAACGAAGTATTACTATCCCTTTAAAGACAGTACTACTAAGTTTTCCAAAGGTTTGCCATCCCAGTTTTATTTGCCGCCCAATTTCCATCTTGATATTTCCATTTGTTGACATTTCATGTCCAAGGAAAACATACTTGTCCACTTCTAGTTGAAGTCCATCTACTGTGATCTTTCTTGATATTGTAAATTAATGATATAAAAAGTAGAATGTAGTCACTCACAATGACCGCATCAGCCTGCCTTGGTGTCTTGCTAGGAAATCAATACATAGGTAGGAAGCAAGCGCTCACAAGTCTTTCTTCAAGAAAAAATACTTTATTTCTGACATTTCAGTCTGGTAGGGACCTTGAGTCCTACCAGACTAAAATGTCAAAAATAAAGCATTTTTTTATCTTGAAGAAAGACATGTAAGTGCTTGTCTTCTAATTATATATGTATATTAATCACAGATCCAGTTCAGGAAGTTAAAGCGAAACTTTCATTAAAATGAAAGTGCCCCCCAAATCATTATTCACATAGTGATACGCATATAAATACTTTTATTATCCTGAATAAGTCCGGTATTATTGAGAAATACAACTTGTTCGGCAGGCATCAGCAGGAGGCGTCTTGCCGTAGAGGCATCTGTGCGTCTGCACTGTCAGTCCCTTCTTGTACCTTAAGGTACCAAGGAACTTCACTCACCAATCCTGGAGGAGAATGGGACAGACAACACAGACTCACAGATGCCTTTTCAGCAAGATGTCTGCGCTGATGCCTGCAGAATGAGTTGTATTTCTCAATAATGCTGGACTTATTCAGGATGATACTAATATTGATATGTGTATCACTATGTGAATAATGATTTGGGGGGGGGGCACTTTAATTTATGAATTAATGAAAGCTTTGCTTTACAAAGGAGCAGTTCTGGGATTAATCAACGGCACCACAGGAATCAAATGAAACTGCAATGCTGTAAATTAAACTTTTAACTCCTTGAATCTTTTAGCATGCAAGGCATTTCAAAAACCACTTAAGTCAATCAGAATGTTAATGTATGCCTATGGTGAAGATGGTTTGCCCCAGAACTGGTCCAGTTTGGTCTCCTGAATACGGCTCCTCTGTCCTTATTCATCAAGCTAGGGAGGAGCAATGCTGGAGCGATCCAACCGCAACATAGCGGGAGCGGGGGGTGAACATTCTGTAAATTCCCATTCATCTAAATGATGCTTTAATTCGGTGTTTCTCAACTCCTGTCCTCAGGACTGGCTAACAGGCCAGAACTTAGGGATTTCTCTGCTAGAGCACAGGTGTGGTGATCAGAGGCTCATTCACATTGATTAACTCACCTGTGCTCTAAGAAGGAAATCATGTGATCAGAGGCTCATTCACATTGATTAACTCACCTGTGCTCTAAGAAGGAAATCATGTGATCAGAGGCTCATTCACATTGATTAACTCACCTGTGCTCTAACAAGGAAATCATGTGATCAGAGGCTCATTCACATTGATTAACTCACCTGTGCTCTAACAAGGAAATCATGTGATCAGAGGCTCATTCACATTGATTTACTCACCTGTGCTCTAACAAGGAGATCATGCGATCAGAGGCTCATTCACATTGATTAACTCACCCGTGCTCTAACAAGGAAATCATGTGATTCGAGGCTCATTCACACTGATTAACTCACCTGTGCTCTAACAAGGAAATCATGTGATCAGAGGCTCATTCACACTGATTAACTCACCTGTGCTCTAACAAGGAAATCATGTGATCAGACACTCATTCACACTGATTAACTCCCCTGTGCTCTAACAAGGAAATCATGTGATTCGAGGCTCATTCACACTGATTAACTCACCTGTGCTCTAACAAGGAAATCATGTGATCAGAGGCTCATTCACACTGATTAACTCACCTGTGCTCTAACAAGGAAATCATGTGATCAGAGGCTCATTCACACTGATTAACTCACCTGTGCTCTAACAAGGAAATCATGTGATCAGAGGCTCATTCACATTGATTAACTCACCTGTGCTCTAACAAGGAAATCATGTGATCAGAGGCTCATTCACATTGATTTACTCACCTGTGCTCTAACAAGGAGATCATGCGATCAGAGGCTCATTCACATTGATTAACTCACCCGTGCTCTAACAAGGAAATCATGTGATTCGAGGCTCATTCACACTGATTAACTCACCTGTGCTCTAACAAGGAAATCATGTGATCAGAGGCTCATTCACACTGATTAACTCACCTGTGCTCTAACAAGGAAATCATGTGATCAGAGGCTCATTCACACTGATTAACTCACCTGTGCTCTAACAAGGAAATCATGTGATCAGAGGCTCATTCACATTGATTAACTCACCTGTGCTCTAACAAGGAAATCATCAAATCCTGGCCTGTTAGTGGGTCCTGAGGACCGGAGTTGAGAACCACTGCTTTAATCCATTGAATACTAGAGAAATCTCCAATGCATAGCAAAACAAAGTGTTAAAGACTTCTCTAGCATTCACAGGGTTAAAAGCACCATATAGATAAATGGGACTGTAAATCCCCCTCCATAGGAGAGTTGTTTTGCCCCAAAATTGCATCTCTTTTGTTAGTAAACAAGGCCAATAATTCCTTGGATGCTCAATGTCTCCAAAGCATTGTCTTACACCAAGGGGTTAACCTCCCTCCAGACTTTAGCACCTTTCCCCCCCTTGATTGCTCTGACATTTGATTGCTTAATTTTGTGGTTTCAGCTAGGGGAATAGAAAAGTCCAGATTATAAATTATTATTTTTAATGCACTGTATAAAATATACCATGAAACAATTAGCTCTTTGTTCCAAAACGGTTACCAAAATGTACAGTATACGTTCTGTGTAAAATGACCCACTTTTCACCTGTGCGAGTCTCCCCCTCTCCGCTGGGGGATAATTGTTACCAGCTTCTCTGGGATAACAAAAGCCACAAATGAGAAAGGCAGGTTCAGAGCGGGTAGACACTCCGTATAGTGTGTATGCGGCTGAATCCAAGCCATGAAAAATAATACCATCAGAAGGAAAACGCATATATGGATACTTTCATATCATAGTGTAAAACAAACAGCTCATTATTACTGTTACAAAATGTCAACAGCTTACACAGCTAAAAATGACGTGTTCTGTAGAACGGGGTAAAACAATGGGGTGAGCCAGCGCCGTTACGCACCTTAAATTAGCTGCAGTTACAAGTCTCTGAGAGCTACAGAAATGGAACAGTTCTGGGTAATAGTTTTATTTTAACCCTTTGAGTGCCAGAGGGGTACGCAACGCATTGCAAAGCATTGCGTTGCATACCCCTCTGGCACTCAAAGGGTTAAAGTGGATCTATCACCTTGAATTGTATTCATATATTTGAAAACTTAATTCAAAATCGTGATATGTCATGATAACCAAAATTCCAGCGGATGTCTACTTTTAGAGAAATTCACATTTGCTTTGCAATGCCTTGGATACCCCTTGGCATGTAAAAGGTTAATATAATGACCAGTAAAGTGCAAAAATTCAGAGAAAAATAAGAATCCAGCTTCCATAATCTATAAAACTTGCTTTCTGCATTTTCAGGGTTTTTTCACCTGTAAAAAATCTTTCCTGTACTATACAATGTGTTTTTTTTTTAACTTTTATTTTTTTCCTTTTTTTAACTTTTGGAGAAAAGAACCATATGGGATAATGTAATAGTTCTCAGACTGTGCTGGTTGGAACTACAGAGATCCCTGAAGAAGGAAAAGAGGGTTCCACAAAAGACATGTAATTAATGAGGACAGCGGAACAAGGATAGTGTGACCATTATGCATGCATGGTTTAGTGACAATCAGAATAGGTGGGGAAGTGGAATTCATGTTTATAAAGGATCAGTAAAATTGTTTATGAAAGTAAAAACAAACAGTCGTATATTGTAGGTTATTTCCTGTTTAACTCCTTAACGACCGGCCGCGCAGGTACGCGGCGGTCACTAAAGGACCACGGAGCATTTTTTTTTTTTACGATCGGACTCAGAGCTCCCCGAATGGCGTTGCATACTCCTCTGCCAATCAAAGGGTTAAAAAGGGTGAAATAAAATGTTGATTTGTTGATGCCGTGTATAACTTTAAATGCAGGAAGTGTGCACATCGCTTTGCAGAACAAAACCCTTTGGCCAGACTTCTTATTAGGTAGAACAGGTAACTGCCTAACGCAACCAACGCCAATATCAGAAAAGAAAAAGAGGAGAATACTTGAGGCATATGAGCAGTAACTTAGCAGACCAGTAAAAATGTCCACTGATCGGGGGCATTGTGATGTGACAGGTATGTTAAACCTGTCTTATGGTGGGAGATCCGCTTAAAGTCGAAGTATCACCCAAATTAAAGGTACCCCCACATAACAATAAGCATATCCATACTAGTATTATCCGGAAGAAGCCCACCATTATAGAGAAATCCAACTCATTCTGAGACGGTCAGGCAGGCATCAGCGCAGACATCTTGCCTGCTCTGTCCGTCCCAGACACCTCTGCATGGTACCTTAAAGTATAAGCAGGGACTTACCGCGCAGATGCCTCTACAGCAAGCTGCTTGTATGACCGTCCCAGAACGAGTTGGGTTTCTATATAATGGATTCATTCCGGATAATACCAGTATGGACATGCTTATCGTTGCGTGCATAATTATTTGGGGGTAACTTTAATTTGGGTGCTAGTTCCACTTTAAAATAGGTATCTTGAAGAGACTAAAAGTTGTCATGTGGCAGATCCACTTTAAGTGGAGAAATGTGGCCCACATATCAACCCAGTGAATGCTAGAAAGGTTTCCAACACAGACCGATTTAACATCCAAAGAGTTAAAGGGACAGTAATATCCCCCCAAAAAATATTTCCAGTTTTGTAGAGGTTAAAATAATAATCAATATGCTCCAAACCCGAGGGAGGGGGGAACTTTGAATCCCTTTATCTCTCAAACCATAGCGGTTTGAGAGATAAAGGGATTCAAAGTCCCCCCCCTCCCTTCGCTTCTCCTGATGTTAGCTGTAAAACTGACAGCAGGAGATTCGAGTCATACGATTCCAAGAGGCTCTGCAGTGGAGCCGAAATCACGTTATTGCAAAGGAATTCATTCATTGGAATTAATTGTAAAGATCTACAAAGTGTACTTGCAAACCAGGCGCACTTTGTAGATCTTTACAATTAATTAATTCTTTTTAAGTAACAAAATTTGGGCTCTGCTGCAGAGCCGCCTGCTGGTCCTTGCGCCAGGATCTCCTGCTGTCAGCTAGACGCTGACATCAGGAGAAGGGGAGGGAGGGGTGAAATTTGAATCCCTATATCTCTCAAACCATAGTGGTTTGAGAGATAGGGTTTGGAGCATATTTATTATTATTTTAAACTGTACGAAACTGGAAATACTTTTTGGGACATTAACCCTTTGAGTGCCAGAGTGGTACACAAAGTATTGCTTTGCAATGCTTTGCGTACCACACTGGCATTCAAAGGGTTAATGTCCCTTTAAAACAGTTACAGACAAGCAGCTGTGAATGGTCCAGTTATTAGATAAATATTAACTTTTTTACCTTGCTGTGATTTCTCTACAATCCAGCAGTAAGACGTTTTTAATACATTTACTATAGAACAAAATGTGCCTCTTTTCACTCCGCTGTGATGTAATAAATTCACTATAATGCAGAGGGGAAATGTTCTGCATGTTATCTATGGAAGAAAAATGCCTTTTAATATGTTTACCAAATGCTATTCTCCTTATTAAATGCACAATAGTTCTTTGTGCTACAATCAACGAGCTGTGCAAAGAGTGGACCAGAGTTCTCTCCAAGAAAAAAATTGATTGTGACGCGGTATATTTTCATTTCTATATAAATAATTTTTATGTTTATAGGAATGTTTTATTAATGAGTCTTTGGGCTATTTGGCAGTGCAGTTTATTAGACAGACGATTATTTTTCCACATTTATATCTGCAAATGCGACTCTCATAACGTCCTAATCTTTTTCTACATGAACCCACTCTCCAGAGCCGATTGGAATACAGATGAGATTTAGGTCCACTGAGTCTATACCTTGACTTTGTGCTACGCCTACATATCCAAATGAGGTTGTCACCAAAGACAGATTTTAGTAAGTTAACCTTCCATAAAGCCAACCAAACTGGGCAGAAATGTATATAATGGAATATGGTTTTCAAACAATATTGCTGTGATGAAATCCATTTAGTTTCAAACCTCTGTATGACCTTTATCAATCAAACATTTGAACCCCTTAGATGCACAAGTGTTTTCCAGCTAGAATTGTGTACTCTACTGTAGGCTAAGGGCATGGGGTAGTGTCTTGTGAGAGATAATGAAATGGTTATGGTGGGGCTATGTGCACCTAGGGTTCCTTAAAGGGATAGTAATGTTTCATAATAAAAGCAGCTCTAATTAATCATCACAGTATTTGGACTTTGGAGTGTGTTATTTCAATACTGTCAGAGTTGTAGTTCCAGAGTAATTCAATGTCAAACTACCCCCCTCCCTCCCCCTTTTACTGATGTAACACTGCTCAGCCAGATCAGAAGGGAGGTGCCCAGGTAGACTGCAGAGAGGGACAATCTTCAATTAAGATAAGGGAAAAACCTGAAAACTTGTCAAGGGGGGCAGGGCTTTCATTGTTCTCATAGGAAGAAGATTGTCCCCTTCTGTTATCTGTCTGGTCTATGGACTGCATTCCACATCTGAGAAGAGATGGCTTACACTAGGTAAAAGGGATGGGAGGGGAAACTTTGCTTGTGAATATCTTTCAAACCATGTTTTTTCCTCGTGGGTTCTGTCTGTCATCTATGATGTCACGTTCCCGGGCATTCAGACTGTGTGGTGTGTATATAAGTGTATCACCCCGGTGTCCCTGTGTTTAGGAGATCAGTGGTGTGTATATAAGTGTATCACCCCGGTGTTCCTGTGTTTAGGAGATCAGACTGTGTGGTGTGTATATAAGTGTATCACCCCGGTGTCCCTGTGTTTAGGAGATCAGACTGTGTGGTTTGTATATAAGTGTATCACCCTGGTGTACCTGTGTTTAGGAGATCAGACTGTGTGGTGTGTATATAAGTGTACCACCCTGATGTCCCTGTGTTTAGGACATCAGACTGTATGGTGTGTATATACTTTTATCACCCTGTTGTCCCTGTGTTTAGGAGATCAGACTCTGTGGTGCGTATATAAGTGTATCACCCTGGTGTCCCTGTGTTTAGGAGATCAGACTATGTGGTGTGTATGTAAGTGTATCACCCTGGTGTCCCTGTGTTTAGGAGATCAGACTGTGTGGTGTGTATATAAGTGTATCACCCTGATGTCCCTGTGTTTAGGAGATCAGACTGTATGGTGTGTATATAAGTGTATCGCCTTGGTGTCCCTGTGTTTAGGAGATCAGACTGTGTGGTGTGTATATAAGTGTATCACCCTGGTGTCCCTGTGTTTAGGAGATCAGACAGTGTGGTGTGTATATAAGTGTATCACCCTGGTGTTCCTGTGTTTAGGAGATCAGACTGTGTGGTGTGTATATAAGTGTATCACCCTGGTGTCCCTGTGTTTAGGAGATCAGACTGTGTGGTGTGTATATAAGTGTATCACCCTGGTGTCCCTGTGTTTAGGAGATCAGACAGTGTGGTGTGTATAGAAGTGTATCACCCTGGTGTCCCTGTGTTTAGGAGATCAGACTGTGTGGTGTGTATATAAATGTATCACCCTGGTGTCCCTGTGTTTAGGAGATCAGACTGTGTGGTGTGTATATAAGTGTATCACCCTGGTGTCCCTGTGTTTAGGAGATCAGACTGTGTGGTGTGTATAGAAGTGTATCACCCTGGTGTCCCTGTGTTTAGGAGATCAGACTGTGTGGTGTGTATACAAGTTTATCACCCTGGTGTCCCTGTGTTTAGGAGATCAGACTGTGTGGTGTGTATATAAGTGTATCACCCTGGTGTCTCTGTGTTTAGGAGATCAGACAGTGTGGTGTGTATATAAGTGTATCACCCTGATGTCCCTGTGTTTAGGAGATCAGACTGTGTGGTGTGTATATAAATGTATCACATTGCTCCACAGCAATAAAACTCACATCATTGTTTATATAAACGTCAGTATATGTGCTTATAATTTAGTCCGTGTAAATAAAATACTTTGGTCTCTTTATAAGTCATTTATTAGGTTACACAAGGAGGTGTCAGTTGGTCATGAAATAGCCTAAAAATTCTCGGTAATGCTCTGCCCACGAACCACGCGGCCCCCAGCAACACCCCCTCAAACACAAGTGTCCCTCTTTGGAAATGTGAAATGTTGGGAGGGATGATAGTATGTAGCCCTACAAAAACAGAACTGCTTCTGAAATCCTACAAATCCCACTGAGAAAGTATCGAGGTCTGCATTGGAAATCAAACCCATTTTACCTCCTTGGGAGTTTGGTGATAAAAGTCAATTTGTGCCATAATAAATAAATAAATAAATAAATAGGCAGCTGATTTATCTCCGTATCTGCACAGTTCCTAGCGGCAGCTGCTTCTTTTATGGATTAATTTAACATGTTTATGTTCTCTTCCGCAGCACTGAAGGGGGTTAAATGTTTACCCATCTGTTGCCTGATTACCATGGCAGGTGACGCCACCCTTTGAGGATGATTTTACCCTTTGACTGCCAGAGGGGAACGCAACGCCTTGCTTTGCAAGGCGTTGCGTACCCCTCTGGCACTCAAAGGCTTAATTAGGAGAATCAGTGCAATTCTGACACTCAGTGGGTCAAAGGGACCCTATCACCTAAAAAAAAAACATATTTGTTGGTTTTGAAAGAGCTTTCTAAATTAGCGACATGTTGCAATTGCCATATTTATTAAGAAAATTAGTTTCTGAGCTATATAGATTTGCAGATTATACAGGTTAACGCATGCTGCGCAGGTACTTCCTGTCTTAGTCATAAATAACTTTCCCCAGTCGCTGACATAACACTTGGCTTTGCCCACTCCACCTAGTACTGAAACATGTTACAGAGCGCCATGGAGTTCTGGGCCTGTGTCTGGGTTCTTTTCATTCTGAAACAGAAATAACTCTCCTCCAGCTGAGGTCACATCCAGTAGACAGGGCTGGATTTGCAATAAGGGAGAGTAGGCACTCCTACAAAGGGACGCCTGTCATTGGGATAGTTTTTTGGCTTCCTTTTATTTTATTTTTTATTAGCCTCGCCAGTCACCCCTGCCCCCCCCCCCCCGCTTGGCACCCGCAATACCAAGGAGAGGAGAGGTCTGTGCCGAAGACCTGTAGCTATTGAGCTCCCTCGTCGCTGTCGGCTCTTTAGTAATAATGCAGAGCGCTGGGAGATGACATCATCACCCAGCACTCTGTATTACAGACCGCGTGGGAGCTCCAGCAGCTACAGCTGTGTGCCAAAGGTGGCACATACCTCTCCTCTCCAGCGAGGTTTGAAAAGGGGGTCAATATGGAGATGATGGGGGCAATGTGAGGGGCAATATTGAGATGATGGGGGCAATGTGAGGGGCAATATGGACATGATGGGGTCAATGTGAGGGGATATGGGCATGATGGGGGCAATGTGAGGGGAAATATGGAGCTGATGGGGGCAAGTTGGAGCTGATGGGGGCAATATGGAGATGATGGGGCAATGTAAGGGCAATTTAGAGATGATGGGGGCAAGTTGGTGCAAAGTGAGGGGCAATATGGAGCTGATGGGGGCAATGTGAGGGTGATGAGCATTGTGGAGGTGTCCAGTGGAGCTGGCAAATTGGGGTGGGGGGAGCGCTTCAGAATTCTGTGCCTACAGGCTCCTGAGATGTAAATCTGGCCCTGCCGGTGCATTTATTTTGCCAAATTCACAGTGGATGGGGAGTCAGAATATGTCCTACATTTCTGTCCACATTGACACACCAGAACTAATCTGCTAAAACATTCCCCAGGCCCAGATATATATTCACCCCACTTGCCTGGAACTCCCCCTCAGTTCCTGATCTCAGATTTCCCTGTTCGTCCTCCTAGATATCCAGCGGCCGATCAGAAGAAGAGGTTCACCCAGTAGATGCAAATCAGCCAATGAGAAAAATGCCAGAAGGACTAAGGATTTGAAAACCAACCAGTAGGAGTCCTGCCAATAATCTCCATGTATGCAAAGGCCAATTCAGTTTCCCGGTTCCTTTATGTATTCCAAACAGTTCCCAGTCCAATGACCCACTGGGGTGAGATCCATTGCATTGGGCTTGTGCACATGCTCAGATATAATGATATCTCTGAATATGTGCCAACTGCACCACTAAGTTACCTTGTTGGGTGGACTCCTGGGCTAATATGGGGAAACCCGAAAGGCTTAATGGATCAGAGGTAGTATGTGTCATGTGTTTTTTACATTATGGGCAGGGCTGGATTTATTAACAGGCCAACTAGGCACTGGCCTAGGGCACCCAATGTTTTAGGGTGCCAGGCAGTGGCCCAGTCATGTCCACTTCCAATTTTAAGTGAACGTTTTATTTTTATTATTATTTTTTTAAATGATGGTGCAGTTTAACCTCTTCGTGCCATTTCCTTTGTGTACTTATATATTTGACTTTTTAATCACTGCTAACCATATACTCATATGGCCCATATTATACCTAGACGTTGGTAAAACAAGTACTGTGAATAATAAAAAAAATCGAAAAATGGGTGTGACCCCCTAGAGCAGTGTTTCTCAACTCCTGTCCTCAGGACCCACTAACAGGCCAGGACTTAGGGATTTTTCTGCAAGAGCACAGGTGTGGTGATCAGAGGCTCATTCACATTGATTAACTCACCTGTGCTCTAACAAGGAAATCATGTGATCAGAGGATCATTCACATTGATTAACTCACCTGTGCTCTAACAAGGAAATCATGTGATCAGAGGCTCATTCACATTGATTAACTCACCTGTGCTCTAACAAGGAAATCATGTGATCAGAGGCTCATTCACATTGATTAACTCACCTGTGCTCTAACAAGGAAATCATGTGATCAGAGGCTCATTCACATTGATTAACTCACCTGTGCTCTAACAAGGAAATCATGTGATCAGAGGCTCATTCACATTGATTAACTCACCTGTGCTCTAACAAGGAAATCATGTGATCAGAGGCTCATTCACATTGATTAACTCACCTGTGCTCTAACAAGGAAATCATCAAATCTTGGCCTGTTAGTGGGTCCTGAGGACAGGAGTTGAGAACCACTGGTTTAGAGGATGTGGTTAATGGAGGGGTGTGGTTAAGTGAGAAGTATGGATAGGGGTGAGGCAAAGGTGGGGTTAGGGGGCTGTAAGGTGTGAGATGTAAATCCAGCCCTGACTATGGGGAATGTGCTTAAAGGGATAGTAATGTTTCACAAAAACAGCAGCTCCAATTAATCTTCATAGTATTTGAGCCATAGAGAGTGTTATTTCAATACTGTCAGAGCTATGGTTCAAGAGTAATCGAATGATAAAGTTTCCCCTCCAGCTCCTTTTACCTAGTGTAAGCCATCTCTACCAGACAGATAACAGAAGGGGACAATCTTCTTCGTATGAGAACAATGAAAACCCTGCCTCTCTTGACAAGTTTTTCAGGTTTTTCTCTTACCTTAATTGAAGATTGTCCCTCTCTGCAATCTACCTGGGCACCTCCCTTCTGATCTGGCTGAACAGTGTTACATCAGTAAAAAGGGCGGGAGAGGGATACTTTGTCATTGAATTACTCTTGTACTACAACTCTGACAGAATTGAAATAACACTCTTCATGGTCCAAATACTATGATGATTAATTAGAGCTGCTTTTATTATGATACATTACTATCCCTTTAAGCAACAGAGTGCAGAGCACCAGGCTTAATATTTATTGAATAGACGCTCTGGTCAGTTGATCATAAATCTTCAAAGGATTGTGTAGCAACAGTACAATTTCAGGCCGCTGAGATACTACACCTAAAAGAAAATTCAAGTCTGAGCTGTAATAACGTCTGAATAAAACACCTTTCAGCAGTGAGAGTACCCTTGTTTTACTCAGGGGGGATAAAGCCTACATCATATTTTTATTTTACATTTCAAGTATTACTAAACCTTTAAACTTGAAAGGTGGTTTATACGTTTGTATTGTTTCCTTCAGCACAGACTAAAGTGGATTCTTTTTTACCTAGACATTCAAAGACATTCTGTGACTATATAACCTTTTTAACCCAGTAGCTTAGGGTTAATTTTAGGTTAGATCGAATAAACGTTAAGTTTTATATCAACCCAGATTTCCCTCCTGTTCCATTTTCTGATTTGGAGACAGATAGAGGTGGAGTATAGATGGTGTGCTTGGTTCTGCGGGGTGTCTTTTTCTTTTAAATAGTGAATACTTTTTTACCTAGACATTCAAAGACATTCTGTCACTATATAACCTGTTACAACACAGACACACAGTTTGAGTCCTTTTACGGCTATGTTCCAGTGGTTCTGAATCTTTATCTGTTCATAGAAACCGCTAATATGCAGTCTGTAATTTTCAGGGCACACCTAACATTTTATAACTCGTTCGTCAAGGAGTAAGAAAGTGAAAAGAAACATAAATATATATAGTTATTTTTAGGTCTTGCAATCAGAATAACTAAAACAAAGATATAGTGCAAAACAATTTCTGTAAATAAAATGAAGGGGTCTTAAGTAGATGTCCGTGGCACACCAAAGTATCACATTGTGCTGGCTGAAAGTCACTGCGATTTAATGTAATGCTTCACAAAAACAGCAGCTCTAATTAATCTTCATAGTATTTGGGCCATGGAGATTGTTATTTCAATTCTGTCAGAGTTGTAGTTCAAGAGTAATTGAATGATAAAGTATCCCCCTCCAGCACCTTTTATCTAGTGTAAGCCGCCTCCCCTCAGATGTGGAATCTAGTCTCTTGACCAGACAGATCACAGCAAGGGACAATCTTCTTACTGTGATCATAAGGAAAACCCTGCCCCCCTTGACAGATTTTTCAGGTTTTTCTTTATGGTCACTGAAAATTGTCCCTCTCTGAGATCCATCCTGACAGTCTTGCTGTTCTGAGGTGAGCAGTGTTACATCAGTAAAAGGGGCGGGAGGGGATACTTTATCATTCAATTACTATTGAACTACAACTCTGACAGTCATGAAATAACACTCTCCATGGCCCAAATACTATGAAGATTAATTGGAGCTGCTATTATTGGGAAACATTACTATACCTTTAACTGTGACTAGTGTAAAAGCCCGTGTACACGGGCCAAGGTCTGGGTTATGTTAACCCTTTGAGTGCCAGAGGGGTATGCAACACATTGCTTTGCAATGTGTTGCGAACCCTTCTGGCACTCAAAGGGTTAAGAGGCCGGTCCTGCTCTGCGTCCTGCCGCTGGCGCAGTCATGTACTGTAGAGATTGCCCGAAAGCACAGAATGCTCCCAGCACAGAAATCCCAGCATTCCGCACAGAATGCTCCCAGCACAGAACTCCCAGAATTCTGTGCATTCGGGCAGTCTCTACTGCACATGACGGCCTCTGACAAACATCCTAGCAAATTATTATTATATAGAATATGTTGCAGCACCAATCAAACTGTCCGCCATGGTTTGAGTACTATAATGGTGACCAACAGGCACACTGCAAATTCAAGCAATTACTGGAGCTTTTCCCACCCAATGAAGGGTTAATAATACCTTCAAATGTTGCATGTGGGGATAACCGTTGATGCGCCCTCAATAAAAGAACAAGAATTTACCTGACTTTGCACTGTGCCTCTTATTCATCATTCGTGTTTGCGAGCAGTATTGGCAGTGGAGCAAACAGCTGAAGATACAGATAGCCTGGGACTAGATTAGTTCACGTTTCTAGTCAAGCACCCTAGGCTTGCTTGTTTGGAGCTGATTGATTAGATAATTATGTGGGAGGAAACGTAATGATCCAATCGCATGTCTACATTCTGATCACAAAGGCTCAGTAGTGTGCCATGCAGGCAAGTGCTGTTATAATTCCCCTGCGCTGATCACAGGAATGTTTCAGCATGTTGCATTTGGGCTGAGGGACGTGACTCAAAATTGTGAAGCAATGTATTGTAGGCCTCACTTCATTCAATATTAAAAAGCTCCATTTAACCCTTTGAGTGCCAGAGGGGTACTGCGCACACCTCTGGCACTCACAGGGTTAAAGTGTTAGTAATATCTGAAAATTATTTTTTTACCCTCTACAAATGTATTAAAAATGATCAGATTGCCACAAATCCCATGTCTCAAACCGCTATGGTTTGAGAGATATTGGCAATCAAAATTCCTCCTTCCCTCCCCTTCTCTTGATGTCAGCTGTAAAGCTGACAGAAGGGGATCCAGTGGCGTAAGTATAGGAGTCACACCTGCGACCGGGCTCGTTACTCCAGGGGCCCGGCCTCCCTCTGCGACCCCTCTCGCCTGATGCCCGCAATTAAATAATGCAGAGCGCGGGGCCTCTGCATTACGAGAGTGCCGGTCTGCCAGAGGGAGATCAGTATTCCCTCCTGCAGACCGGCTCTCTCGTAATGCAGAGCGCTTGGAGATGACATCATCTCCAAGCACTCTGCATTACTGAAGAGGACCGCACGGGAGAAGAGGGCTGTGCAGAAAGAGGCACAGACCTGTCATCTGCCACTGGACCACCAGGGAGGTAGGAGATTTAGGGGCAATGTGGAGATGGGGGCATTGTTAAAGGGGCAATGTGGAGATTGAGGGGCATTGTGGAAGGGGCAATGTGGAGATTGAGGGGCAATGTGGAGATGGGGGGCAATGTGGTCGGGGGGCTCATGGCAATTCTTGCACCAGGGCCCCGTGGCTCCTAGTTATGCCTCTGAAGGGATCCGTGTTGGCCGACACAGGGACGGACTGACAGGACCCAGGGCCCCTGGTCCAAAAAGAGGTCTGGGCCCCCTGCAGAAATCTCCACATTGCCCCTTCATCTCCACATTGCCCCTTCCACATTGCCCCCTTCATCTTTACATTGCCCCTTCCACAATGCCCCCATCTCCACTTCATCTCCTCATCTCCCCTTCCACCATGCCCCTGCATCTCCAAACTGCCCCTACTTCCAGTCCCTGGTGGTCTAGCGGCCCGGCTTAACAGATCTTTGTGAAGTCCCGTGCTCCTCTAGTAATGCAGAGGCTGGGAGATGATGTCATCTCCCAGCGCTGTGTATTACTAGTACGGCACGCCGTCGGCCGTAGTTGGAGAGCAGCTGAGCAGCGCTATAGACAGGCCCCTAAGTGGCAGGCGGACACAATTAAAATTATAATTTCTGGAAGAGGCGGCGGGCCCCCTTCGGTCCCGGGCCCTCGGTCCATGACCGAATGCCCGTATGGTCAGTCCGCCCCTGGGCCGACATGATGATGCAAACCAGGCACCTTTACAGTGAAGTAATTCATTTTCAATAACGGGATTTCGGCTCTGCTGCAGAGCCACCGGCTGATCCCCAGACTGGAATCTCCTGCTGTCAGCTAGGCACTGATGTCAGGAGAAGGGGAGGGAGCGGAACATTGATTCCGAATATCTCTCAAACCGTGAAGGTTTGGGAGATGGGGTTTGTGGCAACCAGATTATATTTTTTACCCTCTACAAATTTATTAAAAATAATTTTTAGACATTACTAACACTTTAAATCAAAGGCAATTTCTATCTCACTGTTTCTCCCCTATTGTGCGGGTTGGTTGACTACATAATCACTCCGCTCAGTGCATGAACCTCATCTCTGGATTAGTCGGATATTCTGTACAAATTTGTAATTAACACGGTCTCTGCTGAATTGTTCATCTGCATAACATAACGCCAAACCAGCAGTTTCCATTTAATGACAAATGTGTTTTAACAACTCTAAACTTCATTTTATTTGAATGGATGGTAATATTTCCTTCTGCTTTTTTTTTAATTTTTATTTTATTTTACACAGTTTGACATCCTGCTTAATAGTGGCCTTAAGGCTGAGTTTTCTTACGCGGTCCCAAATGATTATATTTTTTATGTTCCGCAAGGTTAAAAAGGAAGAAAAAATCCCACCATTAATTTCAAGAAGACATTAAATGCCGGCTTCCTATGTGTTTTCATTCTACAGAAGAAAGAGAGGAAATATGTGTAATCTACCCGCAGGCGGCACGTGCATTTCCTCCTCCGTTATCTTTTACTTTGTTATAAATGTGACTGTTCCGCAGAGTTTATTAGACTTGCGGGAGCGTCTGGGGACCTGAAGATGAGTAATTAGACCCCTGTGGTGTTCAATTTAGAGTGTAGAACAAAGTGAGTATCTTTGACTTTGAATATTTCTGCGAAAGACACTGTAACACAGAGGGTTTTGTATAATAAAACACCTTCCTTCCTCGTGTTTATGGATCGCATTAAAGTTCCTCAACTCTCCGTCTTGTACAAGCAGAAGCTCATTATCTCTGAATTTACACGTCAGATAAGTCTGATCCTTCAATGATAAATGCATGTATTGGTGCTGTGCGTTCTACATCAGAGACAGGTTAACCATAAGGCAAATTAGGCACCTGCTTAAAGACTCCTGGGTGTGTATGAACCCCCACCCATGGCAATTACAAAGCTGTACAGATAAATGTAACCCCTAGGACCAGTGGGTGTGCAATGCATAGGTATGCCTGATGGGCTGTATTATTAATGTATTTCCTTAGAAACACAGTAAAGTTACAATAAGGTCTGTACAGAGGCCTATGGGACTGTATTATTACTGTATTCCCTCAGGAACACAGTAAGGTTACAGTAAGTAAGGTCTGTACAGAGGCCTATGGGGCTGTATTAGTACTGTATTCCCTCAGGAACACAGTAAAGTTACAGTAAGGAAGGTCTGTACAGAGGCCTATGGGGCTGTATTAGTACTGTATTCCCTCAGGAACACAGTAAAGTTACAGTAAGTAAGGTCTGTACAGAGGTCTATGGGGCTGTATTATTACTGCATTCCCTCAGGAACACAGTAAAGTTACAGTAAGGACAGTCTGTACAGAGGCCAATGGGGCTGTATTATTACTGTATTCCCTCAATAACACAGTAAAATTACAGTAAGTAAGGTCTGTGCAGAGGCCTATGGGGCTGTATTAATACTGTATTCCCTCAGGAACACAGTAAAGTTACAGTAAGTAAGGTCTGTACAGAGGTCTATGGGGCTGTATTACTACTGCATTCCCTCAGGAACACAGTAAAGTTACAGTAAGGAAAGTCTGTACAGAGGCCAATGGGGCTGTATTATTACTGTATTCCCTCAGGAACACAGTAAAGTTACAGTAAGGTCTGTACAGAGGCCTATGTGTCTGTATTATTACTAGGGTGACCACGGGTCCCGGAACGTCCGGGACTGTCCCTTATTTCAGGGACATGTCCCGCGTCCCGGGTCCCCTTCAACCGGGACAATGAAGTGTCCCGGAATGAAGCCAAGCCGCCCTGAATGTCAGCCTGCAAGCGGTGTGTCACATCATGGACGCCGCTTGCAGGCTGACATCCAGGGCGGCAATGCAACTTACCTGATCTGGAGGCAAGCGCTCTAGTAATACAGAGCGCTGGGAGATGACATCATCTCCCAGCGCTCTGCATTACTGAGCACAGCGCGTGGGAGCTTCAGCTCTGTGCCGGAGGAGGCACAGAGCACTTTGCACGCCGCACTCCGCTAGACCACCAGGGACTCAAGGTAAGGCAATAGGGTGACCACGTCCCGGAATGGCAGAAGGGAAATGTGGTCACCCTAATTATTACTGTATTCCCTCAGGAACACAGTAAAGTTACAGTATAGAAGGTCTGTACAGAGACCTATAGGGCTGTATTATTACTGTATTCCCTCAGGAACACAATAAAGTTACAGTAAGGAAGGTCTGTACAGAGGCCTATGGGACTGTATTATTACTGTATTCCCTCAGGAACACATAAAAGTTACAGTAAGGTCAGTACAGAGGCCTATGGGGCTGTATTATTACTGTATTCCCTCAGGAACACAGTAAAGTTACAGTAAGGTCTGTACAGAGGCCTATAGGGCTGTATTATTACTGTATTCCCTCAGGAACACAGTAAAGTTACAGTAAGGTCTGTACAGAGTGTATAACAAAGGGAGTATCTTTGGCTTTAACTATTCCTTCTACAGATACTGTAACACAGAGGGTTTTGTATAATAAAACACTTTTCTTCCTTGTGTTTATGGATCGCATTAAAGTTCCTCAGCTCTCCGTCTTGTACAAGCAGAAGCTCATTATCTCTGAATTTACACGTCAGATAAGTCTGATACTTCAATGGTAAATTCATGTACTGGCACTGAGCGTTCTACATCAGAGACAGATTAACCTTAAGGCAAATTAAGCACCAGCTTCAAAACTCCTGGGTGTGTATGAACCCCCACCCATTGCAATTACAAAACTGTACAGATAAATGTAACCCATAGGACCAGTATTCCCTCAGGAACACATTAAAGTTACAGGAAGGTCTGTACAGAGGAGTATTTGGCTGTATTATTACTGTATTCCCTCAGGAACACAGTAAAGTTACAGTAAGGAAGGTCTGTACAGAGGCCTATGGGGATGTATTATCATACCTCCCAAGTGTCCCTCTTTAGGAGGGACAGTCCCTCTTTTTGACCCAAATCCCTCTGTCCCTCTTTCCCACCCTGATGTCCCTCTTTTTAGGAAACCAGATTGTGTGGTGTGTATAAGAGTATCACATTGCTCCACAGCAATAAAACTCACATTATTGTTTGTTTAAACATCAGTATATGTGTTTATAACTTATTCTGTGTACATAAAATACTTTGGTCTTGATAGAAGTCATTTATTAGGTTACATAAGGAGGTGTCAATAGGTCATGAAATAGCCTAAAAATTCTCGCTAATGCCCCACCCACCAGCCACACCTCCAGCCGCTCCCCCTAAAACACAAGTGTCCCTCTTTGGCAATTTGAAATGTTGGGAGGTATGTATTATTACTGTATTCCCTCAGGAACACAGTAAAGTTATAGTAAGGTCTGTACAGAGGCCTATGGGGCTGTATTATTACTGTATTCCCTCAGGAACGCGGTAAAGTTATAGTAAGGTCTGTACAGAGGTCTATGGGACTGTATTATTACTGTATTCCCTCAGGAACACAGTAAAGTTACAGTAAGTAAGGTCTGTACAGAGGCCTTTGGGGCTGTATTATTACTGTATTCCCTCAGGAACACAGTAAAGTTACAGTAAGGAAGGTCTGTACAGAGGCCTATGGGGCTGTATTAGTACTGTATTCCCTCAGGAACACAGTAAAGTTACAGTAAGGAAGGTCTGTACAGAGGCCTATGGGGCTGTATTAGTACTGTATTCCCTCAGGAACACAGTAAAGTTACAGTAAGTAAGGTCTGTACAGAGGTCTAGGGGCTGTATTATTACTGCATTCCCTCAGGAACACAGTAAAGTTACAGTAAGGTCTGTACAGAGGCCTATGGGTCTGTATTATTACTGTATTCCCTCAGGAACACAGTAAAGTTACAGTAAGGAAGGTCTGTACAGAGGCCTATAGGGTGGTATTATTACTGTATTCCCTCAGGAACACAGTAAAGTTACAGTAAGGTCTGTACAGAGGCCTGTGGGGCTGTATTATTACTGTATTCCCTCAGGAACACAGTAAAGTTACAGTAAGTAAGGTCTGTACAGAGGCCTATGGGTCTGTATTATTACTTTATTCCCTCAGGAACACAGTAAAGTTACAGTAAGGTCTGTACAGAGGTCTATGGGGCTGTGGTATTACTGTATTCCCTCAGGAACACAGTAAAGTTACAGTAAGGTCTGTACAGAGGCTTACATCAGAGACAAGTTAACCATAAGGCAAATTAGGCACCTGCTTAAAGACTCCTGGGTGTGTATGATAGGGTGACCACGGGTCCCGGAACGTCCGGGACTGTCCCTTATTTCAGGGCTATGTCCCGCGTCCCGGGTCCCCTTCAACCGGGACAATGAAGTGTCCCGGAATGAAGGCAAGCCGCCCTGGATGTCAGCCTGCAAGCGGTGTGTCACATCATGGACGCCGCTCGCGGCGTCCATGATATGACACACCGCTTGCAGGCTGACATCCAGGGCGGCAATGCAGCTTACCTGGAGGCAAGCGCTCTAGTAATACAGAGCGCTGGGAGATGACATCATCTCCCAGCTCTTTGCATTACTGAGCACAGCGCGCGGGAGCTTCAGCTCTGTGCCGGAGGAGGCACAGAGCACTTTCCACGCCGCTAGACCACCAGGGACTTAAGGTATGACGGGGCAACTAGGGTGACCACGTCCCGGAATGGCAGAAGGGAAATGTGGTCACCCTAGTGTATGAACCCCCACCCATGGCAATTACAAAGCTGTACAGATAAATGTAACCCCTAGGACCAGTGGGTGTGCAATGCATAGGTATGCCTGATGGGCTGTATTATTAATGTATTTCCTTACAAACACAGTAAAGTTACAATAAGGTCTGTACAGAGGCCTATGGGGCTGTATTATTACTGTATTCCCTCAGAAACACAATAAAGTTACAGTAAGGTCTGTACAGAGGCCTATGGGACTGTATTATTACTGTATTCCTTCAGGAACACAGTAAAGTTACAGTAAAGAAGATGTGCACAGAGTAGGGTGACCACATTTCCCTTCTGCCATTCCGGGACGTGGTCACCCTAGGGCCCGTCATACCTTAAGTCCCTGGTGGTCTAGCGGCGTAGAATGTGCTCTGTGCCTCCTCCGGCACAGAGCTGAAGCTCCCGCGCGGTATGGCCAGTAATGCAGAGCGCTGGGAGTGATGTCATACACATATACAGAGCGCTTGCCTCCAGGTAAGCTGCATTGCCGCCCTGGATGTCAGCCTGCAAGCGGTGTGTCATATCATGGACGCCGCGAGCGGCGTCCATGATGTGACACACCGCTTGCAGGCTGACATCCAGGGCGGCTTGCCTTCATTCCGGGACACTTCATTGTCCCGGTTGAAGGGGACCCGGGACGCGGGACATGTCCCTGAAATAAGGGACAGTCCCGGACGTTCCGGGACCCGTGGTCACCCTAGCACAGAGGCCTTTTGGGATGTATTATTACTGTATTCCCTCAGGAACACAGTAAAGTTACAGTAAGGTCTGTACAGCGTCCTGTGGGGCTGTATTATTACTGTATTCCCTCAGGAACGCAGTAAAGTTACAGTAAGGAAGGTCTGTACAGAGGCCTATGGGGATGTATTATTACTGTATTCCCTCAGGAACACAGTAAAGTTACAGTAAGGAAGGTCTGTACAGAGGCCTATGGGGCTGTATTATTACTGTATTCCCTCAGAAACACAGTAAAGTTATAGTAAGGTCTGTATAGAGGCCTATGGGGCTGTATTATTACTGTATTCCCTCAGGATCACAGTAAAGTTACAGTAAGGTCTGTACAGAGGCCTATGGGGTTGTATTATTACTATATTCCCTCAGAAACACAGTAAAGTTACAGGAAGGTCCCTCTTTGGCCATTTAAAATGTTGGGGGGTATGTCGCAAAGCATTGCGTACACCCTGCCAATGAAGGGGTCAATAAGTAAAAATCCACTGCTAGCTGTGCTTTATGCCCTGTTAGGGTTAGAAAGGTTAAATGAAATCATTTAAAAACATTTAGGACTTGAACGGCCATAAAACATCTCACAAGATCAAATGATCTGCTTTGTTTATAAGAGACTCGCTGTTTGTAATTGCTTCTCACATAAAACTGAACAACGGGAGGATTTTCAGGTTACTTATGGCATATTAAACGTCTAATTAGAGGTAGAGAGAACAGCGCTAGGAAGGCCTATTCATTTTTTATAAGAGCTGTAGAAAACGGCTTAACCCCTTGGATGCCACAGAATTCTCCAAAGCATTACTTCGCAATGAACTGGATATCTCTCTAGAATCCAAGAGGTTAATTAACTACTATCAACCTTTTGAGTGCCAGAGGGGTACGCAACGCAAGGTGTTGCGTACCCCCCCTGGCACTCAAAGGGTTAACTCCTCTGTAGCTTCCAAAGGGTAAAGGATTCTATTTAAAAATGCAAGGCTGGATTTAACCCTTTAATGGCCAAAGGAGTGTGCAACACATTGCTTTTGCAATGCATTGTGCGCACCTCTTATCTTTAACTCCTTAAGGACCGAGGATGTACATGACATAATGGGGAGAACATGCCTAAAGGACCCATGATGTACATATACATCCTGGCATTCAGGGGCCCCCACATGGCTGCACGCCGTTCAGGGGACCTCTGATTCCGGTAAGAGAAAAGCAAAATGCTCTGTGGTCCTTAAAGAGATAGTAATACTTCAGTATTACAAATCCCTATATTAAAGCCCTAGTAAAAAAAAAAACGCATTGCCCCCAGTGTCATCTCTCAAACCTTTATGGTTTGAGAGATGAACGCTTCTAAAGTTGCCCTCTCCCTCCCCCTTCCTCGTAGTCAGCATTTTAGCTGACTGCAGGGAAGAGAGTCCTACGACTTTCAGGTGGCTCTCCAGCACAGCCTGAATGCGTTAACTAAAAAAAAAGCTTTCACTGAAATGGTCTTCTACGTGTGCTTGGCTTGCAAGCACACATAGCAGACCGTTTTAGTGAAAGTTTTTCTTTTAGTTAACGAGATTGCGGCTCTGCTGCAGAACCGACTGATGATCTCTGACCGGATTTCTCTGAGTCAGCTAAAATGCTGACTACGGGGAAGGGGGAGGGGGAGGGCAACTTTAGAAGCGTTCATCTCTCAAACCATAAAGGTTTGAGAGATGACACTGGGGGCAATACTTTTTTTTTTTTTTACTAGGGCTTTAACCCTTTGAGTGCCAGAGTGGTACGGAATGCATTGCTTTGCAATGCATTCCGTACCACTCTGGCACTCAGAGGGTTAATATAGGGATTTGTAATACTGAAGTATTACTATCCCTTTAAGTGCAGACCACTCGCCCATCGGGCTGCTCCTTAAAGGATTAGTAATGGTCGCTTATAATGTAATGCTATATTGTAGATTTAAAAAAAAACAAATTATCTGGAGCAAGTCCCATCTCTCAAACCTGTATGATTTGAGAGATGTAACATTTTAGTCCTTCCCCTTGCACTGACGTCAGACAGAGATACCTAAAAACAAATACTTCATTGGAAAGGTCTACAAAGTGTACCTGGTGTGCAAGCACACTTTTGTAGACCGTTCCAATGAAGTAGTTCTTTTTAGATTTCGGTATCTCGGCTCTGCTGAAGAGCCACCTGATGGTCCTGGTACCAGAATCTCCTGCTGTCAGCTAGACGCTGGCGTCAGGTAAAAGGGAGGGAGGGGGGAACTTTAAAATGTTATATCTCTCAAACCATAAAGGTATGAGAGATAGGACTTGAACAGATGGATTTCTATTTTCCTTATCTACAATATTAATTATTATTATTTTAAGCCATTATTAACCCTTTAAAGCAGAACTTTCACCTACCAACAACATTAACATGTCTGAAAGATATGCCTAATAGGATGCTATTTGTGTATATATTAACGCTGTGCTATTGGTGTAATTTAACAAAATTAACTTTATATGTTCAAGTCATGACCAGGGAGAGCAGCACCATCTTGCCGAAAAAGTATTAATGCGCATGCGTCTGCTCTCCCTGTGTCATGTCCGTCAAAGGAAAAGAGACAGGCTGGTATTCATGAAGCGTGCTTGTGCGCGCAGCGCATGCAAATGAGCGTCTGTGATGACTAGGTCCTCCACTGAGGCCTGACGGAGGATTCAGGGGCTGGACAGAGGATTCAGTGACCAGCCCTGTGGGAGTGTCTTGCGTACCATATGGTACAGCTTGAGCCGAACGTTGCATCATGAGGTACAAAATTAATTTCTCTAATGCTGAACTTAGACCAATTTTTAAGCGAAAAGAAATACAAAACTACAAAGAGGGGGCACAGAGGAAGGGATGAAGACATGATCATGGTGAGGTGAAAGTTCCGCTTTAAAGGGATAGTAATACTTTATTATTACTATCCCCCATATTGTAGATATTTGCAAAATAATGTAATAGCCCCCAGGTTCATCTCTCAGACCTTTATAGTTTGAGAGATAACCGAAGGCAAAGTTGCCCCCTCCCTCCCCCGTCCCTGAAGTCAGCATTGTACTAACTGCGGGAGAAGTCTGTCGTATGACAGGCTTGCGGCTCTGCAGCTGAGCTGAGATCCCGTTAGTGACAAATAATTATTTCACTGAAACGGTCTTCTACATGTGCTTGGTTTGTGATTGGTTTGTGCTTGGTTTGTGATTGGTTTGTGCCTGGTTTGTGATTGGTTTGTGCCTGGTTTGTGCTTGGTTTGTGATTGGTTTGTGCTTGGTTTGTGATTGGTTTGTGCCTGGTTTGTGCTTGGTTTGTGATTGGATTGTGATTGGTTTGTGCTTGGTTTGTGATTGGTTAGTGCTTGGTTTGCAACACATGTTGAAGACCGTTCCAGTGAAATAATTCTTTGTCACTAACGCGATCTTAGCTCTGCTGGGGGAAGGAGGGGGGAACTTTGCCTTCGGTTATCTCTCAAACCATAAAGGTTTGAGAGATGAACCTGGGGGGCTATTAAATTATTTTACAAATATGTACAATATGGGGGATAGTAATAATAAAGTATTACTATCCCTTTAAGCTAGAAAAATGGTACATGGACTGGCTTTTTTTTCTATGTACATACTTTAATAGATATTCGCTCTAAAATGCAGACTTCATGTGGGCACGTCTGCATTCTACGCCACAGGTTAACGTGAGCACATCAGTACAGGACTTCCCAGTCCGTTAATTCTCCTTCCTCCCAGCTCTCCCAGCGAGCGCATTCACGCTTCCCTTCATATTGATCTGCATCACGTATATTGTAACAGCAAGCTCGGTATAATGACAGATGGAGCTTGCTGTTACAATAGACGTGATGCACATCAATATGGATGGAAGTGTAAACAAGCTTCCTGGGAGAGGTGGGAGAAGAATTCGAGGACTGGATAGTCCTGTACCTTTGTGCTGATGTTACCCTGGACCTCAGAATGCAATGCCCACATTAAAGGGATAGTAAATTTTCACAATAAAAGCAGCTCCAATTAATCTTCATAGTATTTGGGCCATGGAGAGTATTATTTCAGTATTGCCAGAGTTGTAGTTCAAGAGTAATTGAATGATAAAGTATCCCCCTCCTGCCCCTTTTACCTAGTGTAACACTGCTCACCTCAGATGTGGAATCCGGTCTTAAGACTAGACAGCTCACAGAAAGGGACAATCTTCTTACTGTGAGAACAATGAAAACCCTGCCCCCCTTGACAGGTTTTTCCCTTATGCTCAATGAAGATTGTCCCTCTCTGTGATCCATCTGGACAGTCTTGCTGCTCTGAGGTGAGCAGTGTTACATCAGTAAAAGGGGTGGGAGGGGGATACTTTATCATTCAATTAGTCTTGAACTACAACTCTGACAGTATTGAAATAACACTCTCCATTACACAAATACTATGAAGATTAATTGGGGCTGCTTTTATTGTGACCCCGTGGTCCTTAAGTGACCGCCGCGTGTGTGTGCGGCCGGTCCTTAAGGGGTTAAATAAAGTTTATACAGAGCTTTTAAAAGCTTTTTCAAAAGAGTAATATTTAGAGCATGCATTTTTTTAGGAATAAAGGCTTCTTGTGCCTCTGTAATCCTCTTTGAAAAAATGTCTTAATCTGAAATTAAAAATGAGAGATTAACAATATTAATAAAATCCTTGACCTCTTAAGAAATGTTTTATAGTCTGATAACTGAGCTACAATCACAGCGACCTTCAGTTGCTCTTATCTCACACTAGAGGGAGCTCATGAAGGCAAAAGGTTAGCAAACTAATCAATCCCAGGCCAATGTTTTGGTAAAATCATGTTACATTGTAAATGTGTCCGGCTCTTTCATCTGTGAGATCCAGAGAATTCCTCTGTTTAACAATAAAATACACAACATTTAAAATGAAAATAAATCATGTCACTTGTTTCAATGATCAACCCCCCCCCCCCCCCCCCCCCGCCCAAGCTGCTGGAAGATTTCAGACGTGATTTCCACTGTGAAGTAAAATAGGTATGATTGGAATTTTTCATAATTATCACAGAAGAACACATATTGTATTTTATTGTACAGTATTGTTAATAAGTGGTACTAACACCTTATAACAATTTATATGCTTTTTTTAAGGACTTTCAAAATCACCTATATTTATGTTAGTAATTCTTAAATTAAAACTATAATTTATAAGATATTTAACTTTATATGTTGGTTAATGAATATAAGTATCTGTTTTACCAGATACTAACATTCCGCTCTCCCCTCCCCCCAAATGAATTACTGGCTAATCTGGGCAAACTGGCCAATACATAAAGCTAATAATCTCATATACTATAGTTTTAAATGAAGAATAGCTGACATAATTATAGGTGATGTTGAAAGCTTTTTTTCAAAATCACATCAAAGGATGGAAAAAAACTACCCCCCACTCAGCAGCATAGCATTTTAGTTCTCTAGTGTCGTTACAGAGAAGAAATTTCTATATACATTTTAGACTAATCCCACCCAAAAGGACACTTCAGCTACAAAACAACTGGCAAGTGCTTTCCGCAAGGAAAAAGCAGCTAACCCCACACAAACATTTCATCCATGTCCGTGCTTTAGTAGTAAGGTTCAAATGGTTTCCATAGACACAAAGAGCGCGCGTTCCATGACTGTATTACCCGTCATCCTTAGGAAGACCCCGTAAATGTTTTCAAAATCAAGCCAAAATATGTTTACCTATACTTGAGGCAGCTCTGTATTATCAGTACACAGGACAAACATATAATTACTGAGCAGCTGAAACACATAGCAAGAGTCAACGTTGCCAGCAGAATGAAATCATGAGAACTAAGGCCCCTGGGAAGGTTGTGAGGAGAGAGGCACCCAGTAGGCTTGCAACATTTAAAATGGGCAAAGAGGGACATTTGGAAGGTATGCACCCTTAATATCTCCTAAAAATGAACCCTAATATCTCCTAAAGAGGGACACCTGGGAGATATGGACCCCTAATATCTCCTAAAGAGGGACACT
This sequence comes from Rhinophrynus dorsalis, assembly GCA_037306005.1. Taxonomy (NCBI): domain Eukaryota; kingdom Metazoa; phylum Chordata; class Amphibia; order Anura; family Rhinophrynidae; genus Rhinophrynus; species Rhinophrynus dorsalis. The sequence continues at coordinate 108,493,770 of CM074728.1, read as the reverse complement.
TAGGTGGTATGTATCCCTAATATCTCCTAAAGGGGGACACTTGGGAGGTACAGACCCCTAATATCTCCTAAAGAGGGACACTTGGAAGGTATGGACCCCTAATATCTACTAAAGAGGGACACGTGGGAGGAACAGACCCCTAATATCTCCTAAAGAGGGACACTTGGGGGGTACGGACCCCTAATATCTCCTAAAGAGGGACACTTGGGAGGAACGGACCCCTAATATCTCCTAAAGGGGGACACTTGGGAGGTATGGACCCCTAATATTTCCTAAAGAGGGACACTTGGGAGGTATGGACCCCTAATATCTCCTAAAGAGGGACACTTGGGAGGTATGGACCCCTAATATCTCCTAAAGGGGGACATGTGGGAGGTATGTAGCCATAATATCACCAAAAGAGGGACACTTGGGAGGTATGGACCCCTAATATTTCCTAAAGAGGGACACTTGGGAGGTATGGACCTCTAATATCTCCTAAAGAGGGACACTTGGGAAGCATGGACCCTAATATCTCCTAAAGAGGGACACTTGGGAGGTATGGACCCCTAATATCTCCTAAAGAGGGACACTTGGGAGCTATGGACCCCTAATATCTCCTAAAGAGGGACACTTGGGAGGTATGGACCCCTAATATCTCCTAAAGAGGGACACTTGGGAGGTATGGACCCCTAATATCTCCTAAAGGGGGACATGTGGGAGGTATGTAGCCATAATATCACCAAAAGAGGGACACTTGGGAGGTATGGACCCCTAATATTTCCTAAAGAGGGACACTTGGGAGGTATGTACCCCTAATATCTCCTAATGGGGGACACTTGGGAGGTACAGACCCCTAATATCTCCTAAATAGGAACACTTGGGAGGTATGGACCCCTAATATCTCCTAAAGAGGGACACTTGGGAGGAACGGACCCCTAATATCTCCTAAAGAAGGACACTTGGGAGGTACGGACCCCTAATATCTCCTAAAGAGGTACACTTGGGAGGTATGGAGCCCTAATATCTCCTAAAGAGAGACACTTGGGGGGAACGGACCCCTAATATCTCCTAAAGAGGTACACTTGGGAGGTCTGGAGTCCTAATATCTCCTAAAAAGGGACACTTGGGAGGTATGGACCCCTAATATCTCCTAAACGGGGACATGTGGGAGGTATGTAGCCCTAATATCTCCTAAAGAGGGACACTTGGGAGGTCTGGAATCCTAATATCTACTAAAGAGGGACACTTGGGAGGTATGGACCCCTAATATCTCCTAAACGGGGACATGTGGGAGGTATGTAGCCCTACTATCTCCTAAAGAGGGACACTTGGGAGGTCTGGAGTCCTAATATCTACTAAAGAGGGACACTTGGGAGGTATGGACCCCTAATATCTCCTAAACGGGGACATGTGGGAGGTATGTAGCCCTAATATCTCCTAAAGAGGGACACTTGGGAGGTCTGGACCCCAATATCTCCTAAATGGGGACATGTGGGAGGTATGTATCCCTAATATCTCCTGAACGGGGACATGTGGGAGGTATGTAGCCCTAATATCTCCTAAAGAGGGACACTTGGGAGGTATGGACCCCTAATATCTCTTATAGAGAGACACTTGGGAGCTATGTAGCCCTAATATATCCTAAAGAGGGACACTTGGGAAGCATGGACCCTAATATCTCCTAAAGAGGGACACTTGGGAGGTATGGACCCCTAATATCTCCTAAAGAGGGACACTTGGGAGGTATGGACCTCTAATATCTCCTAATGGGGGACACTTGGGAGGTACAGACCCCTAATATCTCCTAAAGAGGGACACTTGGGAGGAACGGACCCCTAATATCTCCTAAAGAAGGACACTTGGGAGGTACGGACCCCTAATATCTCCTAAAGAGGGACACTTGGGAGGTATGGAGCCCTAATATCTCCTAAAGAGGGACACTTGGGGGGAACGGACCCCTAATATCTCCTAAAGAGAGACACTTGGGAGGTCTGGAGTCCTAATATCTCCTAAAAAGGGACACTTGGGAGGTATGGACCCCTAATATCTCCTAAACGGGGACATGTGGGAGGTATGTAGCCCTAATATCTCCTAAAGAGGGACACTTGGGAGGTCTGGAATCCTAATATCTACTAAAGAGGGACACTTGGGAGGTATGGACCCCTAATATCTCCTAAACGGGGACATGTGGGAGGTATGTAGCCCTAATATCTCCTAAAGAGGGACACTTGGGAGGTCTGGAGTCCTAATATCTACTAAAGAGGGACACTTGGGAGGTCTGGAGTCCTAATATCTACTAAAGAGGGACACTTGGGAGGTATGGACCCCTAATATCTCCTAAACGGGGACATGTGGGAGGTATGTAGCCCTAATATCTCCTAAAGAGGGACACTTGGGAGGTATGGACCCCTAATATCTCTTATAGAGAGACACTTGGGAGCTATGTAGCCCTAATATCTCCTAAAGAGGGACACTTGGGAAGCATGGACCCTAATATCTCCTAAAGAGGGACACTTGGGAGGTATGGACCCTAATATCTCTTATATAGGGGCACTTGGGAGCTATGGACCCCTAATATCTCCTAAAGAGGGACACTTGGGAGGTATGGACCCCTAATATTTCCTAAAGAGGGACACTTGGTAGGTATGGACCCCTAATATTTCCTAAAGAGGGACACTTGGGAGGTATGTACCCCTAATATCTCCTAACGGGGGACACTTGAGAGTTATGTACCCCTAATATCTCCTAAATAGGAACACTTGGGAGGTATGGACCCCTAATATCTCCTAAAGAGGGACACTTGGGAGGAACGGACCCCTAATATCTCCTAAAGAAGGACACTTGGGAGGTACGGACCCCTAATATCTCCTAAAGAGGGACGCTTGGGAGGTATGGAGCCCTAATATCTCCTAAAGAGGGACACTTGGGAGGAACGGACCCCTAATATCTCCTAAAGAGAGACACTTGGGAGGTCTGGAGTCCTAATATCTCCTATAAAGGGACACTTGGGAGGTATGGACGCCTAATATCTCCTAAAGACAGACACTTGGTAGGTACAGACCCGTCATTTCGCCTAAAGAGTGACTTTTTGGGCCGGAGTGAAGCTGCAGCATACAGCCTTACTTTTTTTTGTAGTATAAATAGTTTTTGAGAAATGCACCATAATTTAATGCTATTTAGTTTATGGATAATATATTACCACACACTGTGTTATGAATGAATCTAGACAGAACCCACAGAAACGGACATTTCTAGTAGCACCACAATTGGTAGATTTGTCCTATAACAGAACTAATGAGGATACAATGCAGTGAATTAGTATAACGTGCCACATTGTGTCGTAAAAACATGAAGTTTAATTTCACAAAAATGACTTATTTTACAGCAGATTGGCCAGTACAACCTATAGACACATGTTAATGCTCTGTAAAACAAACTAGGGTGACAGGTCCGCTCTACGTATTCCATAATGACAGTAAAAAAGCAAAATAAATATAATTGCCCAGCCTGCTCACATTATTTGTACAATCTATAACTTTTCCAGAACAGATTCACATTTTCCATTACTAACCCAGTATTGTTCAATTAACTCCTTGGGTGCTTGAGACTTCTCAATGCACTGCTTTGCAGTGTTCGACACAACACAGCATGCGTGATAATAACCACTTAAGTATCAGAGCGCTGTGCAATGCTTTGCTTCTCAATGTGTTGCACAACTCTCTGGCCCGTAACCCTTTAAAGGAGCAGTAAACTTTTTTTATGAAAACACTTGTTTTATAGATCATTTCCTGCTGAATAAAACAAGGTCACTCCCATTATTGTCAGATTTTCTATTCAAAATTTATAATACCTCAAGGAATCAGGAAGTGAATTTACTGTGTTTACTTCCTGATAGTTCTGACAGGAAGTGAATTTACTGCGTTTATTTCCTGAAAGTTCTAACTGACAGGAAGTGACTCAGCAGTTTCTATCACATTCTATGGAGAACTGTATGTCTCTGACTTTTCTGACTTTATTCTCCTTTAGAATGTAACAGGAAAAAATAATTAGAATTGGACCACTAGAGGACACTGCTAATGTAAAGAAACATGGGTTTAAACTGTAATAACTCTGGAAATATGGATCTCTTGGCAGTGGGATTACCCTTATTTTACTCAGTAGGAAAATCCCTACAATATATATTTTTTCATTAAAACAAGTTTACTGTTCCTTTAAGTCAGGGCCTGACAAATTTGGTTTGACCTTACAAGCCAGCTGAAAAACTTGGGAGGCAGACAGCACCACAACAGAGAACCTCCTCTCAGCTGCTAGCACAGTTTTGTGGTTGGATTCACACAAGCTTGTGCAGCTTCCTGTGCAGCCATTTAACCCCTACAAAAAAGTAGGCATGTTTTGTAGTGGTGCTCAGCCTGTGGCTCTCCAGATGCTTTTGGACTGCAATACCAACTATCTTGAGTATTACAGTAGTTGTAATCAGCAGATAGAGACCCATAGGTTGAACACTCCTTAAGTATTGTCTGTTATAAACTCTCTTACAAGCACCTTGTGTGGGTGGGTACAAAGTGCAGGTGGACAAGAGAGGAGAATTATGGGAGAGAGGACCAAAGATGTATACACGTAGTAGAAGGTACAGCGATGTATCAAAGGGATACAGGTTGAGAAATTCCCCGGAAGGGACCGCAGGGTACAGAAGGGGAAACATATCATGGGGAGGGTTGATTCATGGAGGAAGTGCGTGTTTTGGGAGGAGTAAAGGGCAAAGGGCATAAAAGGGTTGGAGACAGGAAGTGAGTTGTTGTTTGGAGGAGGAGAGGACAGAGGAAGCATCCCTCCCTCCCTCATGTGGTATGGCTATGTGTCCCGGCTGGCGGTAGTCCTTGCATGGTCTTCAGAGATTGATAACTGATGTGGTAAAGTTAGGGGATTTTAGCCTCGGGTGGAAGCCCTTTGGGAGTTTACCCGGACTTAGGTCACAGGAGGTCACGTTACCCATCGAAGCTAAAGTGGATGGCCAATGGGGTAATTACTTGGAAGTCAGCTGTAAGTGCTGAAGAATGGTGGAATCAGCTGTAAGTGCTGAAAAATGGTGGAGTCAGCTGTAAGTGCTGAAGAATGGGGGGAGTGAGCTGTAAATGCTGACGAACGTTGGGATCAGCTGTAGTGCTGAAGTGTAGGAATGTTAGCATGAGTCCGTACAATTTGGCCATACTTTGTTTCAAGAAAAGCGGATTGGCAAGGACTGTCAATGAATGATTATTGCTTAATGATTAATTATTGTTGTGTTAACTAATAACAGTAATAATGTGAGTAAAAATAGTTAAATAAAGCTGTAGTCTGTTATCCCCAATATAGATGTGTTTGTACTTATTTATGGATCATACCCTCTCCCTATGACATGTATGTGTGAGTGGGGGAGAAGCACATGGGCTAACAGATGGCTTCAGGAGCCAAGGACATCATAAAATAGGAGCATAACGGAAAACAGACACAGAGAGAGGCCGCTAAGAGACACGGGGAGAAAAAGTGTGGCACAATTTATATCGGGCCCAGATTTACAACTTAGGAGCCCTTAGACAGGACAATCCTGGGTGCTCTTAGCCTCACTCGTGGGTGCACATGTTACCCCAACTTTGCAATGGGAAACTGTAAGGGATTCATAGGATCGCCCCCGCTAGGTCGGCAACACCAAATGTTTGATTAAATGTACCTTTATATATAAGTGGGTAAAGTCCTAAATATATACAAACAGAAATGTTAGGGTGAAAATTTTAACCCTTTAAAGGGATAGTAATACTTAAAATGTAAAAAAAAATATGTTGTAGGGTTTATCCCCCTGAGTAAAACAAGTGTACTCCCACTGCTGAGAGGTGTTTCATTCAAAAGTTATTAATTTTCAAAGTTGAATTTTTTAGGTGCAATATCACAGTGGCCTGAAATTGTACAGTGGCGCTGTTGCTACACCATCCTGTGGACAGCTCTGGTCCCGGGACAATAAATCTCCATAGGATGGTGTAGCAACAGCGCCACTATACAATTTCAGGCCACTGTGATATTGCACCTAAAAACTTCAGCTTTGAAAATTAATAACTTTTGAATGAAACATCTTTCAGCAGTGGGAGTACTCTTGTTTTACTCAGGGGGATAAACCCTACAACATATTTTTTTTTACATTTTAGGTATTACTATCCCTTTAAGTATAGTCTGTTACAAACCATACCTCCCAACATTTCAAATGGCCAAAGAGGGACACTTGTGTTTTAGGTGGTGTTTTTAGGAGTGTGGCTGGTGGGCGGGGAATTTTTAAGTTACTTTGTCACCCACTGACACCTCTTTGTGTAACTGAATAAATGATTTAGCAAAGGACCAAAGTATTTTATTTACACAGATTCAATTACAAACACATATAATGAAGATTAACTAAACATTTATGTGAAGTTCATTGCTGTGGAGCAATGTGAGAGACTAATATATACACCACTCACTCTGATGTCCTAGAAAGAGGGACAACATGGTAGAAAAGAGGGACAGGGGGATTTGGGTCTCAAAGAGGGACTGTCCCTCCTAAAGAGGGACACTTGGGAGGTATGTACAAACTCTCTTACAAGCACCTTGTGTGGGTGGCTACAAGGAAGTGCAGGTGGACAAGAGAGGAGAATTATGGGAGAGAGGACCAAAGTTGAAGGTACAGAGATGTATCAAAGGGACACAGGTTGAGAAATTCCCTGGAAGGGACCGCAGGGTACAGAAGGGGAAACATGTCATGGGGGAGGGTTAATTCATGGAGGAAGTGCGTGTGTTGGGAGGAGTAAAGGGAAAAGGGCATAAAAGGGTTGGAGACAGGAAGTGAGTTGTTGTTTGGAGGAGGAGAGGACAGAGGAAGCATCCCTCCCTCCCTCATGTGGTATGGCTCTGTGTCCCGGCTGGCGGATAGTCCTTGCATGGTCTTCAGAGATTGATAACTGATGTGGTAAAGTTAGGGGATTTTAGCCTCGGGTGGAAGCCCTTTGGGAGTTTACCCGGACTTAGGTCACAGGAGGTCACGTTACCCATTGAAGCTAAAGTGGATGGCCAATGGGGTAATTACTTGGAAGTCAGCTGTAAGTGCTGAAGAATGGTGGAATCAGCTGTAAGTGCTGAAAAATGGTGGAGTCAGCTGTAAGTGCTGAAGAATGGGGGAGTCAGCTGTAAATGCTGAGAACGGTGGGATCAGCTGTAGTGCTGAAGTGTGGGAATGTTAGCATGAGCCCGTACAATTTGGTCATGCTTGGTTTCAAGAAAAGCGGATTGGCAAGGACTGTCAGTTAATGAATGATTATTGCTTAATGATTAATTATTGTTGTGTTAACTAAGAGCAATAATAATGTGAATAAAAATAGTTAAATAAAGCTGTAGTCTGTTATCCCCAATATAGATGTGTTTGTACTTATTTATGGATCATACCCTCTCCCTATGACATGTATGTGTGAGTGGGGGAGAAGCACATGGGCTAACAGATGGCTTCAGGAGCCAAGGACATCATAAAATAGGAGCATAAGTAAAACAGACACAGACAGAGGCCACTAAGAGACACGGGGAGAAAAAGTGTGGCACAATTTATATCGGGCCCAGATTTACAACTTAGGAGCCCTTAGACAGGACAATCCAGGGTGCTCTTAGCCTCACTCGTGGGTGCACATGTTACCCCAACTTTGCAATGGGAAACTATAAGGGATTCATAGGATCGCCCCCGCTAGGTCGGCAACACCAAATGTTTGATTAAATGTACCTTTATACATAAGTGGGTAAAGTCCTAAATATATACAAACAGAAATGTTAGGGTGAAAATTTTAACCCTTTAAAGGGATAGTAATACTTAAAATGTAAAAAAAAATATGTTGTAGGGTTTATCCCCCTGAGTAAAACAAGAGTACTCCCACCGCTGAAAGGTGTTTCATTCAAATGTTACTAATTTTCAAAGTTGAATTTTTTAGGTACAATATCACAGTGGCCTGAAATTGTACAGTGGCGCTGTTGCTACACAATCCTATGGACAGCTCTGGTCCCGGGACCATAAATCTCCATAGGATGGTGTAGCAACAGTGCCACTATACAATTTCAGGCCACTGTGATATTGCACCTAAAAAATTCAACTTGGAAAATTAATAACTTTTAAATGAAACACCTTTCAGCAGTGAGAGTACTCTTGTTTTACTCAGGTGGATAAACCCTACAACATATTTTTTTTTACATTTTAAGTATTACTATCCCTTTAAGTCCTTTATAGAGTACATGATTTCAATGTGATAAATGAACGGAGAATAAGCACTCGATCAAAGACTTCCTGCTTTCCTTGATCTGCGATTGATCTATGGAAATGATCTGTGAAAAATTACGTTATGTTTGGGAGCTATTTTAATATAAGTTTTAAATAAAGACAAATTAAGGTTATGTTATTTTATTTATACAATTTTTCACCTCCCAACTTTCCAAAGCACTGAGCGAGTCTCCTTGTGTATGAGTCTCAGCTTCTAACCAGAATAAGTTGGTTGCACCTGAGTTAGACTTGTCTGCTTTCTTTTCTATCTCCTTTTTTACTTGTTTCATATTTATTATTCAGCTTGTGGTGTGTCATTAAAGGGATAGTAATGTTTCACAATAAAAGCCTCCAGTTACTCTTCATAGTATTTGGCCCATGGAGAGTGTTTTTTTAATACTGTCAGAGTTGTAGTTCAAGAGTAATTGAATGATAAAGTATCCCCCTCCCGCCCCTTTTACCTAGTGTAAGCTGCCTCCACTCAATTGTGGAATGTGGTCTCTTGACCGGACAGGTTGCAGCAAGGGATAATCTTCTTAATGTGAGTCTAAGGAAAACTCTGCCCCCTTGACAGGTTTTTCCTTATGATCACTGAAGACTGTCCCTCTCTGCGATCCATCCAGACAGTCTTGCTGCTCTGAGGTGAGCAGTGTTACATCAGTAACAGTATTGAAACAACACTCTCCATGGCCCAAATACTATGAAGATTAATTGGATCTGCTTTTATTGTGAAATATTACTATCCCTTTAACAATACTAGGGCAATACTAGGGATGTGATGAATGGCAAGAAGCAGAGAGGAAAGAAACTAGAAAGAAATAGGATGGCATCAAACTAGTGAAGAAGACAGAGGGTATATAATCTATGGATCAATACAGGTATAAAGATGAGGAAATCCCTCCTCTCACATCCCTACTTCCCAGTTTATTTGTAGTGTAGGTACAGCCTGTTCATTGCACCAGGCTGCCCAATTCACATAACCATAAGAATTTACTTCCCCATGACTTCAGCCCCATTATTAACACTTTGAGCAGAAGTACTGTAGTTGCTCATTGGGACCACAGCTGCAGAGCTTTATCCATTTACAACTGCCCCATCTAGGTCATAATAGAGGTATGGAACTCACTGCCTGAAGAGGGGGTGCTACTGAATACATTAGATGCCTTTAAAAGGGACTGGATACTTTGTTAAAAGAGCAGAACATAGAGGGCTATGTACGTTAGTATTGGGATTAATATTTATTTAGTGCTTGTTGATCCAAGCAGAAATCTGATTACCATTTGGAGTCAAACTCAAGAAGGAATCCCCCACCCCCATTAAAAACAAAATTTGAAATTGCTGAAATGTTTTTTTTTTTTTTTTTGCCTTCTTTTGGATCAGCGGCGGTAAACAAGAATAGGAAAAGGGTTGAATTTGATGGACGCAAGTCTTTTTTTCAACCTAAACTACTATGTAACCCTCTGGCACTCAAACGGTTAAACAGGAGCACAGTTATAAGTCTAGCACTAGTCATAAGTCACAACCCCTGAACTATTCTTGAGCACTGCAGGACATATTACTCCCCTGCTGCTTCGTGTATCCTAACTAACTTGGCAAACAATGTTTTTGTTAAACAGCTCAGGTGGGTTCCACTCCGGGGTTAGATGGTCCACATTTGGCCCACGGGCTACATGCTGGGCTCCTATAATATATAATTATTCTAAACGAAAAATAAGTCTGAGATACCTATATAGGGAAATTGTCAGATTAGTTGTACCATTTGGTTCTTAACACTGTAAAGTTCTATGTTTCTATTCTAGTGTAATTAATAGGCAGCTCTCCCATTAGTGTTTAGAACTCTTAGATCTCTTCGATCCAGGACAGTGTCATACCTCCCAAGTGTCCCTCTTTAGGAGGGACAGACCCTCTTTTAGACCCAAATCTCTCTGTCCCTCTTTCCCATCCTGATGTCTCTGTGTTTAGGAGATCAGACTGCATGGTGTGTATAGAAGTGTATCACTCTGGTGTCCCTGTGTTTAGGAGATCAGACTGTGTGGTATGTGTATATAAGTGTATCACCCTGGTGTCCCTGTGTTTAGGAGATTACACTGTGTGGTGTGTATAGAAGTGTATTACCCTGGTGTCCCTGTGTTTAGGAGATCAGACTGTATGGTGTGTATAGAAGTGTATCACCCTGGTGTCCCTGTGTTTAGGAGATCAGACTGTGTGATGTGTATAGAAGTGTATCACCCTGGTGTCCCTGTGTTTAGGAGATCAGACTATGTGGTGTATATAAGTGTATCACCCTGGTGTCCCTATGTTTAGGATATCAGACTGTGTGGTGTGTATATAAGTATATCACCCTGGTTTCCCTGTGTTTAGAGGATCAGACTGTGTGGTGTGTATATAAGTGTATCACCCTGGTGTCCCTGTGTTTAGGAGATCAGACTGTGTGGTGTGTATATAAGTATATCACCCTGGTGTCCCTGTGTTTAGGAGATCAGACTGTGCGGTGTGTATGTAAGTGTATCACCCTGGTGTCCCTGTGTTTAGGAGATCAGACTGTGTGGTGTGTATAGAAGTGTATCACCCTGGTGTCACTGTGTTTAGGAGATCAGACTGTGTGGTGTGTGTATATAAGTGTATCACACTGGTGTCTCTGTGTTTAGGAGATCAGACTGTGTGGAGTGTATATAAGTGTATCACCCTGGTGTCCCTGTGTTTAGGAGATCAGACTGTGCGGTGTGTATATAAGTGTATCACCCTGGTGTCCCTGTGTTTAGGAGATCAGACTGTGTGGTGTGTATATAAGTGTATCACCCTGGTGTCCCTGTGTTTAGGAGATCAGACTGTGCGGTGTGTATATAAGTGTATCACCCTGGTGTCCCTGTGTTTAGGAGATCAGACTGTGTGGTGTGTATATAAGTGTATCACCCTGGTGTCCCTGTGTTTAGGAGATCAGACTGTGCGGTGTGTATAGAAGTGTATCACCCTGGTGTCCCTGTGTTTAGGAGATCAGACTGTGCGGTGTGTATATAAGTGTATCACCCTGGTGTCCCTGTGTTTAGGAGATCAGACTGTGTGGTGTGTATATAAGTGTATCACCCTGGTGTCCCTGTGTTTAGGAGATCAGACTGTGTGGTGTGTATATAAGTGCATCACATTGCTCCACAGCAATAAAACTAACATTATTGTTTGTTTAAACATCATTATTGTTTGTTTAAACGTCAGTGTATGTGTTTATACACTAGTCTGTGTAAATAAAATACTTTGGTCTTGTTATAAGTCAATTATTAGGATACACAAGGAGGTCTCAATAGGTCATGAATAGCCTAAAAATTCTTGGTAATGCCCCGCCGATCAGCCACGCCCACAGCTATACCCCATAAAACACAAGTGTCCTTTTTTGGCAAATTGAAATGTTAGTAGGCATTCAGTATATTGTGCCAGGCGTATAATATAAAACATACAGTCACCCTAAAAATAGATCTTCAGTACACTACAAAATGTCTCTCTCTTTACACATCTTTTAATCTCATGAAAGTAATCCATTTAAAGGGATAGTAATACTTGTTTTATCTTTATTTTACTTTGCACGCATTAAAAAAACATGAAGAACGATATAAGTCTTATATCTCAAACCTTTATGGTTTGAGAGATATTCACAAGCAAAGCTGTCCCTTTTACCTAGTGTAAAAAGTCATCTCTTCTCAGATGTGGAATCCAGTCCATAGATCAGACAGATAACAGCAGGGGCCAATCTTCTTCCTATGAGAACAATGAAAGCCCTGTCCCCCTTGACAAGTTTTTCAGGTTTTTCCCTTATCATAATTGAAGATTGTCACTCTCTGCAGTCTACCTGGGCACCTCCCTTCTGCTTTGGCTGAGCAGTGTTACATCAGTAAAAGGGGTGGGTTGGGGATACTTTATCATTGAATTACTCTTGAACTACAACTCTGACAGAATTGAAATAACACTCTCCAAGGTCCAAATAATATGAAGATTAATTAGAGCTGCTTTTATTATGAAACATTACTATCCCTTTAACCTGCTAATACATTGGTCTTTTTGTTTTTCACTCATTGTAATGGTTTTAGAGGATTTTGGTTTAGTACAAATGGAGTATTAAACCTCAGCAGGGCTAAATTCCCTCGCATGTGTGGCACTGCTTTTATAATTAATGACTCTTCTATCCTGAAATTCCCATGGGGAATAATAGTGTCAATCCTGTTATGAAAGATGCTCCCAATGAGATATAAATGTGCACAGTTTACAGTTCTGTTTTAATTTCTGTGTTCTAGTTCACTGAGGCTTTCCATACTGAAAAAAGTAACTACATTTTATAACCTTACTACATTTTCTCTCTCTAGTTTTCAAAGTAGCTGTATCCCTCCTTCCCACTGAACATGATGTATTTTTCACTCATACCACTCAGAAGAGGTTTTGACCTCATTAACAATCTCTCTGACATGGTTTTCTCCCCAATGGATTGAGAAACCAAATAAATATTTCAGCAATGAAATGTGTTCTTCCCAAACCCCCTGGATGTCAGTGTATGATGAGGAGAGGTCAAGGGCTGTGCTAATCACTCGGATGCCTTTCTTCCGACACGTATGGTCTGATCCACTGAGTAACATAAATACTCTAGGAAAGAGAGTGATAGTAGGAGTGAAGACCATATTATTATTGTCCTTCTCCAGCCTGCAGCCATTCAGTGAGAACTAAGCAGAACTGGACCAATTCTGGGTCAAACCACCTGCACCTTATGGCCAAGTTTCTCCACAGCAGTCCTTGGGTCTCCCTAGCAGTCAAAGATCTCTGGATTTTCTTGGCTGGCAGAAATTAGCAGATGTTTGATTCTGATTTGTTAATTTGTGCTCAGAAAACCTGCACCTATAGGTGTACTTGAGGAACCTATTTGAGAAACTCTACTATAGGGGATGAATGAAAATAATGTTTTGATTTAACTGGGGCCTTTAACCCCATGAATGCACAATAAATAAACTGTGATTTTTATTTGCTTTCTGTGGCGCAGTTGGTTTACTATAGAACATCGGCCTCAGAGAGAACATCTGCCTTAGGGAGCACATCAGCCTCAGTGTGAACATCAGAAAGAACATCAACTTCAATGTGAACATCAGCCTCAATAAGAACATTAGCTTCGGTGAGAATAGCCTCATTGCAACCATCAGCTTCAATGTGAACATCAGCTTCAGTGTGAACATTAGCCTGTATGTGTATGTAAGCCTCAGAGAGAGCATCATCTTCATAGTGAACATCAGCCCAAATGAGAACACCAGCTTCAATGTGAACATCAGCCTTGTGAGAATATCAGCTTCAGTGTGAATGTCAGCTCCAGTGCCAACACCAGCTTCAGTGTGACTATCAGATTCAATGTGAACATCAGGCTCAGTGACATCAGCCTCAGTGGAAATGTCATCCTCAGTGAGAACATCAGCCTCAGTGTGATCATAAGCTCCTGTGTGAACATCAGCCTCAGAGTGAACATCAAACTCAGTGTGAACATCAGCCTCGTTGAGAACATTTGCTTCAGTGTGAACATCAGTTTCAATGTGAACATCAGGCTCAATGACAACATCAGCCTCAGTGGAAATATCATCTTCAGTGAGAACGTCAGCCTCAGTGTGATCAGAAGCTTAAGTGTGAACATAAGCCTCAAACTGAACATCAGCCTCAGTGTGATCATAAACTTCAGTATGAACATAAGCCTCAGAGTGACCATCAAACTCTGTGTGAACATCAGCCTTGATGAGAACATTTGCTTCAGTGTGAACATCAGCTTCAATGTGAACATTAAGCTCAGTGACAACATCAGCCTCAGTGGAAATATCATCCTCACTGAGAACATCAGCCTCAGTGTGATCATAAGCTTCAGTGTGAACATCAGCCTCAGTGTGAACATCAGCCTCAGTGAGAACATTCACTTCAGCATGAACATCAGCCTCAATAAGAACATCAGCTTCAGTGTGAACATAATCTTCAATGTGAACATCAGCTTCAGTGAAAATATCAGCCTCACTGACTACATCAGACATAGAAAGAACATCAGCTTCAGTATGAACATCAGCTTCAATGTGAACATCATCCTCGGTGGGAACATCAGCTTCAGTGTGAACATCATCCTCAATGAGAACATGTCAAGGTTTGGCTGAGCTGCTCTTTCTCTGCTGCTTGATTCTGCTGTCTGAGCTAATCTAGTGCTCTGCTATCCATTACTGCTGCCTTCCCTTTGCTGAATCAGGCTGAATCAGCTGACCTCTCTGTGTTTGCTCACCTGATGGCTATCAGCCAACTGCCAACCCTCCCAGGGTATTTAAAGCAGCTCGGCTCAGTACCTGATTGCCCTTGTGTTTTCTTCTGGCTACAGGAGTGTTCTACTGAGTTACTGATTTCCTGTGCATGACCTGGCTTCTTCTGACATCCCTTCTGGTTCCTGACTACCTGGCTTGTTCATGACATCACTGATCTCCATATTCCTGACCCCGGCTTGGCTGAGTACCTGTCTTGGTTCCTGACCCCGGCTTGTCATTTGGTTCACGCTTTTGGATCACGATTTTGCTTTGTTTGCTTTTGTTATTTTAATAAAGGTGTTTTGCACTTTTCATTTTTTTAGTGTCTGTCTGGTTCCTGGTCCCTAACAGAACATCAGCTTCAGTGTGAACATCATCCTCAATGGGAATGTCAGCTTCAGTGAGAATATCAGCCTCAGTGAGAACATCTGCCTCAGAGCGAACATCAGCTTCAGTGTGAACATCAGCTCCAGTGAGAACTTTGGCATTAGTGAGAACATCATCCTCAAAGAGAATATCAGCCACAGAGAGAATATCACCTTCAATATGAACATCAGCCTCAGTGAGAACATCAGCCACAGAGAGAACATCAGCTTCTGTAAGAACATCAGCCTCAGTGAAAACATCAGCCTCAGTGAGAACATCAGCCTCAGTGGGAATATTAGCCTCAGTGTGAACATCAGCCTCAGTGAGAACATCAGCCTCAGTGGGAATATTAGCCTCAGTGTGAACATCAGCCTCAGTGTGGACAACAGCCTCAGTGGGAATATTAGCCTCAGTGTGAACATCAGCCTCAGTGAGAACATCAGCCTCAGTGGGAATATTAGCCTCAGTGTGAACATCAGCCTCAGTGTGGACAACAGCCTCAGTGGGAGTATTAGCCTCAGTGTGAAAATCACTGTCAGTGTGGACATCAGCCTCAGTGAGAACATCACTGTCAGTGTGAACATCAGACTCAGAGTGAATATCCGCTTAATTGAGGCTCATTAATTAGGAGCAGTTCTGGTGCAAAACAACTGCACCGTGGGAAACAAGCACAAATTTTACAATTTTCTGTTGATTTAAATTGGGTTTTTAACCCTTTGAATGAGAGCATGGTCTGCAGTGCACTGCAATCTGCACCGTAGGAAACAATTACAAATTTCCCCAAATGTCCATTGAGTTAAATGGATTTAACCCCTACAGTGCAAGAAATGAACTGAAGACCTCTGTAGTATTTGAGGGGTTAAAATATTGAATTAAACAAAAGGGGATTTTTATTGATTTATTCTCTGTGGTGCAGCTGGTTTGCTCCACATTGTGCATTGCTTCCTTAGCATGGGGGCCTCAATGTGTGATTTCTAACATTGACACCAGGATCCCCAGAGGGGCACGGAATGCATTGCATTGCAATGCCTTCTGGTCGCCTCTAGATGGAGACTAAAGGATACAGGGGGTAGATTTCTAGCTACAGACAGGGGCATAACTACAGGGGGCAGGAGGTGTGGCTGCACCAGTTCCCAGCATCCAATGGGCGACCCCATCTTCCCCAGGGTAAAAGAGTTTCTAGTTATTTCTCTGTGAAAATATTTGTGTCAGGGCCGTCCAAAGAAGAGTCACACCACTGGCTACAAAGGTACGGGTACTTTATAAGTGCCAGAAAGGTTGAACTTCTCCCTAGGATTTTAATTTTTTTTTTTATCTAATCTAATACTTAACAACGATCATGGATGACATTTGCAGCAATCCATTTTCATTCCCAGAAAGATACCGTAGCTCATACTGAACATTTACGTTTGGCATTTACAATTTGTCGCTGTAGTAAAGGTCAGAGATTAATCATCAACGCCTGTCCTACGGATGGTCAAGGTGAATCCTAAACATTTTGGTGCTAGAAAGCTCTCAATCACGTTGTTCTCTAGCAGGGAGACGGGGGGTTAAAGATTTAGGGTTGTGTTCAGGAACAGGTAATGGGATGTATTCTGTGAGCCATACAGATAAAATTTAGGAACCGGTAACGGGATGTTTTGTGTGAGTCATATAGGTATAACTTTCATTTTTGTATTTGTTTCTCTCTTAAGACCATATACACAGACAAAAATGGGTCAATTCTGGAGCAAATCAACTGTACCACAGGGAACCAATACAATCCTCATTGTTTTGAAGGGAAAGTAATGTTTCAAAATAAAAGCAGCTCCAATTAATCTTCATAGTATTTGGACTTTGTAGAGTGTTATTTCAGTACTGTCAGAGTTGTAGTACAAGAGCAATTGAATTATAAAGTATCCCCCATCTGCCCCTTTAACTGATATAACACTGCTGTTTCTGTGACACATTATTATCCCTTTAATTGTTTTTTTTTAACCCAGTAAATGTTAGCGTGGTCTTCGATGCCTTCCGAAACAAGGCATTGGAGACCAGTCTAACATTCAAGTGGTTTAACCCCTTCAGTGCAAGAGGGGTACGCAATGCATTGGCACTGAAGGGGCTATGCCTCATTTACATCAGTTGGGATTTTGAGGAATTTTTATTATTAATTTCTTAAAGGGACAGTAACGTCCCCTAAAAAATATTTAGATTTAGGTAGAGATTGAAAAAATAAACTAATTGCAACAAACACTATCTCTCAAACCGCTATGGTTTGAGAGATATAGGGATTCATAGTCCCCCCCCTCCCCTTCTCCTGATTTCAGCATCTAGTTGACAGCAGGAGATGCCGGTCCGGGGACCAGCAGGTGGCTCTGCAGCAGAGCTGAAATCACGTTACTTAAAAAGAATTCATTCATTGGAAAGGTCTACAAAGTGTTTCTGTATACCCCTCTGGCATTCCAAGGGTTAATTCAGCAGCCTTCCAGTGCATAACAGTTAAAGTGTATACAAGCACCTTCTAATAACCCCAGACCAGTTTCATTGCTGAGGCCAGAAAATCCTATTAGTGTGAATTTCATCAGGGGGACGATTAATAATATAATTTCTAAGAATATGTATAACGATGTCAGCATTATGAATGTAACTGAGCAGCAGTACACAGCATAAGGATGTATCCTAGCTTCACTTCATTTCAAGCATTACTATCCCTTTAAAACTTTAACGTTTGAGCTGTAATAACTTTTGAATAAAACACCTATAAGCAGTGGGAGTTCCCTTGTTTTATTCAGGGGGTATAAACTGGGCAACATATTTTATTCACCTATTAGGTATTACTATCCCTATAAATCAGTGTTTCTAAACTCCTGTCCTCAGGACCCAGTAACAGGCTAGGATCTGATGATTTCCTTGTTAGAGCACAGGTGTGTTAACCCCTTAAGGACCAATGACGGTCCTGGACCGTCATGGGTTGTTATACACTTAAGGACCCATGACGGTCCTGGACCGTTATGGCTTAAATGATAGCAGCATGCCTCCGTGCGCACTGCTATAATTAATTCCAGGCTGAGACTGAACGTTCCGAGACCGGGGCGTTCAGTCTCAGCTCTTCTTGCTTGTGCCAGGTCATGTGATCGCCGTAGCAGCGATCACATGCACCGGCATTCTGAGAAATAGAGGCAGTACGCAAAGCATGCTGCCTCTGAGTCTCTCCTCTGCCTGTGTCTCCCTTGCTATCAAAGTAAGGGAGAGAGAAGCAGAGAGGAGACACCTAGTGGAACAAGAAAATACAGCAGCTGGGGTTATTAACCCCTTCACTGCTGGTGCTGGAGGCTGGCTAAATGCAGGTCAATTACTGACCTGCAATGATACACTTTTTTTTTGTTTTTTTTTTATACAAAAAAATATTTTATTAAAAAAAAAAAAAACTCATTAAACAATATTGGAAGTGTGATTGTTGTGGAGCCATGTAATACACATATACACACTGCCAAATGTCAGGGATAAAAAAGTGACAAAATAGGGTGGGAAAAAGGGACATGGGGATTTTCACCTGGGGGGACAGTGGCCACTTTAAACTTTGCATTTTGTAGGTATGACTGTCTGGTCATACCTTTCATGCAGTCTCCATAAAAATGTATCCCTTTGATCCCAATTGATCCCAAGAGAAAAAACAAAAATGGTGTTTTTTTTTACTTTTTTTTTTACCTATTTTTTAATTTTAATAAAGTATATGGTGGGTTATCCATGTAAGTGGCGTATCAAAAGAAAGCCCTATTTGTGCTTAACCCCTTAAGGACCACTGACATGCCAGGACCATCAAGGCGGTCCGGCACTTAAGGACCAATGACGGTCCTGGCACGGCATGGAGTTCAGGGCTCCTGGAGCGGCTACAAGCCGCTTCGGAAGCCCTGAACAGGAACTGGAAAAAAAAGCCCGTGGTCCTCAAATGCCGGCCGCGCGTGCGTGCGCCAGTCCTTAAGGGGTTAAAAAAACAGTATATTATTTAAGGGGGTGGAATAATAGACTTAGAGGGAAAACACTGTTGAACAAAGACATAGTCAAAAAGGTCAGAATTGCTCCGGTCCTTAAGTGAAAACGACCTCAGATTTTCCCGGTCCTTAAAGGGTTAATCAGTGTGAATGAGCCTCTGATCACCACACCTGTGCTCTAGCAGAGAAATCCCTAAGTCCTGGCCTGTTAGTGGGTCCTGAGGGCAGGAGTTGAGAATCACTGCTATAAATCAAAATGTTTATTTGTCTCAAATAACGCAATCCAGAATTGTACCTTTTTCTTCTTGAATATGGCCCGCTGTTCCTTGCAATGATTTGTTGACCTCTCCAACTGGCACTGCGTAAAATCCTAAATGAATGGATTAAATACCAACCAGCCTCATTCCTCATCCAGGACATTAAGACAGAGGACAGCAATAGTGCAGATGAATGAAGTTTCATAAAGTGGAATGGAAATGAGTAATAATGATGGGTTCTCAGCCTCCATCTGGGAAATGGACACCTGAATAATTCATAGCAGCTGCATCTAGCTTCTTCTTATAATGTAAATCTTATCAAATCTATTATACACTACACAACATCAATTGTTAACCTATTCCAAAGTATGCTAGTGTCTAACCTCAAGACTGATGGTTAAGAACTAGCTAAGAGGAAATGGTCTGATTAAAGGGATAGTAATACTTACAATGTAAAAAAATATATGTTGTAGGGTTTATCCCCCTGAGTAAAGGAAGAGTACTCCCACTGCTGAAAGATGTTTCATTCAAAAGTTATTCATTTTCAAAGTTGAATTTTTTAGGTGCAATATCACAGTGGCCTGAAATTGTACAGTGGCGCTGTTGCTACACCATTCTATGGAGATTTATGGTCCCGGGACCAGAGCTGTCCATAGGATCGTGTAGCAACATCGCCACTGTACAATTTCAGGCCACTGTGATATTGCACCTAAAAATTCAACTTTGAAAATTAATAACTTTTGAATGAAACACCTTTCAGCAGTGGGAGTACTCTTGTTTTACTCGGGGGATAAACCCTACAACAGATTTTTTTTTTTACATTTTAAGTATTACTATCCCTTTAAATCAAATTCCTCCGCACAAACAACTTTTTGTTTTTTAAATGTTTTTATTTAATTTGAAATAAACTTTCCCAAAAGTTTATGAAATACAAATATTACACTTTCTTTGGTATTTGTTTAGGCTTCAGACATTTTCAAAAACATTTTTACAAATGTCTAAACAATATATATTCAGGTCTATTTAATAAGCTGTCGATATAATAGCTCTATGCAAACGAGCTGTTGAACTTTATTTATTAAGGCATTAGTCCCAGTTCTTATAAACACTCTTTAATGTACACCGAGAAGAGATTTAATGTAGAGATGCAGGGAGATGTTGTACTTGCATCATGTAATCAACAGACCTGAATAATGGGTTATACCACATTGTTTTAATGGATTCTTAGTGAAACAATGTAGTGTTTGGCTTCAGGAGCAGAAAGAATCCACTTTTCAGGTCTGATGATTACCAGAGATGTAACTAGAAGCCACGGGGCCCTGGTGCAAGAATTGCCATGGACCCCCGACCACATTGGCCACCTCCACATTGCCCCCCACCTCCACATTGCCCCTCAATCTCCACATTGCCCCTCAATCTCCACATTGCCTCTCAATCTCCACATCTCCCCTTCCACAATGCTCCTCAATCTCCACATTGCCCCATCCACAATGACCCCATCTCCACATTGCCCCTTTCACATTGCCTCTCAATCTCCACATTGCCCCTCAATCTCCACATCTCCCCTTCCACAATGCTCCTCAATCTCCACATTGCCCCATCCACAATGACCCCATCTCCACATTGCCCCTTTCACATTGCCTCTCAATCTCCACATTGCCCCTCAATCTCCACATTGCCCCTTCCACATCGCCTCTCAATCTCCACTTTGCCCCTTCTACAATGCCTCTCAATCTCCACATTGCCCCTTCCACAATGACCCCATCTCCACATTGCCCCTTTCACATTGCCCCCATCTCCACATTGCCCCTCAGTCTCCAAAATGCCCCTTCCACATTGCCCCTAAATCTCCTACCTCTCTGCTGGTCCAGTGGCAGAGGACAGGTCTGTACCTCTTTCTGCACAGACCTCTTCTCCCGTGCAGTCCTCTTCAGTAATGCAGAGCGCTGGGAGATGATGTCATGATGATGTCATCTCCCAGTGCTCTGCATTATGAGAGTGCCGGTCTGCTGGAGGGAATACTGATCTCCCTGTAGCAGACCGGCACTCTCGTAATGCAGAGCCCCAGCGCGGGGGTCGCAGGGGGAGGCCGGGCCCCTGGAGTGACGGGCCTGGTCGCAGGTGCGACCCCTGTGACCCCTATAGTTACGCCACTGTCAATTACATGATTTATGGGAATGTCTCTCTGCATTTCTACATTTAAAGGGATAGTAATACTTCTATTAAAGGTGATGTCCGAGCCTTCTTTATTTTATTATTTTTTTTTTTTAACACATAGCACTATATTTCATTGTAGTTCAAGCGCTATTGACACCAAAAAGATCCCCCTCCCGCCCCTTCTAGCCTCCTCCCAGTAAATGTGTAATCCAGTTGTGGAACCAGACAGATGTAGCGAGGGACAATCTTCATTTAGTAAGTATAAGAAAACCCTGCCCCCTTTACGAAGGAGGGCAGGATTTTCCTTTTGCTTACTGAAGATTGTCCCTCACCACGATCCATCCGGACCAGACTGAGAGGCTGAGTGATGCAGGGAAAGGGGCGGGAGGGGCATCCTTTTGACTTGAATAGCACTGGAACTACAAACCTGTAAGTAATGAAATATAGCGCTACATGTTAAAAAAATAAACCACTTGGACATCAACTTTAATAGATGTATTACTATCCTTTTAAGACTTTACAGACATTTATAAGAACCGCAGTTAATGACTTCATTATTAAAGAAAGCGCAACAGCTCATTTGCCTAGTGCTATATCATATTGACAGCTTATTAAATACTCCCTTTTTTGGTCCTTAAAAAAAAAATTCAAAAGATATACTGAAATAACAGGGAGGAAGACAGTGATTTGTTTTGGAAGTCTAGGCAGCCTGACACATCACAAGGGCCACATATCTGGCCCTTGAGTCTCCAAAAGACACATTATGGTTTAAAATTCTAACAAGGTTTTTTTAATTAAAAAAAAAAAAAAAATTAACCATTTGAGTGTCAGAGGAGTATCAAAAGCAATGCGTTGGATACCCCTCTGGCATTTAAAGGGATAGTAATACTTTGTTTTAACTTTATTTTATTTTGTAGGCATTAAAAAAATATGAAGAATGATATAAGTCTTATCTCTCAAACCTTTATGGTTTATGAGATATTCACAAGCAAAGTTCCCCTCCCCGCCCCTTTTTCCTAGTGTAAGCCATCTCTTCTCAAATGTGAGTCTGGTTGTACGACAGGACAGATAACAGAAGGGGACAATTTTCTTTGTATGAAAACAATGAAAGCCCTTCCCCCCTTGACACGTTTTTCAGCTTTTTCTCTTATCTTAATAGAAGATTGTCCCTCTCTGCAGTCTACCTGGGCATCTCCCTTCTGATCTAGTTGAACAGGGAAGGGATACTTTGTTTGTGAATATCTCTTAAACCATAAAGGTTTCAGAGATAAGACTTATATCATTCTTCATGTTTTTTTAATGCCTACAAAATAAAATAAAGTTAAAACAAAGTATTACTATCCCTTTAAAGGGTTAACCACTATGATGGTGCAATTATTTGCATGCCTCTCCAGTATACAAGTGGTTAAAAGGGAGAAGTGTTGGCATACCTCCCAACATTTCAAATGGCAAAAGAGGGACACTTCTGTTTTAGGTGGTGTTTCTGGGGGCGTGGCTGGTAGGCGGGGCATTTCCAAGAATTTTTAGGTTATTTCTTGACCCATCCGCACCTCTTTGTGCAACTGATAAATGATTTAGAGCAAGACCAAAGTATTTTAATTACCCATATTAATGTATAAACACACATACTGACAATTAACAACACATTTATGTATGTTTTATTGCTGTGGAGCAATGTAATACACACCACTCATTCTGATGTCCAAAAAAGAGGGACAAAAGGGTAGAAAAGAGGGACAGAGGGATCTGGGTCTCAAAGAGGGACTGTCCCTCCTAAAGAGGGACACTTGGGAGGTATGTGTTGGTGTGAAACTAAGTTATCTCCTGTGGCAAAGGAAAGGGGATGTGTGTGGGGCAGAAAAGGAATCAGCTGAGACTCACGGGAAAAAGACTCGGAGTCCTGGATGAGGTCTTAGACCTAAGGCGTTATGCACTGAGCTGAGATAAAAGCGATCAGTGGGAATGCTTCTTTATGCCACGACGGTAAAGTTGGTTCGTTCCAGAATGACTCCAGTTCTCCGTAGTACATTAGTACATACATTGGGCCTAAAGGTCTCTTTGATCTCCTAGAAGTAAACGGAGAGTTGGGACAAGTGGATTTCATCAACAGATCTGTTTTCAGTTACAACTTGAAAGCATATTTCCCTCCCAGTAAAACATCATTTCAATTTTGCACAAAATGTTCATGAGCTGTTTTATGGGTGGTCGCTTTGGAAATTAGATTAACCTACCATTTACTAAACAGGAAGGTTAACATTGTAGGAATAAATCTTTCCACTATAAGCTCTTTTTTACGACGCAGCTACAAAATGGGCCCTGGAAAGTATTTAATGGTTATATGCATTAAAAAAGATACACTTTAGAACTAATGGTAATGGTGTTTAACACTAGAACCAGGTGGATTCAAAGGGACCTTCATGTACGAAGACAAAGTGTAACAGATCTGGGACACAGAGAACAGAGATGATGCCTGCTGATTTAACCCATTGAGTGCCAGAGGGGTACTCTATGCACTCAAAGGGTTAAATGGAACTTTTAACCACTGAATGCCAAAGAGCTCTCCAATGCCTTGCTTTGCAACACAATGGTGATCCCTCCTGCATTGAACTGGTTAAAGGGGACCTGTCACCTAAAGGTAAAATTAACCTGACACCATAGTCAGAGATTATTTTTTTGTAGCTGATTACCGGGTCTCCAGGGACAGCGGCTGAGTCTCCGGGAGGTGGGGAGTTTTCAGGAATCTCTGCCCATTTGTGCTCCTTCCCAGCCTGTTCCTCCCACTTCTCCTCCTCCCCCACTCAGTTCCTCCCACTTCCCGCCCACTTTGTGACACTCCTGATAAGCCCCACCCCCACCTACGAGTAAGTCCTGTCCTCTTTTAATGCAAATCACATAACATTTTAATCCCCCAGCAGCACCACAGGAGTTACCTCCAGGGGACTTCAGAACATAAAGTTCCCAGGTATATCTAACACTTTGAGTGCCGAAGGGGCTTTCAATGCATTGCTGAGCAATGTGTTGAACACCCCTCTGGCAGCCAAAGAATTAAAGAAAATTAAAACCTGCCTATATGTTGTGCTAGCCATTGGTTTGTGGCACAGTTTGATACATTATGATAATTACCTTATGTACTGGACCAATATTACCCACACTGTGCTATGAATTAATCTAAGCAGAGTACACACACTGGGATAATTTCTAAGAGCACGGCAAGAGGTGTGATTGGTGTAGATCATAACTAATTAGCATACTACACAGGGAATTAACATAATGTGCCACACTGCACCACCAAAACTTAAAGTATGATTTCTAAAAAACTATTTTACAGAAAAATTGCCTACTTAACCATCTGAACACCAGAGAGGTGTACAACATATTGCACGCCCCTCTGGTCATTAAAGGGTTAACATTTCCATGTGCAGTGGGCATAGTTTGAGGTCCTGTGGTCCCGCTGCCATCTGTCATGTCTGCCTCAATGTACACGACATCAGGACTGATTGAAGATGTTATTTCTTGAGTAAGAGCAAAAGGGCAAAATTCATAAGGGGCATTAGTATTTTCTGGCCATAGTAAGGTAAGTGGGGGTTAATTTTTGGTTTTAGTTGTCCTTAAAAAAGGGATGTCAGTTGACCCCATACTGGCCAAGTGTAATGCAAGGAAAAACAGAGCCTGAGATGATCACCACAGTGGTTTGCTAGAACCTGGGGAGTGTAGCTTGTGAGTGGTGGTAGTGATAAGCATACCACTTCTGCAACAACTCCGGATTTAAAGGTGCAGGCTGTGAAGCCTGATGACAGGATAGGTACTCTTGATCACCACTGGAGGCAGACCACTCTAAGTATATATATATAGGTAACCAGCTAGAGCCCTGCAGATGGAGCTAAGGCAGGGTCGATGAGAAGACAGGGAGTTGAGGACGGGTTGAGGTTGGTTACTGGGGAGTCGTAGAGTCTGAGTTGTTGTTTACAGACTGAAGTCGGATACCAGAGAGTCATATAATCTGGACTGTTTGAAGACAAGCCTGGGTCGGATTATGAAGAGTCGTAGAATCTGGGTTAATCAAGGACAGGCCTAGGTCAGATACCGGAGAGTCATAGAATCTGGGTTAGTCATAGACAGGCCAAGGTTGGAATACCAGAGGGTCATAGAAACTGGGTTGGTCGTAGACAGGCAAAGGTGAGATACCGGAGAGCTGTAGAAACTGGGTTAGTCATAGACAGGCCAAGGTTGGATACCGCAGAGTCATAGAAACTGGGTTGGTCGTAGACAGGCAAAGGTCAGAAACCGGAGAGTTGTAGAAACTGGGTTAGTCATAGACAGGCCAAGGTTGGATACCGGAGAGTCACAGAAACTGGTTGGTTGTAGACAGGCAAAGGTCGGATAACGGAGAGTCATAGAAACTGGTTTAGTCATAGACAGACAAAGGTCGGATACTGGAGAGTTGAAGAAACTGGGTTGGTCATAGACAGGCCAAGGTTGGATACCGGAGAGTCGTAGAATCGGATTTGGTAACAGCAATAGGGCTAAAGAAGCAGAGTAGTCGCAAGCAAGCTGAGGTTGAGTACCGGAAGGCTGAAGAAGCAGTGGTAGGGTACCAGGGAGACTGATGACTGGAATCAAAGGCAAAAGGACAAAAAGGCAGACAAAGTCAGAGATGGGCCAAGGTCAAAACTGAGCATCAGGAGCAAGACAAACAACATACAGGAAATAGCTTGAAGAATGCAAATCTACCTACACGGAAGCCAGGTGGATAAAAGCAAACAAGCCAATCAAAAGGGCTCAGAGGCGGAGACTCCAAAAGTGAATACAGGCTCAGATGTGACACCAGGCTGGTGGATTTTATCTGCTTCTGGTGAACAATGACAAGCCGTAAGAGTTGTCATGATTAGAGATTAATTTATTTCCTAATAGTTAACTTTGTAAATCAAAGAATAGTGAAAATATTCTTAAGCCAATATGTTTCATACCAGTCCATAGTCCTTAACCCTTTGAGTGCCAGAGGGGCACGCAACGCATTGCTTTGCAATGCGTTGCGTACCCCTCTGGCACTCAAAGGGTTAAAGCGGAATTAGCACCTTATCAGAGGTTAGGTTCTTTTGAAATCGCTCTCAGACTCACATATATGATATATTAGCCATTTTTTATATAACACAATAGTTTATGAGATATTTAGCTTTATTTGTCATTATTTTCAGATCAGACAGGACTGACTGGCACAGCTGTTGTGTACCCCTCTGGCACTCAAAAGGTTAAAGGAGCAGTACATTTTTTTAAATGAAAAAATTTATATTGTAAGGAATTTCCTGTTGATTAATATAAGGGTACCCCCACTGCTGAGAGATGCATATTTCCAGAGTTACTATAGTTTTAACCCATGTTTTTTTATGTCAGCAGTGCCCTATAGTGGTAAAATTCCAATGAGTTATTCTGTTACATTCTAAAGGAGCAGAAAGTCAGTGATATACAGTTCTACATAGAATGTGATAGAAACTGCTGAGTCACTTCCTGTCAGTTAGAACTATCAGGAAGTAAACACAGTAAATTCACTTCCTGATTATTTGAACTTTTATAACTTTTGAGTAAAACAACTGACAGCAGTGGGGGTGATCTTGTTTTACTCAGCAGGAAAAAGCTATATAACATATAGGTTTTTGTTTAAAAAAAAAAAATAAAAATAAAAAAATGCTCTTTTAAGATTGCCATGTGTACTGAGCAGAGTTTGAAGTTCTCTTCTCCTGTAAGCAGCTGTCATGTCCGCCTCAATAGGTAACATCAGTCCTGGATGTCTTTGTGGCAGTAGTACAGAGAAGAGCAGATACAGATCTGATTGGTATAGATACAGTAGTGACAGATTTATAAGGTATTAATATTTTTATCACTACCTTAGTTATACTGAGAAGACATAGCGTCTTTTTCCTGTACCTTTTCCCGCAATGATCTCATCTCTTGAACTAAGATGGAAACTGCTCCAGCTCTACATGGTAACCTTACCTGGTTAAGGATCAGATGAGTGTGCAATGCATTGCTCACCCCTCCAGTCCTTAAAGGTTTAAGCAGGTGGCACAGCGGGCTGACCACTTATACCTGGCTATCCTGCGTGCCTCCGATGCGTGATGCAATGAGGATTTACACAGGAGGTCCTCACTGCTACTTCCATCTGTGTGCATCTTAGTCTTTGTGCGCGTGTCACTGATGCTGGCTTCTGATTGGACTCACGCTCCTTATTCTGAGCCCTGGCAGCCATGCACTTGGCTCTTCCTTCCCCCACACCTTTATAAATGCTTACTCAATCCCTTGGCAGTTTTCCTTAAGTAGTGTCTGTATGAGTAGCGTTTATTTGTGTGTTCCTGGTATATGACCTGTGCTTTGGCCGACATCCCTTCTGGTGCTTATCCTCTGGCTTGTTCCTGGTCCTGCTTTCTGCTGGTATCCTGACCCTGGCTAGTCTGACTACCACCTCTGGCTTCTGATCCTGGCTACTTCTGACTACCATCTCTGGCTCCTGACCCTGGCTACGTCTGACTACCACCTCTGGCTCCTGATCCTAGATAAGCATGACTACCCTCTTGGGCATTTGATTGTGCTTGTATTATATCTTTCTTTGTTTTCTTTACTAGTCTGTTGGATACCTCTCTATTTTGTTTAATACATTTATTTATTTTCTATGCTACTTGTGCTTCCTGGTTACTTGACCCTGACACACCCTCAGCACCCCTGACACAGGACAAGTCCAGATGAGGCGCATGAAGGTTTCAGTCGTAGTCAAGCATCTGTCACATAGGTCATTATCCCTAACCCCCATCCTAAATAGTCTCAGCGAAGTGAATGTGAAGTATGCTGTATGTAGGATTTTCATTTGGATCAGCTAATGCTGAATATGCAACGACACCCCATGTGGACTGACCTTGGCCATAACAGACATGTTTTTAAAATGCATTTGTAAGGTTTTAAATAATTCTCCTATATCAGTCATCCCCGTAACGGTCTCAAAACTATTCCTCGACTCTTATAGCTAACAAGCTGTGTCCTCCCATCCTCCTACCCCATATCCGCCTTTACTATTGGCTCCGGGCATTTCGGATCAGCCTCACCACAAGGCTGCAATATCTGAGCCTCAGCATCCCCATCTTCTCCCAGTATCACAAGCACGCAATCAATAACTTTAAGAACGTAAATATTGGATGACATTATCCATCTTCTAAGTCATCCCACTCACTTGGTTTACACCACCCAGCATACTTTGGAGAAATGAACAATTTGGATGCGCATTTAAAAAGGATGGGTCATTTAGAAAGAAGGAAGAAGAGAGGACACAGCTCATTGGCTATAAAGAAAAAGGGACCTGTTTATACCCATAAAGCGCAAGTACGGCTATTGTAAGTGCATAAATTATATTTGTATCTTTTCTATTTATTAAAACATATTACAATTAGATGTCTCTCTCTTGTGTTGTGCGCTGTTTTTGAGGTTATTGTGGATCCAGTTACTACATACGGTGAATAAGGCCACCAGGTTGTCTCATCGGGCAGCACTCACATCTGGAGACTTCATTTCATTAGACTCTTCTCATACATCATCCATCTTTTAATACAAACTAACTTCATCCATCCCATCTTCATGTCATTTTCATGAACTGTTGGTAACTCTTTTTTCATCTATCATTTAGTCTATTGATCCTACGTATCACTATTTATTATCTAGGTTAACCTCATTTATTTAGGGCCGTATGTTCAAAGAAGTAGCAAAATAGATTTTGTCGTTTGTAATGACTTTTCAAAGTACAGTGTCGTTGGGATCATTAATATTTTCAGAGAGTGTCGGTTATGATTGGAAATATATTGTTTGTCCAGACTGAAACTGCTGTATGTAACAACAAAAAAATGTCTTAACTAACGACAAATGTCTTAAAAAAAAGTCTTAAAGGAGCAGTAAACTTTTTTTTTATGAAAACACATATTTTACACAGCATTTCCTGCTGAATTCCCAAGGGCACTCCCATCGCTGTCAGATGTTTTATTCAAAATTTATAGCAGTTTAAATAATCAGGAAGTGAATTTACTGTGTTTACTTCCTGATAGTTCTAACTGACAGGAAGTGAATTTACTGTGTTTACTTCCTGATAGTTCTAACTGACAGGAAGTGACTCAGCAGTTTCTATCACTTTCTATGGAGAACTGTATGTCTCTGACTTTTGTGACTTTCCTCTCCATTAGAATCTAACAGGAAATCTAATTAGAATTTGACCACTAGAGGGTACTGCTAATGTAAAAAAACACAGGTTTAAACTGTAATAACTCTGGAAATATAAATCTCTCTGCAGTGGGAGTACTCTTATTTTACTCAATAGGAAAATCCCTACAATATATATTTTTTTATAAAAAAAAGTTTACTGCTTCTTTAACTATGGACAAAAATGTCTTAAAAATGTATTAGCTAACAGCAAAAATTCTCACATTCCGAACATCACTTTCCCTCCACTTTTTTCTTAAAGTACAAATTTTGTATTTTGAAAGACATTTTTTTGTCGTTAGTTATGACAAATTTTCTTTTCCTCTATACGACACTGGAGAAAAGTTTAGCCACTCCCTAGCCACGCCCCTTCGCCCGTCAATTCTGGAGTTGTGTCGTACACAACGGACATTACTAGTTTTGTGTCGTATACTCTATAGAAAATATGTCGTTCATGCATACAATTACTTATTTTTGTCTTTCGTACGACAATGTTTTGTCGTTATCCCTTTGAACATATGGCCTTTAGCCTGCATCTGCATATTGAGATACCATTTTTTACTTTTACAAACATTATTTATCGAATAATATAGCTATAGTGTTTTTTGGTAAATCATTTTTTAGGAGTGCATTTTTACTAGGTTTTTTCTTTATATCGTATTCCTCAGCTCTACCAAATAATCGCTTATGAGAACACTGCCATCCAACTTACCACGCCCAAAGATATCCTGCACGGTTAACCCCTTAGTTACTGGCCACGCGCATACGCGGCCGGCACTTAACAACGTTTTTTTTTTCCCATTGTAGCGAATTACTTCCGGGACTTACCAGGTACGTCCTCTGTCACCAAGTGACATTTTTGCGTGACGTACCTGGTAAGTCCATTGTCGCGATGGGGTTAAGCACAGTGCAGGACGTGAATGATAAGCCTCAGTCTTTGCACGTATTGCATGGGTGCAGCCTGCCATGCTGAGAACGGGCAGGCTTTCCTTTCCAAACTGGCAGCACCTCAGAGGGGGAGAGCTGACAATCAAGGAGAACATAATCAAGATGGCCGTACTCTCGTTCTTGCTGTTGGGGAATTTTGAAGATACTTTTAATGCATAATAAGGGCATACTGGTAGACTTGAGGAATAGTTTTGAAAACATTTGGGGGGGTGATAAGTCACTATAGAAGGATTTGTTAACCCTTTGAGGGTACATCGCTAGGATATTCTGGCCACAGTAAGAAAAAAGAGGGGTTATTATTAATAATCCTTTATTTATATAGCGCACACAGATTCCGCAGCGCTTCACACTCATATTGGTTCCTGTCCCCATTGGGGCTCACAATCTAAATTCACCTATCAGTATGTTTTTGGAGTGTGGGAGGAAACCGGAGTACCCAGAGGAAACCCACGCAAACAGGGTGAGAACATACAAACTCATAGCAGATGTTGTCCTTGGTGGGACTTGAACCCAAGACCCCAGCGCTGCAAGGCAACAGTGCTAACCACTGAGCCACTGTGCTGCTTATTAGGCGTTATGAGTTGTCCATTAAATATTCTAAATGTCATGAAGTTAGAATAAGATTTCTGTAAGCGCAGAAGCCAGAGCTCACCATCCAGCAATATTGTTCTCATTCAGGAAATAAAACATGAAAGCTGTAGCTGGGCTTGGCGCGCAGCTGGTAAATTAGTGCACATTCACATAATAGCCATGATTGTGCTGACTTCATCAAGCAAAGCAGCTACTTTGTACAATGTATTTTCTTCTCGATGCTGATATACACAATGATTAGCAAGTTCCCGGCTCTTTATATTCACATCTCCTCGAAACAGAGAAATAGGACACGGCGCAACGTGCCACCTCTTACACGGGTAAGTGTCGGCCTGTTAGCTTGTGAATACACATAATTTAGTACTTATCTCTCAATTATTATCTATTGTACTAGTGGCAGTAAAGACCTGAATGTCTTTCAACTAATTCCACTTTAAAGAAAATAACTATCTGGCTGAAATATTGTTAGATATACGGAGCGGTGTGCTACTTGGCTGCTTCACTGGCTATGGGGAAATGTACAATTTATTTTTGTGAAGGCTTGTCTTGTGTTTTATTCCTCTTTATGTGCTAACTGCTAAGAGAATTAATGGATAACAGCTCAGACAAACATGGCAGGATTTAACTGAAAGGGTTAAAGTGTCAGAGGACACAAGAGAGGAGACATGGACACATCTCAGGTATGGGCGTCTACAGAATTTTTTTGGGGGGAGGGAGGCAAAGCTATAATCAGGATAGGTACTAAAGTCTATATCAGCGCTTATGTGCTGGCCTTCGGCAAGTGCAGGGGTGGAAGTGTCCCCTGTTTCGCCTCCTTGTGGATACCTATGATCTCAGGATTCCATAGGCAAGCAACCTAGCAGCACTTAGTCCAACCCAAGGACATCCCTAACATCTCCCATAATGAGCTCACCTAGAGATCTGAAATATTAGCCCTTAAAGGGATAGTAATACTTAAAAATTACTATCCCCCATCTTGTAGCCCTTCAAAAACTGAGTAAAATGAGCCCAGTGGCATCTCTCAGACCTTTATGGTTTGATAGATATCCGCTTTCAAAGTTCCTTCTCCACCAACGTCAACATTCTAGCTGACAGCAGGGGAATCCGGTCCCGGGACTGGTGGAGGCTCTGCAGCAGAGCCGAGATCGCGGTAATAAAAAAGAAACCCTTAAAGGGATAGTAATACTTGAAAATAATTGTATTTTATATTGTAGCCCTTAAAAAAACATGAAAAATGATATAAGTCTTAGCTCCCAAACCTTTATGGTTTGGGAGATATTGACATGTAAAACATAGAAAAATTCTCTTTTCCTGGCTGTTTCAACCAAGTCTGCCATCTAGTGGACAGATTTGGAATTCGGTCCACAGAGCAACCGGCAGCTCTTCAGCAGTGCCGAGATCACGATCTTTGAAAATAACTACTTCATTGGAACTGTCTACAAAGTGTGCCTGGCTTGAAAGCACACTTTGTAGACCATTCCAATTAAGAAACTCTTTTTAAAGATGGTGATCTCAGCACTTCTGGAGAGCCACAGCCGGTCCCAGGACGGATTCCAAATCTGAAGGGTGGAGCAATGACGTCACTCCAGGGGAAACTTTACTTCTGAATATCTCCCAAACCATAAAGGTTTGGGAGATAAGACTTATATCATTTTTCATGTTTTTTTAAGGGCTACAATATAAAATAAACTTATTTTCAAGTATTACTATCCCTTTAACTTAAAATGTCTTCTATGTGTGCTTGCAAACCAAGCACACGTAGAAGACCTTTTTAGTGAAGGATTTATTTTTTATTACCGCGATCTCGGCACTGCTGCAAAGCCGCCCGCTGATCCCAGGAGAGGATTCCTTTGCTCTCAGCTAGAATGCTGACGTCAGGGGAGAGGGAACTTTGAAAGCGGATATCTCTCAAACCATAAAGATTTGAGAGATGCCGCTGGGCTCATTTTACTCAGTTTTTGAAGGGCTACAAGATGGGGCATAGTAATATTTAAGTATTTCTATCCCTTTACTGTTCCTCAGAATGTAAATCCTAGGCGATGTGTCCCTGCTTTCTCTAACCCAGAAGTTCTCCAGTCAGTGAAAACATGCTACAAATTAGAGGTCTCACTGCTTCTTCACACACAGACGAGCAGGACTTCTCCCTCTGCATTTTTGGTAGAAATGACACTGTCTTAGACACTAAGATTTATAAAAGTGGAGTTAATCGAAAAGAAGCGTTAAATGGCTGTGAGATTGTCTCTGGCAACAGAATTTACGCCAAATATTTAAGGCCATGGCCTGTTCTTATTCTTTACGGTGAAAACAGAAAAAAGAGAAGTGAACCAAGTTTTGAAAGGTGAACCAGTTATCCTATCAGAAGGGTGGGAGGGGTATTTAAGTAAGCAGTGCTGTTGTCCATTAGTGTAAGACTTTGGGTAGAGATGTTGTAGCATTTGAGAAAGTATGTAGGGAGCTACGAAACGTTATGCTAAGTTAATCTATTGTTTTTCATTATTCTGATTATAATTGCATACCTCTCTAGCACTAAATGGGTTAATGATGACTGAGCAAAATGGAGGGGCGTTTAGCATTTAGCATGTGTTGAATGTCCTATAATTTAGCGACGTGTGATGTGTCAATACCGTCATGCTGGGTCTAGACATTAAAGGGATAGTAATGTTTCAGAATAAAAGCAGCTCTAATTAATCATCATGGTATTTGGACTTTGGAGAGTGTTATTTCAGTACTGTCAGAGTTGTAGTTCAAGAGTAATTCAATGACAAAGTATCCCCCTCCCGCCCCTTTTACTGATGTAACACTGTTCAGCCAGATCAGAAGGGAGGTGCCCAGTTAGACTGCAGTGAGGGACAATCGTCAATTAAGATAAGGGAAAAACCTGAAAATCTTGTCAAGGGGGGCAGGGCTTTCATTGTTCGCATAGGAAGAAGATTGTCCCCTGCTGTTATCTGTCTGGTCTATGGACTGGATTCCACATCTGAGAAGAGATGGCTTACACTAGGTAAAAGGGGCGGGAGGGGGAACTTTGCTTGTGAATATCTGTCAAACCATAAAGGTTTGAGCGGTAAGACATATCATTCTTCATGTTTTCATAATGCCTACAAAATAAAATAAAGGTAAAACAAAGTATTACTATCCCTTTAAGGACCGGTGAAGGTCCTGGCATGACATGAAATTCCTGGATGGAAGGGTAGCTGCACGCTACTCTTCCACCCCAGAATTCATTGTGCAAAAAAAAAAATAGTGCCGTGGTCCTTAACGGCCGCCCTCTGCCGAATAGGGCAGTTGTTAAGTGATTAAGGGTAATGAGTTGCACACATTGGATCAGGAGAGGGGCAAGAGGAGGCACTCTTCCCATTGTACACTTGATACTGCCATGTAAACATTGGGGCTGTCCTAGGAATCATATTTTGGCTTTGCTCCCCCAGTAAAAAAATCTGAACACACACGAACACACACACACACAAACAGTTATGTGCTGAAACCAGGGGGATGTAAATGATGCAATACTCTTAATAAAGGGGTGGGGCTTAATTGGGTGGACAGGGCTTATCATCCTTGTGTCATAAAGTGGGTTTGGAAGTGGGCAGAACAAGGTGTGAAGGAGGAGAAGTGGGAGGTAATTGGGAGGAAAAGGGTGAGAAGGAGTAGAAGTGGGTGTTAATTGGGAGGAACAGGGTGAGAAAGAGGAGAAATAGGAGGAACAGAGTGAGAAGGAGGGGAAGTGGGAGGGACAGGGTGGGAAGGAGGAGAAGTGGGAGGGATGTGGGAGGAACAGGGTGGGAAGGAGGAGAAGTGGGAGGAACATGGTGGAGGGAGGAGAAGTGGGTGGGAAAAGGGAGAAACAGGGTGAGAAGGAGGAGAAGTGGGAGGAACATGGTGGGAAGGAGGAGAAGTGGGTGGGAAGTGGGAGGAGCATGTGGGAAGGAGGAGAAGTGGGAGGAACATGGTGGGGAGGAGGAGAAGTGGGTGGGAAGTGAGAGGAACATGGTGGGAAGGAGGAGAAGTGGTTGGGAAGTGGGAAGAACAGGGTGGGAAGGAGGAGAAGTGGTTGGGAAGAGGGAGAAACAGGATGGGAAGGTGGAGAAGTGGGAGGGAAGTGGAAGGAACACTGTGGAAAGGAGGAGATGTGGGACGGTAGTGGGAGGAACATGGTGGGAAAGAGGACAAGTGGATGGGAAGTGGGAGGAACAGGGTGGGAAGGAGGAGAAGTGGGAGGAACAGGGTGGGAAGGAGGAGAAGTGGGACGAAAGTGGGAAGAACATGGTGGGAAGGAGGAGAAGTGGATGGGAAGTGGGAGGAAGAGGGTGGGAAGGAGGATAAGTGGGTGGGAAGTGGGAGGAACAGAGTGGGAAGGAGGAGAAGTAGATGGGAAGTGAGCGGAACAAGTGGGAGGGAAGTGGGAGGAACAGAGTGGGAAGGAGGAGAAGTGGGTGGGAAGTGGGAGGAACAGGGTGGGAGGGAAGTGGGAGGAACAGGGTGGGAAGGAGGAGAAGTAGGTGAACGTAAATGGAACAGAGTAAGAAGGAGTTTCACAGGGAACTCAGCACCACCAGAGAATCAGTCTTTGTCCCTGGAGACCTGGTAATTAATGCAAAAAACCCAGAGTCTCCAGGACAGATCCGAAGAGTTCCCATGTTTGGGTATAAAAAATTAAACACAGACATCAAGATATTGCGTAAGGACAGGCCACTACTTTACTATATACAATAACATGATGAAAAGAATCATCAAAATATCTAACACAATCCTTGCCGAGTAATACAACGTATCCATAGTCTAGATACCCCTGTATAGCGAAACAGAACAGTCTGATGCTTAAACCGGTGAAAAGTTTACAAACATTTCTATAACGGAGTTAATGGTTGGGCCAACTCCATCCAGCTCCAAACATGTACTGTCACTACCTGTGGCATAAGTCCGGGAGCATACCTCCCTTAGGGTTTTCTCCCTAAGGACCCCTCACCAGTTCTTTATGTTACCACGTCAACACACCCCAACAAAAGGCAAAGATCACTGACCCCTCAGCCAAACCACCTAAAACAAGGAAGGAGGGACGCTTGTCTGCAGTCTTCCTACAAATGCAGCTCACACTTCCTATCCCGCTCGTCTACCCACTTCTCCCTTCCACTGCCCCACAACCTCACATCCGAACCCTCCCCTTTTACACGACTCCCCGCTTACAGACAAATGCACACACACAGGAGCGCTTGCAGACAGATGCACACACAGGTACGCTTACAGACAGATGCACACACACAGGTGCGCTTACAGACAAATGCACACACACAGGAGCGCTTGCAGACAGATGCACACACACAGGTGCACTTACAGACAGATGCACACACACAGGTGCGCTTACAGACAAATGCACACACACAGGAGCGCTTGCAGACAGATGCACACACACAGGTGCGCTTACAGACAAATGCACACATACAGGAGCACTTACAGACAGATGCACACAAAGGTGCTCTTACAGACAGATGCACACACAGGAGCGTTTACAGACAGATGCACAAACAGGTGCGCTTACAGACAGATGCACAAACAGGTGCGCTTACAGACAGATGCACACAGGAGCACTTACAGACAGATGCACACACAGTAGTGCTTACAGACAGATGCACACACACATAGGTGCGCTTACAGACAGATGTACACACAGGAGCGCTTACAGACAGATGCACACACACAGGAGCGCTTACAGACAGATGCACAAACTGGAGTGCTTACAGACAGATGCACACAGGAGCACTTACAGACAGATGCACACACAGGTTTGCTGATAGATGCACACACTGGTTCGCTTACAGACAGATGTACACACAGGAGCACTTACAGACAGATGCACACACAGGAGCGCTTATAGACAGATGCACAGACACAGGAGCAATTACAGACAGATGCACACACAGGTGCGCTTACAGACAGATGCACAAACAGGTGCGCTTACAGACAGATGCACACAGGAGCACTTACAGACAGATGCACACACAGTAGTGCTTACAGACAGATGCACACACACATAGGTGCGCTTACAGACAGATGTACACACAGGAGCGCTTACAGACAGATACACACACACAGGAGCGCTTACAGACAGATGCACAAACTGGAGTGCTTACAGACAGATGCACACAGGAGCACTTACAGACAGATGCACACACAGGTTTGCTGATAGATAGATGCACACACTGGTTCGCTTACAGACAGATGTACACACAGGAGCACTTACAGACAGATGCACACACAGGAGCGCTTATAGACAGATGCACAGACACAGGAGCACTTACAGACAGATGCACACACAGGTGCGCTTACAGACAGATGCACACACACATAGGTGCACTTACAGACAGATGCACACACACATAGGTGCACTTACAGACAGATGCACACACAGGAGCGCTTATAGACTGATGCACAGACACAGGAGCACTTACAGACAGATCCACACACAGGAGCGCTTATAGACAAATGCACACACAGGTGCTGTTACAGACAGATGCACACACACATAGGTGCTCTTACAGACAGATGCACACACAGGAGCGCTTACAGATGCACACACCAATGCTTTTAAAGACAGATGCACACACAGGAGCGTTTACAGATGCACACACCAATGCTCTTAAAGACAGATGCACACACCGGTGAGCTTACATACATGCACACACAGACATGGACACAGACAACGATTCACACACTTCTAACCTAACATCCATGAGGTTAAATCCAGTTGGCCATATGCATAAAGGTGAAAATGTAGCAAACCAATTGCACCATAGAGTATTAAGAAGATTTCCATTGATTTAAATGAGGCTTGTAACTCATAAAAGCTAAATAGATCATTTCAAAGTAATGCTTTGTAACCACGCTAGCATTTAACCATCTGAGTGCCAGAGGGGTATGCAATGCATTGCTCTGCAATGCGTTGTGTACTAATCTGGCACTCTATGGGTTAAGGGTTAAAAGCCCCAGTTTAATCAATGGATATTTTTATTTCCATTGGTCCACTTTTTACCTTTGTACAAATGGCCAGTGTATATAGTTGTAGTTATGCACTAGTACCTCGATATGTAATTCTGCAGAACATGGAACGTGAAGTCTGAAAAAATAACATTATTTAAATGCTGTTTTTGGAAACATACAGTAAATCTTACATCTGAACACAATTAAACCGGTTCACAGTCTGATGTGCTTAGCCGGCTAATCGCTCATTTAGCACATACCCCGGAGTGCTGAAAGGAACGTATAGATTGTGATGGAGCCGCGCTCATGTTGAGGTCGGGTTTGGCACAGGGAGAAGCCGGTCCTGGTAACCATTTCCTGGAAGATGACATCAGACTTTTAACTAGGAAATGATGAAAATAATTATTGTAAAGAAAAACTACCTGGGCGAAATCCTAATTCATTATGTGCGAACTGGTAGGCGGGAACAGATGGGAGGATTTTTGTATAAATGCCTATGGGTAGGTTTAACCCATGAGAAACTTACTATTTCACCAAAGGCTCAAAAGAATTGGGAAAATATCAACCAGTGGATTGCACTGCAGGTTTTATGAAATTACATAGTACATAAAAAGAAAACTAGAAAAATATGTTTATTCCTGAATATCAATAAGATTTCAGGCCATTGAGGTAACTGCACCTAAAGAAATGGACATTTGAACTGCAATAACTTTTGAATTAAACATGTCTTAGCAGTGGAAGGTCTCTTGTTTTAGTCAATAGCATACCTCCCAACATTTCAAATTGCCAAAGAGGGACAGTTGTGTTTTAGGGGGTGTTGCTGGGGGTGTGTCTGGCGGGCGGAGCATTACCAAGAATTTTTAGGCAATTTCATGACCTAGTGACACCTACTTGTGAAACCTAATAAATGATTTAGAACAAGACCAAAGTATTTTATTTACACGGACTAATTTATAAACACATATACTGACATTTATACAAACAGTAATGTGAGTTTTATTGCTGTAGAGCAAAGTGATATACTTATATACACACCGCACAGTCTGATCTCCTAAAAAGAGGGACATCAGGGTGGGAAAGAGGGACAGAGGGATTTGGGTCTAAAAGAGGGACTGTCCCTCCTAAAGAGGGACACTTGGGAGGTATGCAATAGGATGATGTAATACATATGTGTTCCATAGTACATCACCCTATTGCTTTAGACAATAAAATAAAATTGAAGTTGATTTTAGAGCAATTACGTCAAATAAAAATTCCCAGTCTCTCTATTGATTTAAATAAGACTTTTTAACCCTTGAATACTAGAGAGCTCTCCAATACATTGTTTTGCTATGCATTGGAGACCTCTCTAGCATTCAAAGGGTTAAATACACAGTTTACATCAACAGAGGTTTTTATTTGTTCCATACATTGCTGTTGGTTTGCTTCTGAATGGTTCCAGTTCTTTGTCTAAGCCTTTGAGTGCCAGAAGGGTATCCAACGCATTGCTAGGCAAAGCGTTGGATACCCCTCTGGCACTCAAAGAGTTAAATCAGTCCTGATGCATGTTAAATCAGAGTCTTTCACTAGATTTTAGGCCTTATAAAAAAACTCTCCAATGGATCATTTACTCAAAGAGCTGAGTTAAGAACGAGAGGTCATCGAGTAAGACTAGAGGAAAGACGCTTTCAGCTAAAACAAAGGCAGGGTTTTTTTTACAGTAAGCGCAGTAAACCTGCGGAATTCTTTGTCTTGGGATGTTGTGCTTGCAGATACGGTAACTGCTTTGAAAAAAGCAATGGATACCTATCTACATAGCTGGGAACTCTTCAGATTTGCCACAGATAATCCAGGTTTGACTATGTATTACTGGATCTCCGGGGCAGAGGCTGATTCTCCGGATGAAACTCTACCTACTTCTGCTACTTTCCAGTGTGTTCCTCCCACTCCCTGTCCTCCTCTCCTCCTTTCCCAGCCTATTCATTATACTTTTTCTTCATTTTATAAGCTCCGCCCACTCATGATTAAGCCACACCCCTTTTTATCACACCATTTTTCTCCCCCAGTGGCACCACAGGAGTCCTCTGTCCTGAGAGTCCACAAAATAAAGTTCCCAGGTATGCCTGTCTAGCACAGAACAATAATGAAAACTAGGACAGTTGGCTTCGATGCAGACAGAATGTCTATCCAGAGACCTTAGTACATAATTGTCAAGGTTTGGCTGAGCTGCTCTACTCTGCGGATTCATTCTATTGCCTGAGCTAATCCAGAAGCTCTGCTGTTGATTGCTATGGTCTTCCCTTTCCTCAGTCAGGCTGAATCAGCTGACCTCTCTGGGATTACTCACCTGACTGTTATCAGCCAACCCTCCCAGGGTATTTAAAGCAGCTTGGCTCACTTCCTGATTGTCCTTGTGTTTGTTGCTGACTGCTGTGGATTCGCCTGTGCTCCTCTTTATCAGTGTATGTCCTGGCTTCCTCTGACGATCCTTCTGGTGTCTGACTCCTGGCTTGTTCCTGACATTGCTGACTTCAGTGCTCCTGATTCCTGGCTTGTTCCTGACATCACAGACTTCTTTGTTCCTTACTCCGGCTTGGCTGAGTACCTTTCTTGGTTACTGACCCTGGCTTGTCTTTTGCTTTATGCTCCTGGATCACAATTCTGTTTTGTAACATAGTAAATATAGCTAAGATACGTTTTATTCATCTCAAACTGTTGGCGCTGTTGGCATTGCATCCTGTCGAGTTTTATGCTCAACAGGTCATAGCTGACCGTAGACTTCTGTAACAATAGCACCAGCATTACATTTCAGGCCATGAAAGTACACCATTCAAAAAAAAAAAAATTAAAGTATGTGCTGCAATAACTTTTAACTCTTTAAGGACAGGGAAAATCTGAGGTCGTTTTCACTTAAGGACCAGAGCAATTCTGACCTTTTTGACTATGTCTTTGTTCAACAGTTTTTTCCCTCTAAGTCTTTTATTCCACACCCATAAATGATATACAGTTTTTTAAGCACACATAGGGCTTTCTTTTGATACCATACTTATATGGATAACCCACCATTTACTTTATTAAAATTTTAAAAAAAGGTAAAAAAAAAGTAAAAAAAACCACCATTTTTGTTCTTTCTCTTGGGATCAATTGGGCACAAAGGGTTACATTTTTTTGGAGACTGCATGAAAGGTATGACCGGTCAGTCATCCCTACAAAATGCGCAGTTTAAAGTGGCCACTGTCCCCCCTGGGTGAAAATCCCCATGTCCCTTTTTCCCACCCTATTTTGTCACTTTTTTATCCCTGACATTTGGTGGTGTGTATAAGTGTATTACATGGCTCCACAACAATCAATATTGTTTAATGAGATTTTTTTTCTAAATCAAATATTTTTTTGCTGAAAAAAAAAAAGTGTGTTGTGTTTTTAAAAAAAAAAAAAAAAAGTGTATCATTGCAGGTCAGAAATTGACCTGCATTTAGCCAGCCTCCAGCACCAGCAGTGAAGGGGTTAATACCCCCAGCTGCTGTATTTTCTTTTACCACTAGGTGTCTCCTCTCTACTTCTCTTTCCCTTACTTTGATAGCAAGGGAGACAGAGGCAGAGGAGAGACATACAGGCAGCATGGTTTGCGTGCTGCCTCTGTCTCTCAGAATGCCGTAACATGTGATCGCTACTGTGGCGATCACATGAACCGGCACAAGCAAGAAGGGCTGAGGCTGAACGCCCCGGTCTCAGAGCGCTCAGGCTCAGCCTGGAATTAATGATAGCAGCGTGCACGGAGGCACGCTGCTATCATTTAAGCCATGACGGTCCAGGACCGTCATGGAACCTTAAGGGTATAACAACCCATGACGGTCCAGGAACGTCACGGGTCCTTAAGGGGTTACAAAATATCTATCATTAGTGGAAGTACCCTTGTTTACTCAGCAGGGAAAACCTTACAGTATATCTATTTTTTTTAAATTAACCCTTTGAGTGCCAGAGGGGGTATGCAACGCATTGCTTTGCAATGCATTGCGTGCCCCCTCTGGCACACAAAGGCTTAAGCATTACCATCCCTTAAGAGACACTCATTCTTAGAGAAAAGTTTTCCATTACAAGGACCACTGTGGCAGAAATATAGCTGAAAGCTTTCTGAAAACTACAATAAAAGCAGTAACGATATAATATGTCGCAAAATGTTATAGGCCCACTATGCTCGAACATTAAACAACTGAACGATGGAGCAAGTGATCTTTTAGGCAGGGGAACCGGGAGATGTCCGCTGAGTACTTTATCTGCTCCATGACATTTGGAAATGATGGCTGATAATGAGCCTTCACATATAAAACTCTTTTACAGTGACATGAAGGGAGCCATATATTTGCTATTATCACTTTTTCAAGGATCAAAATTATATATAAAAAAATGTCAGTTGCTAAAATCTTTTGGTGGTTCCAGAAGAGAGTTTTCTATCGCTGCTCTGTGAGTTCCTCCACCGGTGACGGATCAATGAAAGATAAATGGAAGGATAACTCACACGGTAGTCAGTGCCGGGAATAAGTTCAATTGCTTTTAAGTGCGGTCAGCCTTGGTCTGTCCTAGTTCGGACAGGTAAGGTGACGGACAGGTTAGCTTGTACTGCACAATGCTACCCACCGGAAGATAGAAAGTTCTCTAATGCATTTCTTCTCAACACAGATTAGACCTCTCCAGCATCCAAAGAATTAAAGGGATAGTAACGTTTCACAAAAACAGCAGCTCCAATTAATCTTCATAGTATTTGTGCCGTGGAGAGTGTTATTTCAATACTGTCAGAGTTGTAGTACAAGAGTAATTGAATGATAAAGTATCCCCCTCCCGCCCCTTTTACTTAGTGTAAGCCGCCTCCCCTCAGATGTGGAATCTGGTCTCTTAACCAGACAGATCACAGCAAGGGACAATCTTCTACTGTGATCATAAGGAAAACCCTGCCCCCTTGACAGGTTTTTCAGGTTTTTCCTTATGTTCACTGAAGATTGTCCCTCTCTGCGATCCATCAGGACAGTCTTGCTGCTCTGAGGTGAGCAGTGTTACATCAGTAAAAGTGGCGGGACGGGGATACTTTATCATTCAATTACTCTTGTACTACAACTCTGACAGAATGAGTTCAATTGCTTTTAAGTGCGGTCAGCCTTGGTCTGTCCTAGTTAGGACAAGTAAGGTGACGGACAGGTTAGCTTGTACTGCACAATGCTACCCACTGGAAGATAGAAAATCCTCTAATGCATTTCTTCTCAACACAGTTTAGACCTCTCCAGCATCCAAAGAGTTAAAGGGATAGGAACGTTTCACAAAAAAAGCAGCTCCAATTAATCTTCATAGTATTTGTGTCATGGAGAGTGTTATTTCAATACAGTCAGAGTTGTAGTACAAGAGTAATTGAATGATAAAATATTCCCCTCCCGTCCCTTTTATCTAGTGTAAGCTGCCTCCCCTCAGTTGGGGAATCTGGTCTCTTGACCGGACAGATCACAGCAAGGGACAATCTTCTTACTGTGATCATAAGGAAAACCCTGCCCACTTGACAGGTTTTTCAGGTTTTTCCTTATGGTCACTGAAGATTGTCCCTCTCTGCAATCCATCCGGACAGTCTTGCTGCTCTGAGGTGAGCAGTGTTACATCAGTAAAAGTGGCGGGACGGGGATACTTTATCATTCAATTACTCTTGTACTACAACTCTGACAGAATGAGTTAAATTGCTTTTAAGTGCGGTCAGCCTTGGTCTGTCCTAGTTAGGACAAGTAAGGTGACGGACAGGTTAGCTTGTACTGCACAATGCTACCCACTGGAAGATAGAAAGTTCTCTAATGCATTTCTTATCAACACAGTTTAGACCTCTCCAGCATCCAAAGAGTTAAAGGGATAGTAATGTTTCACAAAAAAAGCAGCTCCAATTAATCTTCATAGCAGGGACGTGCACAGACATTTTGGGGGGCAGGGGCTCAAATGAAAAAAAGGGCACATCTCGATAAAATCGGACTGATTACATTTTTTTTTTGTTAAAAGGGCACAAGGGGACTTTGGACAAAAAGGGCAGGTGCTCCAGCCCCCCTTGGTGTCTATGTGTGCACGTGCCTGCTTCATAGTATTTGGGTCATGGAGAGTGTTATTTCAATACAGTCAGAGTTGTAGTACAAGAGTAATT
Source organism: Rhinophrynus dorsalis (assembly GCA_037306005.1). Lineage (NCBI taxonomy): Eukaryota > Metazoa > Chordata > Amphibia > Anura > Rhinophrynidae > Rhinophrynus > Rhinophrynus dorsalis. The sequence goes on along the minus strand of CM074728.1, from coordinate 108,449,569 downwards.
GAATGATAAAGTATCCCCCTCCCACCCCTTTTACCTAGTGTAAGCTGCCTCCCCTCAGATGGGGAATCTGGTCTATTGACCGGACAGTTCACAGCAAGGGACAATCTTCTTACTGTGATCATAAGGAAAACCCTGCCCCCTTGACAGGTTTTTCAGGTTTTTCTTTATGATCACTGAAGATTGTCCCTCTCTGTGATCCATCCGGACAGTCTTGCTGCTCTGAGGTGAGCATTAATACATCAGTAAAAGGGACGGGAGGGGATACTTTATCATTCAATTACTCTTGTACTACAACTCTGACTGTACTGAAATAAATATTAAGAAGATTAATTGGAGCTTCTTTTTTTGTGAAACATTACTATCACCTTAAAGGGTAAGAAGAGAGCAATGCTTGACATCTCCCTGGCCCATACAGGGTCAAAGAAACAGGACCACCGCCTAATAATAATCCATCAATTTACTTTAAAGTGGGCTCAAAATCCTATTAGTCACTATGAGTCATTTCTGTGTAGATCAGTTCCCAAGAATTAATCTTAATTAGTACCGGCTATCATATCAGTGGGGGAAGACATGATTCTGTTTGCAGGACTCCAGAGTCCTCCTATTGGTCTTCTTCATAAACCTTCTGTGGGAGGAGTTTGGGGTCGATGAAAACTGCAGTGAACAATGATGACTGCCTCCATAGAGGTGATATTTAAAAGAAAATTAGAGATTCATTTTGGGGAACCAATCCAGTCCATAGAATTGAAATTGATTTGTAGTGGACATCAAGATTATCTATAGACCTAGCTACCTATCTATCATCTGTCTGTCTGTCTATATATCTAGCTTTCTATCTATCTCTCTATCTATGTTTGCAGATCCTGCCTACTTCTACCAGGTGTCTCCAGTTAGGATGGAAGCAGAGGAGATCTGTTGCTCCCCTGTGTCACCACTATTGATCTCCCTGCCGAATCAGCTGGGAGATCAGTAGCTGTGGGGCATCGGGGGGGGTTCTGATACCCCACCATGAGGTCTGATTTTTTTTCTTTTATGAGGATGGCTTCGCCTCCTCCTCAACCAATCAGCATTTTATCATTTTATAGCCACGCCCCTGACCGCAAAACAGATTCACTTAGATTTTTATACATTAAAAAAATTATATATAAATATATATATCTATATATATAAAAGAAGACTTTGTGCCTGCCAAAACACACCCAGGGGAGGCATAAAGCAGGAGTTACTACTCCTATTGGGTGATTCAATCATGCAGGGAGTTGGCCCGCCCCCACTATGCAGCCCGCCCACCACTATCAAAGTCAGAAAAAAACAATATGGCCACCACTTGCTCCTACACCACAGACAAACACACATGCCCCACTCACACACACAGACCACCACACACACACGCCCCACTCACACAGCACCACACAAACATGCCCCACTCACACAGCACCACACAAACACACACACACATGCCCCACTCACACAGCACCACACAAACACACACACATGCCCCACTCACACACACACACATGCCCCACTTACACAGCACCAAACAGACATGCCCCCACTCACACACACAGCACCACATACACACACAAAGCCAGAAATACATATGGCTGACACACACACACACACACACAGTCACTCACCCTGACTCCCAGAGGCCTCAGCAGGACCTGTAGTGCAGCACCAGAGGAACAAAATTGCACTCAAAGGGTTAAGGTAGGTCCTCATTGCTCAATTATTTCTTCACTGTCATCATTTGCCATGCAAGACACAGGACAGACAGCCATCAGATTCACACTTAACCCACTGACTGCCACAGGGTTGTGTATCAAGTTTTACCCCTCAGGGAGTGTGTTCAAACCCCTCACACTGTAAACTTGCATTTCCCTCCCACTTCTCCTCCTTCCCCAGCCTATTACTAACACTTTTCCACATTTATGTTAAGCCCCGCCCCTACTCGCGATTAAGCCCCGCCCCCTTTTAACCCAGATTGCCCCATTGCTCTCTCCACATCAGCACCACATGAGGGACTCCACAAGTAAAAGTTCACAGGTATTACACACTCATGCCCCACTCTCACAGCACTACCACACACACAAAGCCAGAAAGAAAGATGGCTGACACACAGTCACTCACCTTGACTCCCAGTGGCCTCAGCAGGACCTGTAGTAAAGCCACTGAACGGTGCTGCATCACCAGGGGAACAAAATGGCACTCAAAGGGTTAAGGTAGGCCCTCATTGCTGAATTACTTCTTCACTGTCACCATTTGCCATGCAAGACACAGGACAGACAGCCATCAGATTCACACTTAACCCACTGACTGCCACAGGGTTCTGTATCAAGTTTTACCCCTCATGGAGTGTGTTAAAACCCCTCACACTGTAAACTTGCATTTCCCTCCCACTTCTCCTCCTTCCCCAGCCTATTACTAACACTTTTTCACATTTATGTTAAGCCCCGCCCCCTACTCGTGATTAAGCCCCACCCACTTTTAACCCAGATTGCCCCATTTGTCTCTACACATCAGCACCACATCAGTCCCCTCTAGGGACTTCACAAGTCAGTGTTCCAAGGTATGAACACACTTCCCACTGCTATTTAACTCTGACATGCCTCTCTATACCTTAACCCTTTGAGTGCCAGAGGGGTACACAACTCATGAGCACATGTGTTTCTGCTCATATATGTTGCGTGTCTGTGTGTGTACATCTCTGTTACATATGTGTGTCCATGTGTGCATCTCCAGTGTGTCTGTGTGTTCATGTGTTTTGCATGTCTCTGCCGCTCACTGTGTGTATGTGCATACCTCCTAACATTTCACAGGGCCAAAGAGGGACACGTTAGTTTTAGGTGATATTATTGGGGGTGTGGCTGGTGGGCGGGGCATTAGTAAGAATTTTTAGGTTATTTCATGACCTATTACTGGTTATTTATGTAACTGAATAAATGATTTAGTTCAAGACCAAAGTATTTAATTTGCACAGACTAATGTATAAACACATATACTGAAGTTTATTGCTGTAGAGCAAAGTAATACACACCACACAGTCAGGGCTGGTGCAAGGATTTTTGCCACCCTAGGCAAAACCTAATTTTGCCGCCCATTTCGCTCCGCCCCTTGTGTCCCACCCCTTTATACCCTGCCTACTTATACCCAACCTCTTTTCATGATTGTCCTCTCTCTGCCCCCTGAGCCACTCTGCCCCTGTTCTGGAGATGCCTGTAAGAGATGCCCCCCACCAGCTCCAACTTGCCCCTTATCAGCTTCACTTTGGCCCACCAGTTCCACTTTGCCCCTATCAACTCCAACTTGCCCCCATCAGCTCCAACGTGCCCCCACCAGCTCCATTTTGCCCCCTCAGCTCCACTTTGCCCCCTCAGCTCCAACTTACCCCCATCAGCTCCACTTTGCCCCCCATCCTCTCCAACTTACCCCCATCAGCTCCACTTTGCCCCCCATCCGCTCCAACTTGCCCCCACCAGCTCCACTATGCCCTCTCAGCTCCAACTTTCCACTATCAGCTCCACTATGCCCCCAGCAGCTCCAACTTGCCCCCATCCGCTCCAACTTGCCCCCCCATCCGCTCCAACTTGCCCCACCAGCTCCACTTTGCCCCCCCTCAGCTCCACTTGCCCCCCCTCAGCTCCACTTGCCCCCCCTCAGCTCCAACTTGCCCCCCCTCAGCTCCACTTTGACCCTCATCAGCTCCACTTTGACCCTCATCAGCTCCAACTTGCCCCCATCATCTCCAACTTGCCCCCACCAGCTCCACTATGCCCCCTCAGCTCCAGCTTTCCCCTAACAGCTCCAACTTGCCCCCATCGTCTCCACTTTGCCCCACATCTGCTCCAACTTGCCCCCTCAGCTCCACTATGCCCCCTCAGCTCCAACTTGCCCCCCATCACATACCTGTATCTCCCGCGCAGTCTTCTCTTCAGTAATGCAGAGCGAGGCAGGAGATCATGACTCCCAGCGCGCTCTGCATTACTAAAGATCCGACCAGATGAGGGAGCGCTGTAGCAACATAGACCTGACTGTGTTGTGGTTCCTGGCGTGGTGTGTGTGGGCGCAGCTCTTCTCTGCTGCATGCCCGCGCCCCCAGTACGTGTGCGCCCTAGGCCGGCGCCTACCTCGCCTATAGGTGGAGCCGGCCCTGCACACAGTCTGACCTCCTAAAAAGAGGGACAACAGGGTGGGAAAGAGGGACAGAGGGATTTGGCCCTCAAAGAGGGACTGTCCCTCCTAAAGAGGGACACTTGGGATGTATGGTATGTGTCTGCCTGTGTGTTGCATATGTCTGTGTTTATCAGTGTGTCTGCATTTCAAACACGTGCGCCCAACGGTCATAACATGACGCGCAACGCCGTCCCATGTTGCTAGTATATATATATATATACACATATATTCTATATAATAATTCGCTAACGATGTTTGTCAGAAGCCGTCATGCTTAGTAGAGACGGCTGTGCGCGCTGCACTCTACTGCACATGACTGCAGCGCTGCCAGTCACAAGACAGGATCCGGCCACCAGCCGAGGTTGCTGGGTAGCACTGTGGCCCGTGTGCATTGGCTTTTCAACTACTATGCCTATAATCCGGTTTACCTCAGTCTAAACAAAGTGAAAGAAGAATAGGGGTAGCGGATTAGGTTAGAGGAAGAGGGGGAGCATTTGTGACGTAACATTCATATTACACTGCATGTGAAATCCGATAGAAGAATATTCTACTGTGCGAGTTTATATTGGACACCTATAGCTGTTCTGTTGGTAATTTATTTTACCACTTTGAAGGAGGATACAGCTGCTGTTCAGCTGGTCCAATTGCAGGCTGTTCTGTTTTGCCCACCAGTTATCAGCCTGGGAGGCGCCACGTGGGAATGTCTGAACCGGCAGTTGCTGTGCTGCCCCTGGACAATCTGGTGGAAGCCCTCAAGTGAACATGATACGGGAATACGTGTGTACAACAGTGTAACCAAGAGGAAGGAGCCATTGATACGGCACAGACCAACACTTGCAACATGGCCAGAACCCGCTGCAGTGTACCAAACCAGCAAATCGCGATCATGCACTGGGACATGACTTCAGGGAAGGGGGAGGGAGGGGGGAACTTTGCCTTCGGTTATCTCTCAAACCATAAAGGTCTGAGAGATGAACCTGGGGGCTATTACATTATTTTACAAATATCTACAATATGGGGGATAGTAATAATAAAGTATTACTATCCCTTTAACAATGTCTGCCCTGTATTCATGATCCATTTGATTTTATATTTTAATGAGCACGATTTGCTTTTCTTTCAAAAACAAGGACATTTCTAAGTGACCCCAAACTTTTGAACGGTAGAGTATGTAATGTATCTTTTCATACTGTGGTCAGACACAACAGATTAAGACAAATACTTTTGCATTATTCACATTTAGAGCAGAACAAGTAGCAGCCAACAGTAATGCTTCTATCTGAAATAATGGCTTTCACTTGTATCAAGCTCTGAGCCTGAATTCAAACACTCTCCAGTGAGCTAAAATGGAGCCGTTTTCTGGTACATTTAGGAACCACTAATCTGAGACGGAAGCCTATCAGACACTTCCCTACAGAACCATCCAATGCGCAAGATTAATTAAGGGGAAAAGAATAGCCCGGGGTTCCACTATTCCCTCTGCTCCATCACCAGGCAGCCTACTAGATTAAACTGAACTGACTGCACCATTAGATGCAGGCAGTCCTGTGTCTTTCAGGCATTAACTAGATTTAGGAGAAGCACTTCATTTAATACCAGCACATTGTCAGGAGATAGATAGATAGACTAAATGGGTAGCGTCAACCTCTCTGAGGCTGATGTCCTAAGAAAAATAGGTGCAATTCTTGTGCAAACTAATGCGCTGCAGGGAACGGATAGACATTCCATACATTTCCACCAATTTAAAGGGATAGTAATACTTAAAATGTAAAAAAAAATATGTTGTAGGGTTTATCCCCCTGAGTAAAACAAGAGTACTCCCACTGCTGAGAGGTGTTTTATTCAAAAGTTTTTAATTTTCAAAGTTGAATTTTTTAGGTGCAATATCACAGTGGCCTGAAATTGTACAGTGGCGCTGTTGCTACACGATCCTATGGACAACTCTGGTCAGTTGACCATAAATCTCCATAGGATGGTGTAGCAACAGCGCCACTGTACAATTTCAGGCCACTGTGATATTGCACCTAAAAAATTCAACTTTGAAAATTAATAACTTTTGAATGAAACACCTCTCAGCAGTGGGAGTACTCTTGTTTTACTCAGGGGGATAAACCCTACAACATATTTTTTTTTACATTTTAAGTATTACTATCCCTTTAAAAGAACGTTATCACCTAAAACCTTTTGTTGATAGAGCTTTCAAAACTAATGCTATTTTGTCTTAGCCATTTTTATTTAGAAAACTAGTTTTCTATAGTGATTTAAAATGGAACTTTCACCTTAATTCAAGTTTGCATATTTGAAAACTGCATTAAAAATGAACTGTGTGTTGTGGTAAACAAATGTCCAACAAATGTACAGTTAAAGGGATAGTAATACTTCGTTTTATCTTTATTTTATTTTGTAGGCATTAAAAAAACATGAAGAACGATATAAGTCTTATCTGTCAGACCTTTATGGTTTATGAGATATTCACGAGCAAAGTTTCTTTTATCTAGTGTAAGCCATCTCTTCTCAGATGTGGAATCCAGTCCATAGACCAGACAGATAACAGCAGGGGACAATCTTCTTCCTGTGAGAACAATGAAAACCCTGCTCCCCTTGACAAGTTTTTCAGGTTTTTCCCTCATCTTAACCCCTTAGTGACAGGCCGCGTGCGCACGCGGCCGTCACTTAACGCCCGGCTAACATTTTTTTTTTTTTTGCCAAATGATTCCGGAGTCCCCGAATGGCGTGCAGCCGGGCGGGGACCCGGATTTCCGGGACGTACCTGGTACATCCACTGTCACTAAGTTTTTGCATGACGTACCAGGTAAGTCCATTGTCGGGAAGGGGTTAATTGAAGATTGTCCCTCTCTGCAATCTACCTGGGAACCTCACTTCTGCTCTGGCTGAGCAGTGTTACATCAGTAAAAGGGGTGGGAGAGGGATAATTTATCATTCAGTTACTTGTTACCCTAGGCTAATGTATGCTATTTGGGGTACCCTTTGATACCAGCGACGTATCATATGTTAATGAAGATTTTCAGTGATGTTTCATATGCTAATGGAGGTTGTCAGTGATGTGTCATATTCTAAGGAAGGTTTTCAGTGAAGTATCATATGTCAATGAATCTCTGCGCTGTTCCAGGAACTTATCACTTTTACTTTTCCCAGAAATAAAAGTGTGAATATTTCCTAGAGTATCCATCTGCTGCCGCCAGCGCTGACCATCTTTCTGAGGCTGACACAGTAAGAGTTCCCAGTGGGAACAGCCTCAGAAAGATGTTCAACGCCGGCGGGAGCCTCCACTGTGGGTCTCGCTTGCAGCACCAGCATACCTGCTCCACCCCAGCTGTCTCGCATGTACCAGTCCAGCCAGCCAATGAAATGTGTTTGCTATATGGTCTTCATTGGCTGGCTCAGCCAGCCAATGAGGACCATATAGCAAATACATTTCATTGGCTGACTGGACTGGTGATTGTTACTCAATTCCAGGACTCTTTGTTGCCCTGGTGGGGGATGACCCGGGAAGCGGGACACAAACCCCCAATAAGGGACAGTCCTGGGCATTCCAGGACATGTGGTCACTCTATTATAAAGGTAACTAGAATACTTTATAAACACTCATAATAAGGAATAAGGACATTTTAAGGTTCCTTTCAGAAAAATGAACAAGAACACTTTTTATAAATCTCTCCCAATCTTCTCACTGTGAGTATAAAGAAAACCCTGCCCCCCAAGAAGGAGGAGTCCTGGATTTACATTTAGTCCACTGAAGATTGTCCCTCGCTGCTAGCTGTCCGGACCGGCTTGGGGAGCACATTACGTAGGTAAATGGGGCGGGAAGGGGATACTTTAAAATTGAATTACTTTTGAACTACAGGTCGGACACAATTGAAATACAGCGGTACATGGGCACTAATTGGAGCTGCATTTATTGGCATCCATTACTGTCCCTTTAAAGACAGGGGTTCATGCATAGTCCTTAAAGATTAAATAGGGTCATGCAATCTGCATCCTTCAGTCTAAAAAATCTGCCAGCAATTATCATTTCCTCCATCATGGAGGTGACATCTAGGACTAGGGTGACCACATTTCCATTCTGCCATTCCAGGACATGTGGTCACCCTAATCCCGTGGCTGAGGCTCCTGCCGGTGCTGACCATCTTTCTGAGGCTGTTCCCAGTGGGAACTCTTATTCTGTGTCAGCCTCAGAAAGATGGTCAGTGCCAGCGGGAGCCTCAGCCGCGGGTCTCTCTTGCAGCACCAGCATACCTGCTCCACCCCAGCTGTCTCACACGCACCAGTCCAGCCAGCCAATGAGGACCATATAGCAAATACATTTCATTGGCTGGCTGGACTGGCGCGTGTTGCTCAATTCCGGGACTCTTTGTTGTCCCAGTGGGGTGACCCAGGAAGCGGGACACAAACCCCCAATAAGGGACTGTCATTGGCTCAGCCAGCCAGTGAGGACCATATAGCAAATCCATTTCATTGGCTGGCTGGACTGGCGCGTGTTGATCAATTATTGTCCCATTGGGGGGTGACCCGGGACGCGGGATACAGACCCCCAATAAGGGACAGTCCCAGGCATTCCGGGACATGTGGTCACCCTATCCAGGACTGACTGAGGACGTTATCTCTTGAATAAAAAGCACTAGAGCAAAATGCATAAGGCCATTAGGGTTTTCTTGCCATAGTAAGGTAAAGTTGTGTGTGTGTGGTAGTATTATTAGGAGGTGTAAGCTCTCTTTTAAATTGCTCAAAATGCTTGAATATTCAATGAGAATGTGCCCTCACCACTCCTCTTACACTCGCTTGCTTGGTTGGGGTCATCCTATAAAACTAAGCTCAGATCCCAGGCCTCTAATAAACACAGTGTTGCCTTCAACAGGATTTTGAGTTTGGGGATGTGAAATCCAGGCCCTTGCAAGAGAATACTTTTTAGGGATGGTAATTTAATTTAAACCCATTTAGTGAAGGTGAAGGTAGCTGATGAAATCCTAATAAACACATCATTTTAAGAGAGGGGAACTAGGCCTAAATCGTGTCCCCAGACTATCTGTAATGCATCCTGTCTGACAAAGTGTCTACAGACGGCCTGGGGACTCATTAAAGGGTAATGTGTGAGGATCACGTGACTTGCATAGTAAGAGAACCTGTAACTTATATATCTGCCATGAATCAATACATCTGCCACTGTTCATTGCTATTAGTGAAATGTCCATTGTGAATTCTCACATGTGACTAGTTTGTGATTGAGCAGACACGTCAGTAAATGGCATGAAGAGCGCAGTGTGGAGATGTCATATCATCTGAACCATGGAAATCCATCAGTGGAGATCAATTGAATCAGTTCGAGACACGGCTGGTACTGTAGCTGTTGATAACACCTCTTGACTTATTGGGCCATAGAGGGATCTGCAAAGCAATTTAATACACTGGGGCCTACTCTAGCATTCAGCTGGTTAATATTAACCCTTTGAGAGCCATAAAGGTATCCAATGCATTGGAACACATCTTTTATGAAAAAACATATAATTGAGCTTTTGCTGTAAAGCAGCACTGACACTGCTGAGGGATGTGTCTTTCCAGAATTAATACAGTTACTATGTAAACAGTGCTCTCTAATGTCATAGAAACATAGAATTTGAATTGACAGATAAGAACCATTCGGCCCATCTACTCTGCCCATTTTCCTACTGAAAAAAACCTCAAACCTTATTTGGTCCTTGGTCTTGTCTTATGTTCAGTACAGTCTTATGCCTATCCCATGCATGACTGCATTCCCTCACTGTATTAACCTCTACCATTTCTGCTGGTAGGCTATTCCACTTATCTACCACCCTCTCAGTGAAGTAAAACATTCTTACATTACGTCTAAAACGTGTCCCTCTAGTTTTGTACTATGGCCTCTTGTCCTAACATTTTCACTCCTTTAAAATGTACTTCGCTTTTGCACTTTGTTGAATCCCTTCACGTATTTGGATGTTTCTATCATATCCCCTCTCTCTCTTCTCTCCTCCAAGCTATACATGTTCAGATCCTTTAGTCTGTCCATTGCTATAAACCAGAAAGTCCAGAAAGTTAACTTACAGTTCATCTGGAGCTCAAAACATTTATTCAGCTGTATTCTATGGGAGAGGTGAGTCATTGACTGCAGTTCTCCATAGTAACAGCTTTATGACATAGTGAAAGATTGAACAGTTATAACATTTGAATAAGACAACCGACAGTGGTGGGATTTTCCTTTGGTTTACTCAACAGGAAAAAAACACATACTATATAGTCTTTTCATAAATAAAATTAGCTGATCCTTTAAGACATTAACTTGAGTGTGATACATAATTGTTCTAAATCAAAATACATTTAGGACAGTGGTTGTCAAGCAGGGTGCCATGACACTTTGGTGTGTCCTGACTTAGTACCAGCTTAAGGTACAATTGTTGTAAAGTACAAAATTAATAAGGGACATGAGGATGTTATGGCCATGTAAGTGTGGAGGGGAATTAGGATATCGTACTTCACCTTTAAATAAAATGAACCTTTGGATTTTCTTTCGTCTGGTAGTCTATCCTTCCACACTAGCTCATACATAGGAATAAAGTAAGTCAGAACTCTCATGTCAGTAAAAATAAATATTATTTACATCTTAGCACGTTATCAACATTACATTACCTTTCAGGGCCGTCTTTGACCAAAAATAAAAAAAACTACCGTATTTTTCAGACTATAAGATACCCCAAGATTTTAAAGGTGATGTGTAGGTATAAAAACAATGAATTTGTTTCTAAAAAAAAGACGTGAGTGTTCACAAAAATTCTGAAATTTTACCGCACTTCACGTGAGTTAATTTGTGCTGAATTCTGCGTTTCGTGTGTCCGGAGCGTTATACCAACAGAACCAAAGAACGGACTCTGTAATGTAACTAGTCATCAGATGCCCCGGGGGCAAACATACGGCACCCCATAGGCATACCTGGGAACTTTTCATGCAGGGCTACCCGGAGGGTAACCCTGTCAGTGCCGAAAATGACGTGATTTGTGTCATAAAAGAGGCGGGGCTTAGTCACGGGGCGGGACAAAAAAACCCTGCAAAATGAAGGTAAGAGGGCGGGGAGTGGGAGGAAACAGGCGGGATGGAGCACAAGTGGGCAGAGTTTCTACTTACACTTTGCCCACCTGGTGATTCACACATTGCCCCGGAGACCCGGTAATTCAGTTTGAAATCTGGAGTCTCCTGGGCAAAACCGGAGAATTCCCAGGTATGCCCATAGGCCTGGGGGTCAGGGGGGCATTTGCCTCTTGGGCCATTCATACGTCTGGGCTGGTGGGCCACTACCTCACTTCATTTCCCTCCTGCTGCTGTAAATGGAGCTATACCAGAGAAAAAAATAAATATGGACGAGTGCCTCCTATCAGGGCTTTGCTGCTAGCCAGACCTGAAAAGTTACTCACCACTGCAAGCCATAACATAACCACCAGGGCTGAATTTCTACCCGCCAGGGCTAAATTTTCACTCGCCTTTGGCTAGTGGAGAGTGGAAATTTTGAGCCCTGCCTCCTATTATGGGTCACCAGTTGTTGCTATATATATCAAGTGAATAAAATAGGATGAATGTAAACAAGATACTATTTAACAAATTAATGCCAAATATGTATCTATTGAGAGAAATAAAGAAAAGTAGATATAAAAAAATGAATAAAACGTGATATAAGTCTTTTAATCTGTGATGGTAGATCTGATAGAAGTCCGGACTGTTATCTTGTACAGTAGGTATAAGATTTCTAGGTTCTCACTGTAGTTCTTGCTGTGAAGGTATAAACACAGAAAATATCCGATCTAAAAGTGAGTCTGTGCAAATGTAAACATCCTACTAGGCCCCCGTACACGGACCAGACTCACCGGATAAATATAGGCAGTGTACCATAAAAGCCCGACCTGGTTCTTGGGACAACTCTCTCTCCGTGCCGTATGGGTATGAGAAGGAAACGTCAAGGACTTGGTATAATAAATGTCCCTAGAAAAGATACAGCTGATCTAAGAGTGAATCCGTAAAGTGGATATAACTCAACGGTGCCCCGCAAAGGACCAGACTCATTAAATAGAGCCAGCGTGTAGGTATTACAAGCCCGACCCGGCCGTGATTCTCCAAAGAGGAAAGGCGTGTGGATAGCAAAGATTGTTTTATTAATAAAACAGGCAAATATCCCTACGTGTTTTGTGGCTCTCCGTCCACTTCGTCAGGGGTTATACATAATAAAAAGAACAGTGCCCCATTATTTGGCATACATTTGTTAAATGGTATCTTGTTTACATTCATCCTATTTTTTTCACTTGATATATATAGCAACAATTGTTGACCCATAATAGGAGGCGCTCGTCCATATTTATTTTTTTTTCTTTTAGTTTTCTTAAACATTTAGGTGCTGCCAAGGACACCATGAATTGAGCAGCCCTATATATATGGTGTCATTAAGGTTCTTTAATTTGATTAACTGTGCAGGTGATATTATTTTTATTCAGCTATAGGAGCGCTATATGTGTGGTTTATGTTTTGTAGTGATACCACAGAGCTTACAATTGAAATTAAGTTACAGTAGAGATACCACAGAGCTAACAATTGAAATGGAGCTGCACAAGCGATATTATAGAGTTACAATCCAAATGGAGCTACACTAGTACCATAACCCATTTCCCTTGTATGCTCTATGGTATCACTAGTGTACTTCTTCTTAAATTGCAAGCTCTGTAGTATCAGTGATGTAGTCCAATTTCAGCTCTGAGCTCTGTGATATTACATGCTTAATTTCACATCAATAATTCCAATTTTAAAACTAATAAAAGTCTGTGGGCTGGAACAGTGGGCTCGAACAATAGTAGAAATGGACCACTTCGTTATATTTGCCTCTTGTGCCACAAGTTGCCAGCCCTCCCCTGGCCCCCTAACACACAACCTTTCTCCCAGAGCCATAACTAGAGCCTTAGAACCTAACTGGCCCTGGTACGAATGCCTCCCCACTTGTATCCCAACTGCACCCCCTGTAGATACACCCCTGAACGGACCAAGCTGTCATAATCTTGACATGGAACATGTCTGAGCGCAGTTGTTTTATCACCAAAGAAAATCTCTCCGAGTATGAAAAGAGGAAACCACAGAAGGAAACGGTTCCCTGGCGCTAAGCTGGCACTTTACCCAAACCTCACTCAACCCCATCACAGCTAACTCCTGTCATCTCTCAGTATATTATTTTATTACTACCTGATTTACATTAGAGGTTGCTTATTTAATGTAACCATTTGAATACCAGAGTGGACCAATGCATTAGAAACCTCTCTAACATTCAGAGAGTTCATTTAAAGGGATAGTAATGTTTCATAATAAAAGCAGCTCTAATTAATCTTCATAGCATTTGGACTTTGGAGAGTGTTATTTCAATACTGTCAGAGTTGTAGTTCAAGAGTAATTCAATGACAAAGTATCCGCCTCCCGCCCCTTTTACTGATGTAACACTGCTCAGCCAGAGCAGAAGGGAGGTGCCCAGGTAGACTGCAGAGAGGGACAATCTTCAATTAAGATAAGGGAAAAAACCTGAAAAACTTGTCAAGGCGGGGCAGGGCTTTCATTGTTCTCATAGGAAGAAGACTGTCCCCTTCTGTTATCTATCTGGTCTATGGACTGGATTCCACATCTGAGAAGAGATGGCTTACGCTAGGTAAAAGGGGCGGGAGGGGAAACTTTGCTTGTGAATATCTCTCAAACCATAAAGGTTTGAGAGATAAGACTTATATCATTCTTCATGTTTTTTTAATGCCTACAAAATAAAATAAAGATAAAGCGAAGTATTGCTATCCCTTTAAGTACTCTTAAGCCCAGTCGTTCTCAGCGAGGGTACTAAGGCATTTTGATGTGCCACAGATGTCTATGTAGGGTGCCCCATTTTTTTTTTCTCTGAAGGTTTTGACGTAAATGTAAATGTTGAGTTTGAAATGTATATTTCCGGAAATTGTGATGCTCAGTTATGTTTATATTTGGTATTATTATTGCAAGACTACAAATAACTGTGTATTTACAGGGTTAGTAATGTCTGCTTCTAATTTGCGGCTACACAGATATTGAGATAGTTTTGACCACACCCACAATTCAGAATGTGGGTGTGGCCAACACAGCTGTGGCTCCCCTCAAAATTTGGAGCTCTAAGCTGTTGCCTACTCTGCCTGTTGGGAAATCCAAACCTGCTGTCAGGCTTTTGTGGAATCAATGTATATTCTTATGCTAGGGAGATGCTCTCCCTGTCTCCTTGTCTGTTTTCTACATACATATGGTATCTGTCTACGTCCTAAGAATTTGCACAAAAAACAGTTACTCAGAGATCTACGGCCATTAGTCATTGATTTCTCTACTGTTTCTTCATTAAATATTAACTTTATTTCGGCCCCAGATGTATCAAAGTAAGTTCTTCTGGCATTTCTCGTGTGAACGATTTCTGGCGCACACTAGGGAGATTGTACTGTACAGTCTGAAGTACATAAAAATGCTAAATAATTTGTAATAATTCTAATTCTTTTATTACTTACTGGCTAAGTGCAATGGTTGTCAGACTTCTGGCTGATGTGAAAACCTTTAATTTTATATGAAATCCCTGTGAAACCCAATGAAATCATTTAAGTCTTTAGATGCCAGGAAAGTATACAATGTACTAAGGAGCAAGGCATCTAGAACAGTCAAATCATCCCTGGAGTTAATATAGTATTAATATTAAATATATATGGATGTTAGTTGGCTCCATGAGAGTAAGTTTAAATTATTAGGGTAAAATGTATCAGAAAACACTTGCCCAATAATTGTATTCTGTTGCACTCATAACCTATCTGCTTACATAGTAACATAGTAGGCAAATATAGTTTTTGATACCTTTTATTGGCTAACTAAGCAGATTTAAATGCAAGCTTTCAAGACCTCAGGTCTTAGTTAGCCAATAAAAGGTATCAAAAACTATATTTGCCTCCTGTATTTCTACGGCTAACACGGTACCATCTCTCATCTGTTATAGTAACATAGTTGATGAGGTTAAAAAAAGACATGCGTCCATCAAGTCCCAGCCGATGCCTACCGTAAAATCTTGGGTATAATACGCACAATTTTACCCCACTTCAACTTATGCGAAGTGTGTGTGGGGGGGTGCGTATTATGCATGAGAGTAAAAAAAAAAAGTTAGGGTTGGCAGATACCTTCCCTCCCTCGCCCAGGCCAAAACCGCTGCCAAACCAAGACTTACTTGGTTAAAATTTAACTCCCCACTGAAATCCGCATCCAATTGGCTGGAGGCAGAAGGTCCTGAAAGCTCACTGAAGGAAGCCAGCGGCAAATGGAAGCATGCCGCCCGCTGGGAAGGTTTGTTTTTTTCCTTCCATCAATTCAAGAGATGCGGACTTCAGTGGGGAGTTAAATTTGAACCAAGTAAGTCTTGTTTTGGCAGCGGTTTTGGCCCGGGCGAGGGAGGGAAGCCTTAAAATTTTTTTTTAGCAAGGGGGAAAGTAAAGGTGCGTATTATACATAAGCACTCTTGTTTTCCCCTAAAATCTTTGGTATAATATGCACCTGCGTATTATACACGGGTGCGTATTATACCTCAGATTTTACGGTAAGCACCCCTGTTGATCCAGAGGAAGGCAAAAAAAAATCAAAAAAATTGAAGCCATTTCCAATTAAACCCTAAGAGAGTAAAAATAAAATCCTTCCTGACTCCAAATGGCAGTCACATATGGCGGGATGCAAGAAATGCGCGCAGGTGCTAAGTTGTGAGAGAAAATTGATAGCGAATGCATTTACGCACGATTTTACTGAATTGTGTATGAAAAATCTAAAATACCGAATTGGTGCGCACATTTTCTGTTTGTGGGCGTGGTTATGTGGGAGTGGTTACGATTAGCTAATCTGTCTGAGTGGAGTAGCGAATGCATCTAATGCAGGAAGTGATATTGCGAACGATTTTATACGTGTTTGGTGGTGTCGCAAATGCTATATTTTGTGCACAAATCTAGGAAATTGATGCTGAATTCGAGAGTCTTTATGTAAACTGCTTCCTGGATTACAACTTGCGCAATAGTTACTTGCGCAGGTTAAAATCATTATTCACGTGTAGCGCTTGCGAACGTTTCTTGCATTCCGCCAGCAGTTCCCTGGATCAATATCCTATTTGCTTTGAAGCCATCTTCATAATTCTCAATATTGTTCTGTGCTAGATAGGTGTCCATTGCTTTTTTGAAAGCAGTTACAGTATCTGCAAGCACAACATCCCGAGGCAAAGATTTCCATAGCTTTACCACCCTTACTGTAAAAAATCCCTGCTTTTGCCTTAGTTGAAAGCTCCTTTGCTCTAGTCTTAATGGATGACCTATTGTTCTTAGCCTCATGTATACTAGTTACTAGTCGGGAGATGATAAAGTAATCAGTCCAACCAATGTTAACCCTTTGATTGCCAGAGAAGTATGCATCGCATTGCTTTGCAATGTATTGCATACCCCTGTGGAACTCAAAGGGTTATCTTACTCATCACAGTCACAATCAGACGATTAGATTAGTGGATATTTTGTGTGTCATAATGAACCTTCATATTTACACAGCCTATATTTATATATTTCTGTTTTTGTTAAATTCATTGGGAATGTGGCCTTGGAAGGTACAGGGCCAATTACATAAATTAATTTTTTTTTTCAGGAGCGCAATGTTGAAAGTCCATGGTTTGATATGTGGTTTTGTGTCTATGATGTAATGTGAGACACAGCGATTTCACATCCCCCCATGAGCAACTCATTTCTGGCAGCCAGAGACTTTTAACATTGTACTTCCAAGCCCTGAAGTCCTCCAGCTCTGGGGTAGGAATCAAACACAGAGAAACCTAATGTCAGCTATAGCCTTAGGAGGGGGAGAATGAAATCCACTTGACAAATGAGCCTTCACATTACCAAAATAGAAAATACTCGCCGGGGTGAATGCTGATGCTCTTCTTTGAAGCACTGTGAATAAGTTTTCTTATAAACGGTGTCAAGCTTAGCGCTTTACTCTTTGGGGTATATGTATGAAGGAATAGTGAAGCAATGCTAGGGAAATCTGCTCCATAGAGAATAAGCATTGCATTGGAAGCTTTTGAAGCATTCGACCCCGTAATTGATAGAGTCTGCAACTAATTGCGAAACAATGCTTGGAGACGTCTCTGGCACTTAAAGGGTTAAAGGGATACTAATGTCTCAAAATAAGTAGATCTTTGAGTCTTCATTATGGTAAACATAACATTTTCTGCTATATTTAACCCCTTAAGGACTATGTGACGTGCTATGACCGTCATGGTTCTTATACCCTTAAAGGGAGAGTAATACTTTGTTTTAACTTTGTTTTATTTTGTAGGCATTAAAAAAACATGAAGAATGATATAAGTCTCATCTCTCAAACCTTTATGGTTTGAGAGATATTCACAAGCAAATTTCCCCCTCCCACCCCTTTTACCTAGTGTAAGCCACCTCCCCTCAGATGTGGAATCCAGTCCATAGACCAGACAGATAACAGAAGGGGACAATCTTCTTCCTATGAGAACAATGAAAACCCTGCCCCCCTTGTCAAGCTTTTCAGGTTTTTCCTTTATCTTAATTGAAGATTGTCCCTCTCTGCAGTCTACCTGGGCACCTCCCTTCTGATCTGGCTGAGCAGTGTTACATCAGTAAAAGGGGCAGGAGGGGGACACTTTATCATTCAATTACTCCTGAACTACAACTCTGACAGTATTGAAATAACATTCTCCAAAGTCCAAATACTATGAAGATTAATTAGAGCTGCTTTTATTATGAAACATTACTATCCCTTTAAGGACCAGTGACGGTCATAGAACGTCACGTACGTTTTACTTACAGCTCTCTACCGGGAGCGATGTAAGTAAAAATGGGGCCTAAATTTGATCGCTCCAAGACAGGAGAGATCTCTCTTAGGCCTCAAAGCGGTGCAACGGTACACGTAACAGGTCACTTGTACCGGCGCGTCGGCAAGGATCAAAGCGGTCCTTAAGGGAAGGTAACTTCCCTGGACCGCTGGTCCTTAATGGGTTAATAACTTATTTTGCTGTCATTTTAAAGGGATAGTGATGTTTCACAAAAACAGCAGCTCCAATTAATCTCTATAGTATGGAGAGTGTTATTTCAATACTGTCAGAGTTGTAGTTCAAGAGTAATTGAATGATAAAGTATCCCCCTCCCGCCCCTTTTACCTAGTGTAACCACCTCCCCTCAGATGTGGAATCTGGTCTCTTGACCAGACAAGTCGAAGCAAGGGACAATCTTCTTACTGTTATCATAAGGAAAACCCTGACCCCATTGACAGGTTTTTCAGGTTTTTCCTGTTATGATCACTGAAGATTGTCCCTCTCTGCGATCCATCCGGACAGTCTTGCTGCTCTGAGGTGAACAGTGTTACATCAGTAAAAGGGGCGGGAGGGGGATACTTTATCATTCAATTACTCTTGAACTACAACTCTGACAGTATTGAAATAACACTATTCATGGCCCAAATACTATGAAGATTAATTGGAGCTGCTTTTATTGTGAAGCATTACTATCCCTTAAAGACATTCCATGTAAAAGGATTCCCCTCCTGTCCCTTCTGGTGGCCTCCTCTTGGAGCTACAATCCTGTTGTGGGACCGGGAGGATGCAGCAAGGGACAAACTTAAGTTTGTAATTATAAGGAAAAACCTGCCCCCCCCCCCTTGACGAAGGAGGGCAGGATTTACCTTTTGCTTTCTGAAGTTTGTCCCTCACCATGCTCCATCCGGACCATGCTTAGATGAGTGTAACACAGCCAGAAGGGGCGGGAGGGTGATCTTTTTACATGGAATATCTTTAAAACGACAGAAAAGTAAGTTATCACACATAGTGCAAATTGTTATGCTTACTATAACAAAGACTCAGGGATCTACTTTATTTTAGACATTAGTATCCCTTTAAGATTCACACTGAGTTAGATAGGGCTGTTTACTTGTTTATAGATGAGGAGTCCATTTTTTTCAGTCTAGGGTGACCACATTTCATTTCTGCCATTCAGGGACACTGTGGAAAGAAGATCGTACCACACAGTTTTAAATACAAGATAGAACTGTCCATTTTCTGCTGTGACAGAAAGCGATGATTGTGGTGGGCTACAAGATAATGTACATCACCCTCAAAGTCTTACACTAGCATTACACTACAACAGAATTATGCTGCAGCTCCCAATTGATGTCAGAATCAAGGCTCAGTTCTCTCTCTCTCGTGTTTAGATCTCTGTCTGTAAGCCATTTTGTTGTAGCCCAGCAGTAACATCACTTCCTGTCACAGTAGGCAATGGCCAGTTCTCCTTGTGTTTAGACCTCTGTGCTCTGCACTCTTCATTCCAGGACTTTGTATTGTCCCTGAAGAGGACTGCCTGGGACATGGGACACACATTTAAAATCCGGGACTGTCCCAGGTCACCCTATTTCAGTTGCAGGATGTGTGGTCAGAAAACCACCATTGCGATGAACACATTCTTTTTCATTGATTCACACCTCCCAAGTGTCCCTCTTTAGGAGGGACAGTCCCTCTTTTTGACCCAAATCCCTCTGTCCCTCTTTCCCACCCTGATGTCCCTCTTTTTAGGAAACCAGATTGTGTGGTGTGTATATAAGGGTATCACACTGCTCCACAGCAATAAAATTCACATTATTGTTTGTTTAAACATCAGTATATGTGTTTATAAATTAGTCTGTGTAAATAAAATACTTTGGTCTTGTTCTAAATCATTTATTAGGTTTCACAAGGAGGAGTCAATAGGTCATGAAATAGCCTAAAAATTCTCGCTAATGCCCCGCCCACCAGCCACACCTCCAGCCACTCCCCCTAAAACATAAGTGTCCCTCTTTGGCAATTTGAAATGTTGGGAGATATGTTGATTAGGGTGTGAAACATAGCCTGTCAGCTATTCAAAAATATGGATTTATTTATTGATCGAGTCAATGACAATATTTATATGTAACCCTCTGAGTGCTGGAGAAGTATCCAAAGCATTGGTACTGTATGGTTCTAGCAGGCAGGGTGTTAGGTCTTATTGGCCTACTCTTTAAGTTTATAATGTGTTTTTGCCAGAGCAGTAGCAGTAACACAGTAGTAAAAGACAACATTTTTCAATTTTTATGCTGATTGCCCATTCAGCTTGAGGTTCATGTGAATCTCAAATGAGCTGACCACACCTACAACTCAGAATGTGGAAGAGGTCAGCACATTCAGGCACCCACCAAAATGTGTTCCCCTTGGCCTGGGTTAGTCATTTGTCAGACATACAGCTGTCGGGGACTACACCTCCTAACATCCCTGTGGCCCAACGTCTGCTCTGGGATGTTGGGAGTTGTAGTACCCAACAGCTGAAGGTCAAACAATTGACTGTCGTACCCTATGCAGTTGCCTACTCTGCCTAATGACCCTGTATGTGTCTAAATAGTAGCACAGCACATGGTTAATTTGTTGCACAACATGCAGTTAATTAGGCAACTTTTGTACACCATGGAGTAAAACAGTAGCACAGTGTGTGACTTCATATTAATACAGCATGCTGCTAATTGGGCACCATTTGTGTGTAGTGTGGATAAATAGTATCACAGCACGAGGACAATTAGGTACAATTTCATCTGAGCCATAACATCTAAATAATACAAATGCCATTGTATCAATACAAATTATATTCTGATATTAGCTCAGGATGCTTGATAATTCCCCCCCACACACACACACGTGGGAAGGGGTTTGACAAAACCTTATCCCTTCAAGTTCCAAAGAAGACGGCAGCACATTGAGATGGAATGCCTTGCACACTTTTCTGGAAATGAAAGGGTTACGGTTTCAGAAAATCCCCGACATAGATTATTATTATTAGCAAATTATAGATATATCTCTTTGGGACCAGAGGTCAGCAGCAGACTGGTCAGTAGTCTTGAACAGACCTCATATTCATACCTGGGAACTTTATGTTCTAGACTTCCTGGAGGGAACTATGTGATGCTGGTGGGAGGGTATAAATGAAATTACTCTTTAGAAAGGGGTGGGGCTTAATCACAAGTGGGGGCTGGGCTTAACGGGCTGTGCAATGAAGTGGGAGGAACAGGGTAGGAAGGAGGACAATTGGGAGGGAATTGGGCAGAACAGGGTGGGAAGGAAGAGAAGTGGGAGAAACAGGGTGGGAAGGAGGAAAGGTGGGAAGGAGGAGAAGTGGGACGAACAGGGTGGGAAGGAGGAAAAGTGGTAGGAACAGGGTGGGAAGGAGGAGAAGTGGGAGGAACAGGGTGGGAAGGAGGAAAAGTGGGAGGGAATTGGGCAGAACAGGGTGGCAAGGAAGAGAAGTGGGAGGAACAGGGTGAGAAGGAGGAGAAGTGGGAGGAACAGGGTGGGAAGGAGGAAAAGTGGGAGGGAATTAGGCAGAACACGGTGGGAAGGAGGAGAAGTGGGAGGAACAGGGTGGGAAGGAAGGGAAGTAGGAGGAACAGGGTGGGAAGAAGGAGAAGTGGGAGGAACAGGGTGGGAAGGAGAAGAAGTGGGAGGAACAGGGTGGGAAGGAGGAGAAGCGGGAGGGGATTGGGCAGAACAGGGTGGGGAGGAAGAGAAGTGGGAGGAACAGGGTGGGAAGGAGAAAAAGTGGGAGGGAATTGGGAAGAACATGGTGGGAAGGAGAAGTGGGAGGAACAGGGTGGGAAGGAGGAAAAGTGGGAAGAACAGGGTGGGAAGGAGGAGAAGTTGGAGGGAAGTGGGCAGAACAGGGTGAGAAGGAGGAGAAGTGGGAAGAACAGGGTGGGAAGGAGGAGAAGTTGGAGGGAAGTGGGCAGAACAGGGTGTGAAGGAGGAGAAGTGGGAGGGAATTGGGCAGAACAGGGTGGGAAGGAAGAGAAGTGGTACTAACAGGGTAGAAAAGAGAAGTGGGTAGAGTTTCATAAGAAACGCCCCACCACAGGGGAATCAGCCTCTGTCCCCAGAGAGCCGGTAGTTCACTACAGAAAAATTGAGTCTCCGGGGCAAATCCAGACAGTTCCCAGGTACTCTCATATTCCTACTTGAATTAATAAACAGTGCTTCATAAATTGGGATCTTGCATTGGAAGGATTGATTCTACATTGTAGAGAACATTGGGCCTTGAGTGTATAAACAAAGAAGGAATGTACAACCGAGATTCCACTCTAAATCTGGCAATGCACTAGGTTTTCTAACACATTGGGGGTTATGCACTAATGTGGGATAAAGAGGTGATAAAGCAGAGATGATTTCTTCAGTGATATCACTTCTCCATTTCCTATATTATTCCACAGAGTCTACGAAGCAAGATCTCCAAAGTTGAAGACATCTTAGTGCATTGGTTCCATAGAATAACATAGGAACTGGAGAATAGGGATGGGCGAAACTTTCCACCTAAAACTGAAATTGGCAAAAAATTTCCTGTGAAAAGTGCAGATTTTCTGCTTTTTTTTCCGCTTATTTCGCCCATTGAAATCAATGGCAACATAGAAGTTACACACAACACATTATAAATAATATTTTATTTCCCAGTATATAAGGGGCATGAGGGTGCCTGTGTTGGTGGGGTGTGGGGAACAGGGGATGGTTTTTGGGGGGTTGTTTACTGGGATTGGGGGCACTTAATAAAAAAGAAATCCTAAATAAAATAAAAACCATAAGACATGGTATAAAGGGGTCTGAGGAGGGTGCCTGTGTTGGTGAACGAATGAATCATTTGAACAGGGAATTTGTTTGGGGGGGTTTCTTGACTGCTATTGGGAGGGACAGTTAATAAAAAAATAAATCAATAAAATAAAATAAGACATTTGTATTTAAAGTGACAGAGACAGGACCCCCCTGACATAAGCTGCCACTGGGGTGGACTGATACTTGACTTGATAGAGTATTTTGTAGAGGATGATTTGTTTGATTTGTTGTTAGAGGCCATTGTAGGACTTAGACTTATTAGAGGCCCAAGCCCTGAAGAAACATTGATTTGTAGGACTTAAGCTTGTTTGGCACAAGCCCTAAGGAAACATTGATTTGTAGGACTTAGGCTTGTTAGAAACAACCCCCCCCAAAAAAAAAAATTGTTTATTTTTTTATAGGACTAGTTTTTTTTCTTTTCTTTTTTTCAAAACCCAAGCCCTGAGAAAAAAATAAAAATGCCCTACTGGCCTAATGCTAGCAGGTCATGTTGGCCAGTGGCCACTGTCAAATGTCCTCCTGAGTCCTGAGTTGTACTGCTGCTGCTGAGTTGTTTAAGCAGCAGGATGATTAGGCAGCTGAAAGGGAATGGGATCAACACTAGCAGTAACATGGAAGATGGATGATGAAGGTTCTACTTGCCACGACTGGCTCCAGTGATGCGCCTGAGGTGGTAGCAGCAGAAAAAGTAGCCCCCAGTATTTGTGGAGAAAAGAACAAGTTGGCCATTAAATCTTCTTCACCTGCCCCTCCTTCAAAATCATCATGGGTGTGTTGTTATTAGAATATATTTTTTCCCTTGAGAGCAGGATCAGTAGGTCTCTTCAGCAACTGCAATGTGCACAGTATGTGTGCGGTAAACAACATCTGTATCCAAACACCATGACACCCGAAACCAAGTACTGCCGTTGTCACTGTACCCCTTTTTCACATCCGCTAAGGATGCATGACAACTTGCTGACAGTTTAATAGTAGTGATGAACCCTCCCTGCCACCATCTTAGCATATTCTGTAGGATGGAATCTCCTCAGATGCCACTTGATGCACTGATTGCGGTTCTCCTCCACCACACTGGCATGTGTGGTCAGTGCACCACACAGTGTGCAATGGGTAGAGACGAGCTGCCACATCCTAACATAAACAGAGTGTCTATCATTTGGCGGGGGAGGTAATGAACGAGGAGGATTCACAGAAAATGTAGTTACCCTAGCAGGATCAGGAGACAAAAACAAAGTCGAGGGAAGCCGGGTCAAACACTGTAATCACTGTAACAAACAGGACCTCAGGGAACTCTATACCAACAGGAACGCTTTGATTGCGCACTAACACAAAGTGCCGGTGCTTGATAAAGGCTCAAACAAGAGCATCACAACAAGGTGGGGAAACAAGAAGAAGGGGAAACCAGAATACCTGGCAAGAGAAGCCAGCAAAACCCGGAGGAACATGACACTACTTTTAGTTTCTAATGTACGTTTATGGAAAGCGTTCTGTGCAGAATGGACTTTGATGTCTTACTGATGGTGAAACCTAAAAATAGCTAACGCAAATTCTCAGGTATAATACGCACCTGTGTATAATACGCAGGTGTATATTATACCCAAGATTTTAGGGGAAAACAAGAGTGCCTATGTATAATACACACCTTTGTTTTCCCCTCTTATGAAAAAAAAAAGTAAGCCGGCCAGAACCCTTCCCTCCCTCCCCCGGCGCTATCCGATTCTAAAATGCCACTTAGTTTCTTCAAAAGACTAGTCCCCGCATTTTCAACATTATCAGGAAACATATAAACAATGTGAATCTTCCCCTGCGGGCGGCACACTTCCATTCGCCGCTCGCTTCCTTCCGGCTATGGTACTGCCCTGTGAGGACCTTCAGATTCTCACAGGGCATTACCATTGGCTGGAGCCGGAAGGTCCTGAAAGCCAGTTGAAGGAATCGGGTGGCGAATGCAAACATGCCTCCTGCAGGGGAAGATTCACATCGTTTACATGTTTCCTGATAATGTTGAAAATACGGGGACTTGTCTTTCTAAGAAAATCGCATTTTAGAATTGGATAGCGCCAGGGGGAGGGAAGGAAGGGTTATGGTAGGCTTAATTTTTTTTAAAATAAAAAACTCTTGAGTATAATACGCACCCCCCACTTTACATAAGGTGAAGTGGGGTAAAATTGTGCGTATTATACCTGAGATTTTATGGTATATATATTTGCATATTTTGCTTAGTGGAATTACCTATAAAATCCTAGGGGGTGCCTAATAATTTCCTGATTGCATGTTAGGGGGGCCTTGAGAAAACAAATCTGTGGCCCGACTGGTCTGAGTAATCCCTTTATGAAAAGTGGAAAATAGAAACTTAACCCTTTGTTGAAGACCTTCCTGGAATCCAAGGGATCACGGGATTTCAACTCCAAACAAAAAGGGGAAAGAGAACGCCAATAGTGAAATCCAATTAAACACTCTGATATGTGAATACAATTGTACTCACAATCTTTGTTGTCAGACGGGCTGATATCAGACGGTCTGACCAGAAAGCATACAGGGAATCATCAACTCGTCTCTGCTCGGGAGTTCTTTGTACAGGAACTCTTCCCTCAATAGAAATCAAGCGGAGGCTCCAAATCTCAGTAAACCAGGCACACGTTGTAGACGGTTCAAATGAAGTATTTCTTTGTAACCACCGTGATCACGGCTCTGCTGAAGAGCCGCAGGACGGTCTATGGACAGTGATCTCCATCTGTAAGTATTAAAGTTGAAGTCACCACAAGGGGAGGGAAGGGGGAACTTTGCAGACTGATATCTCATTCTGAAGCTTATTCCAGCACAGTGGCTCAGTGGTTAGCACTGTTACCTTACAGCGCTGGGGTCCTGGGTTCAAATCCCACCAAGGACAACACCTGCAATGAGTTTGTATGTTCTCACTGTGTTTGTGTGGGTTTCCTCCGTGTACTCTGGTTTCCTCCCACACTCCAAAAACATACTGATAGGTGAATTTAGACTGTGATCCCCAATGGGGACAGGAACCAATATGAATGTAAAGTGCTGTGGATTCTGTGTGCGCTATATAAATAAAGGATTATTACTCCAACTACAAGGTTACAGGTTCAAATCCCGGGGGCACCTCAGTCGTTTTATGCTTCCAAGGTCAATAAATGTGTGTCCTTGGGTAATAATAACATCTGTTATTTTCAGGTGCCGATTTGGCTAATTCCAAGAGTCCCAATGGGAGAAAGGCACTATATAAATGCTCGCTATTTTTAAGAGTTATATACGTTTTTTCTTAGCCCTTTATACTCCCATGATATGTAAGGGTTCTACTCCCCTCTTTCTTCAACTAGCTATAGTGCTTTATTAAAGGGATAGTAATACTTTGTTTTATCTTTATTTTATTTTGTAGGCATTAAAAAAACATGAAGAATGATATAAGTCTTATCTCTCAAACCTTTATGGTTTGAGAGATATTCACAAGCAAAGTTTCCCCTCCCGCCCCTTTAACCTAGTGTAAGCCATCTCTTCGCAGATGTGGAATGTAATCCATAGACCAGACAGATAACAGAAGGGACAATCTTCTTCCTATGAGAACAATGAAAGCCCTGCCCCCCTTGACAAGTTTTTCAGGTTTTTCCCTTATCTTAATTGAAGATTGTCCCTCTCTGCAATCTACCTGGGCACCTCCCTTCTGATCTGGTTGAGCAGTGTTACATCAGTAAAAGGGGCGGGAGGGGGATACTTTGTCATTCAATTACTCTTGAACTACAACTCTGACAGAACTGAAATAACACTCTCCAAAGTCCAAACACTATGATGATTAATTAGAGCTGCTTTTATTATGAAACATTACTATCTCTTTAAGTGTTCCCAGAATAATTCACGATTTTTTGAGGGTTGAGGGTCTAGTCTTTATATTTTATATATGTGGTCTAACACATCTGGGAACAACATTTTACCAACTTTTGCCTAAAGCATTATTACAGAGGGTGTCACTAGCCTGGAGTGACTTGGAATTTCCAGCGCATGCTGATGACACTGGGAGGCAGGAGAAGCCTCCCATAAATGTAAGTAGGCCAGCAATGATTATTAACCCAAATCCAACATCCTGTGCACTCAGTGTCGCCATCTATTGGTTGAGCCCTGTTTGGGAAGGATGGTTATTATCCCAAATAAAAAGTGATGTGTACTCACTGTTGCCATCTATTGGCTGAGTTCTGTTTTGGAAGCGTGATTATCATTCTAAATACAACATCTTGTGCACTCAATGTCGCCATCTATTGGTTGAGCCCTGTTTGGTAAGCACAAATATTATCCCGAATAAAAAGTGCTGTGCACTCACTGTTGCCATCTATTGGTTGAGCCCTGTTTAGGAAGAATGCATATTATCACAAATAAAAAGTCTTGTTAACTCACTGTTGCCATCTATTGGTTGAGCCCTTGTTGGGAAGCACTAGCATTACCTCAAATCCAAAGTCCTGTGAACTCACTGTTGCCATCTATTGGTTGAGCCCTGTTTGGGAAGCGCTAGCATTACCTCAAATTCAAAATCCTGTGAACTCACTGTTGCCATCTATTGGTTGAGATCTGTTTGGGAAGCACAGGTAATCCAAATCCAAAGTCTTGTGTACTCAGTGTCATCACCTATTGGTTGATACCATGCATAGCAGTATTGTTTGTGAGTCCAATGCTAGTGTCCAATAGCCAGGCAGTATGCAAATCTTTTACGACTGGTATTTCTGCACCTTGAGTCTTTTCCATCCTACTCACCAGTAAAATGACATGTTATGTTTGTTATAGGTTTAATAGTACACACATTTTGACATTTAGTATATGCGTTTAGTGTCACCTTGAGTTAAATGGAAGTTGTAAAAGACCAGTCATTGTTCCAAAAAAAAAAAAAACAACAAAAAAAAAAAAAAAATATAAATAAATAAATAAATGTAGATGTCTGCTCTGTTTGATTTACATGAGTAAGGCTGTGTCTTTGAAAAGCTGATGTGGGTTCTAAAGATGTTTAGTTTATGGGGCCTCAAAAATCTTATTGTTGAAAGGAGCATGGTGGTGTTATACAATGAAATGCTTTGTCTTCTGTTGTATGTAGTCCTGGTGTTGTCTCTGTTTATTATAGTCTATAGAGCCACTGTAAGGGCAGTTCTATACTTCATCTGGGGCTCTAAAGAGAACAGATCAAAGTACACAGTAATAAACAAGGACCCTTGCAATAGAACAGTGGTTCTCAAGCTTTTTTTGATCAAGGCACACCTAACACACAGTCTGGCATTTTCGGGGCACCCCTATCGTTATATGTCATTTGTAAAGGGTGTAATGAAGGTTACAAATACATAAATATAGAGTTATTGTTAGACCTCACAACTAAAATAAACATATTGTGCATAGTAATATCCTTAAATATACAGTTGGAAGTCTACATTTCCATTTTTGTCAAAGCCTTATAGATACAATGGGGCACCCTAAGTGGATGTCCGGGGCACACCAAAGTGCCACGGCACCCTGGTTGAGAAACACTGCAATAGAAGCAAGTTACTACCCGATATCCCCACTATGCTATGGGCATTCTTTACATGCAACTGTGTGAGAAGGACTTTAAAGGGGAACTACCACCCCGCAATAACTTAACATGAAATCAGTCTTCATCTGGCGACTTGGCTCCAAATGGGACTGACCGCGCAGGCGCACGGATGTCACTGTGACGAGATGTCCATGCTTCCTGCTCCTGTGAGCCTCGGAAAAGCACCAAAATCTTTGGAACCGGGTAATATTTCTGGCAGCTAGCGCTACTAAGCAGCTAGTCGCCAGATGAAGACTGAATTCATGTTAAGTTATTGCGGGGTGGTAGTTCCCCTTTAAGAGATTATGACCAAAGCTCTGTGGGCAACTTCATGTTTCACCTTTTTCTCCTCTCTATGGGGGGGGGGCTTGGCTGGGACAAGTGGGATAGTTTCATTTCCAACAACTGGACTACCCCCTGAGTCTTCCTGGATGTCTCGCTCCCCAGTTCCACCACCTCTGCCCAACTGCCCCAGGCACCTGCTCCCCCCCACACACCTCCACACAATCCCCATCCCTAAGGCATTTTTATTGATGTACTAAGTTATAAACCATGTAAAACTGCAAAATGCTTGGAAAAGTGTAAAGAAAAACAAGGTTTGTACTAATGAATTATTAATGTCTTAATTTCTGTTCTATAATGCAGGAAAAGTTTTCATCAAAAATGTTTGTTCCATGACTTGCATATGCTAATAAAGATTGTTTTTTTTAAAAAAAGAGAGTCCATACTGCGTAAAGTTGGTGGCGATGTATATGGGCAGAGGGGCTAGGGTGTGATTTGTGGAGGTGTATGGTGCAACATGATCTAGTAGTAAAAGGTCCAGGTCTGTCCGGTGGTCTTTTGAATTACCTGGTGGGTATCGCCTAATCAAGAAGGGTGAATACCAAGCTATCACATTGGCATAGGCAGTTTGACTTTACATGCTATTCCCTAGCAGAATATGTAGTTCCCTGCTTGGGAATAATGGCTATTATCCCAAATCCAAAGTCCTGTGAACTCACTGTCGCCATCTATTGTTTTAACCCTGTTTGAGAAGCAAGGGTATTATCCTAAATCCAAAGTCTTGTACAATCACTATTGCCATCTAATGGTTGACCCTGTTTGGAAAGAAGGAGTATTAACCCAAATAAAATGTACTGTGCGCTCAGTGTTGCCATCTATTGGTTGAACCCTGTTTGGGAAGAACAGGTATTATCCCAAATAAAAAGTGCTTTGCTCTCACTGTCATCACCTATTGGTTGATGCCATTCGTAGCAGTATTGTATTGTCTGTGAGTCCAATGCTTATGCTAGTGTCCAATAGTCAGGCAGTATGCAAATCTGTTACTCTTGATATTGCTTTACTTCAAGTATTTCCCCATACTACACCCCATCCTACACCCCATCTTTCACCCCATTAATATTAGACTATGTTATGTTTGCTATGGGTTTAATATTCTACACATTATGGTATTTTATTTATATGCATGCAGTGTCACCCTAAGTTAACTGTCAGCAGTAGAAGACCATGTATTATACGCAAAGTTAATGTTGTTGTTAATGGTATTGGGGTTTTTCTGTTAATATGGAGTAGTAAAAGTTGTGGTTCTGCAACACTAGCATGAAAGTGTAACCAAAGGAAGACAGGTATCTGGTTTACAAAGTCTTAAATGTTTTATCAATCAAGAAAACATGCCAGGAGTGAGGTGTTTGTGTTCTGCAGTGCATGATCCAGGCTTGCGTTCTGTTTGTTACAGTCTGATAAGCCACAAGCTTTCCATCAGGTTCTCCAAAAATTTTATAGAGCAAAGTAATGCATAAGCACCCTCTGAAGGTAGTGCCTGATATCCTCATTATGCTGAGGGTTTTTTTTGCCTGCAACTGTGTGCAAAGGACTTTAAGATACTATGATTAAAGCTCTGCGGGTAACTCCATCTCTCGATTTCTTCCTCCTCTTTCTATGGAGGGGGCTTGGCTAGGACAAGTGGGACAATTCCATCCCCTACATCTGGATTACAATATTGGTTTACTTGGATGTCTCTAAGTTTGTGAGGGAGCACCAACTGGGAGGAGCCAGAGACAACACCATCATTACAGTCTTGAAGAGGAGGAATATTAAATCTCCCTCCCAACCATGACCAACTCTCTCCCCAGTCTCACCACCTCTGCCCAACTGCCCCAGGCACCTCCCCCCCCCCACGCACACACAGCACTGTTATTTTCTCAAATCCAAAGTCCTATGCTTTCACTGTTGCTATGTATTGGTTGAGCCCTGATTGGGAGGCTCAGATATTATCCCAAATCCTAAGTCCTGTGAACTCACTGTCGCCATCTATTGTTTTACCCCTGTTTGAGAAGCAAGGGTATTATCCTAAATCCAAAGTCTTGTACAATCACCATTGCCATCTAATGGTTGACCCTGTTTGGAAAGAAGGAGTATTAACCCAAATAAAATGTACTGTGCGCTCAGTGTTGCCATCTATTGGTTGAACCCTGTTTGGGAAGAACAGGTATTATCCCAAATAAAAAGTGCTTTGCTCTCACTGTCGTCACCTATTGGTTGATGCCATGCGTAGCAGTATTGTATTGTCTGTGAGTCCAATGCTTATGCTAGTGTCCAATAGTCAGACAGTATGCAAATCTGTTACTCTTGATATTGCTTTACTTCAAGTATTTCCCCATCCTACACCCCATCCTACACCCCATCCTACACCCCATCTTTCACCCCATTAATATTAGACTATGTTATGTTTGCTATGGGTTTAATATTTTACACATTATGGTATTTTATTTATATGCATCCAGTGTCACCCTAAGTTAACTGTCAGCAGTAGAAGACCAGGTATTATATGCAAAGTTAATGTTGTTGTTAATGGTCTTGGGGTTTTTCTTTTAACATGGAGTAGTAAAAGTTGTGGTTCTGCAATGCTAGGATGAAAGTGTAACCAAAGGAAGACAGGTATCTGGTTTACAAAGTCTTAAATGTTTTACCAATCAAGAAAACATGCCAGGAGTGAGGTGTTTGTGTTCTGCAGTGCATGATCCAGGCTTGCTTTCTGTTTGTTACAGTTTGAGAAACCACAAGCTTTCCATCAGGTTCTCCAAAAATTTTACAAAGCAAAGTAATGCATAAGCACCCTCTGAAGGTAGTGCCTGATATCCTCATTATGCTGAGGGTTTTTTTGCCTGCAACTGTGTGCAAATGACTTTAAGATACTATGATTAAAGTTCTGCGGGTAACTCCATCTCTCGATTTCTTCCTCCTCTTTCTATGGAGGGGGCTTGGCTAGGACAAGTGGGACAATTCCATCCCCTACATCTGGATTACAATATTGGTTTACCTGGATGTCTCTAAGTTTGTGAGGGAGCACCAACTGGGAGGAGCCAGAGACAACACCATCATTACAGTCTTGAAGAGGAGGAATATTAAATCTCCCTCCCAACCATGGCCAACTCTCTCCCCGGTCTCACCACCTCTGCCCAACTGCCCCAGGCACCTCCCCCCCACGCACACACACACGCAACTCCACACCATCCCCACCCCTCAGGCATATTTCTTGATGTACTAATAAAGTTATAAACCATGGAAAAGTGCAATGCTTGGAAAAATTTAAAATAAGATTTGTACTACTGTATTGTTGATGTCTGTGTTTCTGCTCTATGGTACAGGAAAAATGTTCATCAGAAATGTTTGTTCCATGACTTGTATATACTAATAAAGATTATTAAAAAAAACAAAAAAGAGAGAGAGAAAGCACTGCCTAAAGTTGGTGGTGATATATGAGGGCAGTGGGACTAGGGTGTGCTTTGTGGAGGTGTTGGAGCAGTGGGGGTGATATCTGCTCTTCAGCAACAAGGTAGAGGGGCTAGTACCTAACTAGTGGAAATGTTGGAGTAGAGGGAACCATATCTGCTCTGCCATGAACTGTTCCAGTTGATAGAAGTGTGAGACTCTATCCATGTCACTGCCCTAAGCCAGCTGTTACAGGATGGCCGTATCTCAACGTCTTCCAATACAGTTGATTGCCTCTTCTCCATATGGTGCAACAGGATCTAGTAGTAAACGATACAGGCCAGTCTGGTGGTCTTCTGAGGCCAGTCCAGTATAAATTATCTGGTAGGTTTCTCCTAATCAAGTAGGGTTGATACCAACCATTATATTGGCATAGGTGGTTTGACTTTACATGTTATTCCCTAGCAGAATAGTTAAAAAAGAGCCCTGGTTGGGAAGCATGGTTATTATCCCAAATCCAAAGTCCTGTGAACTCACTGTCGCCATCTATCGTTTGAGCCATGTTTGGGAAGCACGGGTATTATCCTAAATCCAAAGTCTTCTGTAAGCATGTCACCATCTATTGGTTGAGCCCTATTTGGGAAGCACAAGTATTAACCCAAATAAAAAGTCCTGTGAACTCACTGTTGCCATCTATTGGCTGAGCCCTGGTAGAGAAGTACAAGTATTAACCCAAATAAAAAGTGCTGTGCACACACTATCGCCATCTATTGGTTGAGCCCTGTTACGGACTCATGATTATTATCCCAAATCCAATATCTTGTGTACTCAGTATCACCATCTATTGGTTGAGCCCTGTTATGGAATCATGATTATTATCCCAAATCCTGTGTACTTAGTATCGCCATCTATTGGTTGAACCCTTTTTGGGAAGAATTCATATTATCCCAAATCCGAACTTCTGTGAACTCACTGTTGCCATCTATTGGTTGAGCCCTTTTTGGGAAGCACAGTTATTATGCCAAATCCAATGTCCTGGGCACTCAGTGTCATAGATTATTGGTTGATGCCATGTATAGCAGTATTGTATTATCTGTGAGACCAATGCTAGTGTCCAATAGCCAGGAAGTATGCAAACCTGTTACGATTGACATTTCTGCATCTCCAGACTTTCCCTATACTACACCCCATCTTTCCCGTCCCTACACCCCAGTAATATGATACTCTGTTAAGTTTATTATAGGTTTAATATTCTACACATTATAGTATTTTATTTCTATGTGTGTAGTGTCACCCTAAGTTAAATGTCAGCTGTAAAAGATCAGGCAGTATGTTCGAAGCTATACTTATTGTACTTGTAGCTCTTTCGTCTTTGATTGATTTGTGTTGCAAAGATTTTGAAATACTAAAGGTATGATGAATGAGTGTCCTAAGTAAATGAAATGCTTTGCTTTAGAGTCTATAAGATCTTACAAATGAAAATAGAATGTTGATACTACTGAATGAAATGTTTTTGTTCTATAGTACATAGTCCTGGTATGGTCTTTGTTTGGTATAGTCAGCAAAGACAGTGCTGTATTTCAAATGGGGCTCCAAGATGGGCACAGCAAAGTGCACAGTAATGTACAAGGACCCTTGCAAGGGAAGCTGGGTAGTTTATGATATCCCCGCTATGCTGAGAGCTTTGTTTTCCTGCAACTGTGTGAGAAAGACTTGAAGAGATTATGACCAAAACTCTGTGGACAACTTCATGTCTCACTTTTTGCTCATCGCTCTATGGAGGGGGCTTGGCTGGGTCAGGTGGGACAGTTCTATCTACAACAACTGGACTACCCCATGGTTCTATCTGGATATCTCTAAGTTTGTGAGCGAACACCAAGTGGAAGGAACCAGAGACAACTCTATCATTGACAGCCTGGAAGTGAAGGAGGATTAAATCTCCCTTCCACCCATGGCCAACTCTCCCCACAGTGCCACCACCTCTGCCCAACTGCCCCAGACACCTGCTCTCCCCCCTCCCACACGCCTCCACACCATCCCCATCCATCAGGCATTTTTCTTGATGTACTAATAAAGTTATA
Organism: Rhinophrynus dorsalis; assembly: GCA_037306005.1. Lineage (NCBI taxonomy): Eukaryota > Metazoa > Chordata > Amphibia > Anura > Rhinophrynidae > Rhinophrynus > Rhinophrynus dorsalis. The sequence goes on along the minus strand of CM074728.1, from coordinate 108,415,320 downwards.
AACCATGTAAAAATACAATGCTTGGAAAAGTGTAAAGCAAAACAAGGTTTGTAGTACTGTATTATTAATGTTTATGCTACTGCTCTATGATGCAGGAAATGTTTTCATCAAAAATATTTGTTTGTTGACTTGTATATGATTATAAGATTATTAAAAAAAATAAATAAAAAAAAGAGAAAGTCAGTTCTGCCTAAAGTTGCTGGTAATATATAAGGGCAGAGGGGCTTTGTGGAGGTGTTGGAGTAGTGGGAGTGATATCTGGTCTTCAGGAACAAGGGAGAGGGGGTGGGACCTAACTAGTGGAGATGTTGGAGGAGTGGGGACCATATCTGCTCTCCCGTGAGCAGATCCAGTGGATAGAAGTGTGAGCCTCTACCCACATCACTGCCCTAAGCCAGCTGTTACAGGCCAACTGTACCTCAACGTCTTCCCATACAGTTGACTGCCTCTTCTCCGTATGGTGCAACAGGATCTAGCAGTAAACTGTCCAGGTCTTTTTGGTGGTCTATTGGTTGAGCCCTTTTTTGGGAAGAATACATATTATCTCAAATCCGAAGTTCTGTGAACTCACTGTTGCCATCTATTGGTTGAGCCCTGTTTGTGAAGCACAGTCATTATGCCATATCCAAAGTCCTGAGCACTCAGTGTTGTCACCTATTGGTTGATGCCATGCATAACAGTATTGTATTATCTGTGAGTCCAATGCTAGTGTCCAATAGCCAGGCAGTATGCAAATCTGTTATGACTGACATTTCTGCACCTCCAGACTTTCCCCATCCTACACCCCATCTTTCCCCTTCCTATATCCCATATTTCCCCTTCCAGTAATATGATACTCTGATAAGTTTATTATAGGTTTAATAGTCTACACAATATGGTATTTTATTTCTATGTGTGTAGTGTCACCCTAAGTTAAATGTCAGCTGTAAAAGACCAGGTAGTATGCTCAAAAAATATTTTTTGTGTAATTGCAGCTTTTTAGTTTTTGAGCAGGTAGGCTTTATCATGATAAAGGTATGATGAATGAGTCTTTTAACTAAGGTAGATGTTTGATTTATAGAGTCTCTAATACCTCAAATTGAAAATGAAATATTTGTACTAATTGATGTAGTGTTATGTGTTCTATAGTACATTAGTCTTTGTGTGTTGTCTGTGTGTTATGATCTACAGAGCCATCTCAAAGTCAGTGCTCTTTTTCATATGGGCCTCCAAAATGGGCAGAGCAAACTGCACAGTAATGTACAAGGACCCTTACAAGGGAGGCAAGGTAGTGTCTGATATCCCCATTATGCTGTGGGCTTTGTTTTCTTGCAACTGTGTGAGAAAGACTTGAAGAGATTATGACCAAAGCTCTGTGGGCAACTTCATGTCTCACTTTTTTCTCATCTCTCTGTGGAGGGGGCTTGGCTGGGTCAAGTGGAACAGTTCTATCCACAACACAGCGCTAAACTAGAGAAAAACACAAAGAGTAAAAAGAAACTATCCAAGTGTAGTATTTATTGGTCATCAACATATAAAAAGTATAAAAAGTTGCACTCACATTTAGCCCGTCTTGGGCTTTGTACATTACAGAGGTCCCTTCCTCGGATAGCCAACGGAACTGCGTCTACCTGGATATCTCTAAGTTTGTGAGCGAACACCAACTGGAAGGAGCCAGAGACAATGCCATCATTGACAGTCTGTAAGTAAAGGAGGATTAAATCTCCCTCCGACCCATGACCAACTCTCCCCACAGTGCCACCACCTTTGCCCAATTGCCCCAGGCACCTTCCCCCACCCCACACACACACACACACCTCCACACCATCCCCATGTGTCAGGCATTTTTCTTGATGTACTAATAAAGTTATAAGCCATGTAAAAATACAGTACTTGGAAAAGTGTAAAGCAAAACAAGGCTTGTAGTACTGTATTATTAATGTTTATGTTTCTGCTCTATGATGCAGGAAACGTTTTCATCAAAAATGTTTGTTCCATGACGTGTATATGCTAATAAAGATTATAAAAAAAAAAAAAAAGAAAGAGAGTCAGTACTGCCTACAAGGGCAGAGGAGCCTCGTGCAATTTGTGGAGGTGTTGGAGCAGTGGGAGTGATGGCTGGTCTTCAGAAACAAGGCAGAGGGGCTAGTACCTAACTAGTCGAGATGTTGGAGGAGAGGGGACCATATCTGCTCTCCCGTGAGCAGATCCAGTAGATAGAAGTGTGAGCCTCTATCCACATCACTGCCCTAAGTCAGCTGTTACAGGCTGGCTGTACCTCAACATCGTCCAATACAGTTGACTGCCTCTCCTCCGTATGGTGCAACAGGATCTAGCAGTAAACTGTCCAGGTCTTTCTGGTGGTCTCTTGAATTATCTGGTATGTATCCCCTAATCAAAGTGAGTGGATACCAAGCCATCACATCGACATAGGCAGTTTGACTTTACATGCTATTCCCTAGCAGAATATGTAGTTCCCTGTTTGGGAAGCTCAGATATTATCCCAGATCCTAAGTCCTATGAACTCAGTGTCACCTTCTATTGTTTGTGCCCTGTTTGAGAAGCTCTGGATTTATCCTAAATCCGAAGACCTGTGCAATCACTGTCGCCATCTATTGGTTGAGCCCTGGTTGGGAAGCACCAGTATTAACCCAAATAAAAAGTCCTGTGAACTCACTGTCGCCATCTATTGGTTGAGCCCTGGATGGGAAGCACAACTATTATCCTAAAACAAAAGTGCTGTGCACACACTATCACCATCTATTGGTTGAACCCTGTTACGGAATCATGATTATTATCCCAAATCCAATATCTTGTGTACTGAGTATCGCCATCTATTGGTTGAGCCCTTTTTGGGAAGAATGCATATTATCCCAGGGAACTCACTGTTGCCATCTATTGGTTGAGCCCTGTTTGTGAAGCACAGGTATTATGCCAAATCCAAACTCCTGGGCACTCAGTGTCGTCACCTATTGGTTGATGCCATGCATAACAGTATTGTATTATCTGTGAGTCCAATGCTAGTGTCCAATAGCCAGGCAGTATGCAAATCTGTTATGGCTGACATTTCTGCACCTCCAGACTTTCCCCATCCTACACCCAAGTAATATGATACTCTGTTAAGTGTATTATAGGTTTAATATTCTACACATTATGGGTTTTTATATATATATATATATATATATATATATATATATATATATATAAATAAAAATAAAAATAAAAATATAAATAAATATATATAAATAAACCCCCCATTTCTATGTGTGTAGTGTCACCCTAAGTTAAATGTCAGCTTTAAAAGACCAGGCAGTATGTTTGATAATGCTTTTGACTGCAGTTCTTTAGTTTTTGATTGATTTGCTTTGGAAAGAGTTTGTCATGAAAAAGCTGTTATGTATGTGTATTGTAAATAAATCAAATTCTTGACTTAGGAGTTGGTAAGGCCTTTTAATTAAAAGTAAAATATTGGTACTTCTGAATGAAATGTATTTTGTTCTATAGCACATAGCTCTGGTGTGGTCTCAGTTTGTTAAAATATGCAGAGCTGACTCAAATACTCTATTTCAAATGGGGCAAAGCAAAGTACACAGTAATGTACAAGGACCCTTGCAAGGGAGGCTAGCTAGTGTCTGATATTCCCACTATGCTGAGGGCTTTGTTTTCCTCCAACGGTGTGAGAAAGATTTGAAGAGATTATGACCGAAGCTCTGTGGGCAACTTCATGTATTCATTTCTCATCTCTCTATGGTGGGGGCTTGGCTGAGCCAAGTGGGACAGTTCTATCTACAACAACTGGAGAACCCCATGGTTCTACCTGGATATCTCTAAGTTTGTGAGTGAACACCAACTGGAAGGAGCCAGAGACAACGCCATCATTGACAGTCTGTAAGTGAAGGAGGATTAAATCTCCCTTCCACCCATGGACAACTCTCTCCACAGTGCCACCACCTTTGCCCAACTGCCCCAGGCACCTTCCCCCACCCCACACACACACCTCCGCACCATCCCCATGTGTCAGGCATTTTTCTTGATGCACTAATAAAGTCATAAACCATGTAAAAATACAATACTTGGAAAAGTATAACGCAAAACAAGTTTTGTAGTACTGTATTATTCATGTTTATGTTTATGCTCTATGACGCAGGAAACATTTTCTTAAAAATGTTTGTTCCATGACTTGTATATGCTAATAAAGATTATTTATAAAAAAAAAAACAAAAAAAAAACGAAAGAGAGTCAGAATTGCCTATAAGGGAAGAGGGGCTAGGGTGCAATTTGTGGAGGTGTTGGAGTAGTGGGAGCGATATCTGGTCTTCAGGAACAAGACAGAGGGGCTAGTACCTAACTAGTCGAGATGTTGGAGGTGAGGGGACCATATCTGCTCTGCCATGAGCAGTTCCAGTGCATAGAAGTGTGAGCCTCTACCCACATCACTGGCCTAAGCCAGCTGTTACAGGCTGACTGTACCTCAACATCTTCCAATACAGTTGACTGCCTCTCCTCCGTATGGTGCAACAGGATCTAGCAGTAAACTGTCCAGGTCTTTCTGGTGGTCTCTTGAATTACCTGGTAGGTATCCCCTAATCAAGATGAGTGGATACCAAGCCATTACATCGGTATAGGCAGTTTGACTTTACATGCTATTCCCTAGCAGAATATGTAGTTCCCTGCTTGGAAATAATGGATATTATCCCAATTCCAAAGTCCTGTGAACTCACTTTCACCGTCTATTGTTTGAGCCCTGTTTGAGAAGCATGGGTATTATTCTAAATCCAAAGTCCTCCGCAATCACTGTCGCCAGCTATTGGTTGAGACTTGTTTGTGAAGGACGAGTATTAACCCAAATATATAGTCCTGTGAACTCACTGTTGCCATCTATTGGTTTAGCCCTGTTTGGGAAGCACTGTTATTTTCTCAAATCCAAAGTCCTGTGTACTCACTGTCGTCACCTATTGGTTGATTCCAGTATTGTCTCTGAGTCCAATGCTAGTGTCCAATAGCCAGGCAGTATGCAAATCTGTTACTGCTGACCTTGCTTTACTTCTAGCTTTTCCCCATCCTACCACCTATCTTTCCCCATCTTACACCCCAGTAATATGATAATCTGTTATGTTTATTATAGGTGTAATATTCTACACACTGTGGTAGTTTATGCATGTAGTGTCACCCTAAGTTAACTGTCAGCTTTAACATACCAGGCATTTTAGGCATTTGTGTCCTTGTTGTGACAATTGGTGGCTAGTGTTCATCAGGTGTGTGGAAAGGGGCATAGTTTTTGTAAATTGAGCTGTAAAGTTAGTCTAAGTAAGACAGTTACTTGGTTTACTCAGTTTTAAATATTTTAGCAATAAAGGTAAAATGCTAATAATGCTGAAAGTCTTTTTTGTTTGCAACTGTGTGCGAAGGACTTTAAGAGAGTGTGATCAAATCTCTGCAGGTAACTCCATTTCTCGCTTTTCTCCTTCTCTCTCTGTGGAGGGGGCTTCACTGGGACAAGTGGGACAGTTCCATCCCCTACAACTGGACTACCATATGGTTCTACCTGGATGTCTCTAACTTTATGAAGGGGCACCAACTGGAAGGAGCCAGAGACTACCCCATCATTGACAGTCCTGAAGAGAAGGAATATTAAATCTCCATCCCAACCATGGCCAACTCTCTCCCCGGTCCCACCACCTCTACCCAACTGCCCCAGGCACCTGCCCGTCCCCCCCACACACATACATAGAGACACACACCTCCACACCATCCCCAACCCTCAGGTATTGTTCTTGATGTTTTAATGAAGTTGTATCCCAAATCCTAAATCCTGTGAAATCACTGTTGCCATCTATTGTCTGAGCCCTGTTTGCGAAGCTCGGGGTTTATCCTAAATCCAAAGTCCTCTGCAATCAGTCGCCATCTATCGGTTAAGCCCTGTTTGGGAGGCATGAGCATTAATCCAAATAAAAAGTACTGTGAACTCACTGTTCATGTATTGGTTGAGCCCTGTTATGGAATCATGATTATTATCCCAAATCCAATATCTTGTGTACTCATATCACCATCTATTTGTTGAGCTCTTTTTTGGGAAGAATGCATATTATCCCAAATCGGAAGTTCTGTGTACTCACTGTTGCCATCTATTGGTTGAGCCCTGTTTGGGAAGCTCAGGGTTTATCCTAAATCCAAAGTCCTCTGCAATCAATGTCGCCATCTATCGGTTGAGCCCTGTTTGTGAGGCACGAGCATTAACCCAAATAAAAAGTACTGTGAACTCACTGTTGCCATCTATTGGTTGAGCCCTGGTTGGGAAGCACAAGTATTATCCCAAATCAAAAGTGCTGTGCACACACTATCGCCATCTATTGGTTGAGCCCTGTTACAGAATCAGGATTATTATCCCAAATCCAATATCTTATGTACTCAGTATCGCCATCTATTGGTTGAGCCCTTTTTGGGAAGAATGCATATTATCCCAAATCCGAAGTTCTGTGAACTCACTGTTGCCATCTATTGGTTGAGCCCTGTTTGGGACGCACAGGAATTATGCCAAATCGAAAGTCCTGGGTACTCACTATCGTCACCTATTGGTTGATGCCATGCATAGCGGTATTGTCTTTGAGTCCAATCCTAGTGACCAATAGCCAGGAAGTATGCAAATCTGTTACTGCTGACATTGCTTTACTTCCAGTCTTTATTCATCCTACAACCATATTTCCCCCTCTTACACCCCAGTAATATGATAATCTGTTATGTTTATTATAGGTGTAATATTCTACAAATTACGGTATTTTTTATATATGTGGGTGGTGCCACTCTAAGCATAATGTCAGCTGTAAAAGACCAGGCATTATACTCAAACATATAAACCCAAGTAAAGAGTTCTGTGAACTCGCTGCTGTGTTTTATTGGTTGAGTCTTGATCGGTATGCACAAGTATTATCCCAAATTAAAAGTGCTGTGTACATACTATTGGTTGAACCCTGTTAGGAAATCGTGATTATTATCCCAAATCCAATATCTTGTGTCCACATATTGCCATCTCTTGGTTGAGCCCTTTTTGGGAAGAATGCATATTATCCCAAATCCGAAGTTCTGTGAACTCATTGTTGCCATCTATTGGTTGAGCCCTGGTTGGGAAGCACAGGTATTATGCCAAATCCAAAGTCCTGGGTACTCACTGTCGTCACCTGTTGGTTGATGCCATGCATAGCAGTATTGTATTGTCTTTGATTTCAATGCTAGTTGCTTTACTTCCAATCTTTCCCCATCCTACAACCATCTTTCCCCCTCTTACACCCCAGTAATCTGATAATCTGTTATGTTTATTATAGGTGTAATATTCTACAAATTACGGTATTTTTTATATATGTGGGTGGTGCCACTCTAAGCTTAATGTCAGCTGTAAAAGACCAGGCATTATACTCAAACACATAAACCCAAATAAAAAGTTCTGTGATCTCACTGTTGTGGTTTATTGGTTGAGGTTTATTGGAATGCACAAGTATTATTCTAATTTGAAAGTGCTGTGCACATGCTATTGTCATCTATTGGTTGAGTCCTGTTATGAAATCATGATTATTATCCCAAATCCAATATTTTGTGTACTCATATTGTTTTTTATTGGTTGAGCCCTTTTTGGAAAGAATGCATATTATCCCAAATCTGAAGTTCTGTGAACTAGCTGTTGCCATCTATTGGTTAAGCTCTGTTTGGGAAGCACAGGTATTATGCCAAATCCAAAGTCCTGGGTTCTCACTGTCGTCACCTATTGGTTGATGCCATGCATAGCTGTATTGTATTGTCTTTGAGTCCAATGCTAGTGTCCAATAGCCAGGCAGTATGCAAATCTGTTATGACTGACATTTCTGCACTTCCAGACTTTCCCCATCCTACACCCCATCTTTCCCCTTCCTACACCCCAGTAATATGATACTCTGTTAAGTTTATTATAGGTTTAATAGTCTAAACAATATGGTATTTTATTTCTATGTGTGTAGTGTCACCCTAAGTTAAATGTCAGCTGTAAAAGACCAGGTAATATGCTCAAAAGTATTTAGTGTAATTGTAGCTTTTTAGTGTTTGATTGTTTTGCACAAGTAAGGATTTATCATGGTTAAGCTGTGATGAGTGAGTGTTTTAACTAAGGTAGATGTTTGCTTTATAGAGTCTCTAAGACCTCACAATTTAAAATAAGATATTGGTACTGGTGAGTGTAGTGTTATGTGTTCCATATTACCATAGCCTTAGTGTGGTGTCTGTATGTTATAATCTGCAGAGCCATCTCAAAGTCAGTGCTCTTTTTCAAATGAGCTTCCAAAATGGGCAGAGCAAAGTGCACAGTAATGTACAAGGACCCTTGCAAGGGAGGCAAGGTAGTATCTGATATCCCCATTATGCTGAGGGCTTTGTTTTCCTGCAACTGTGTGAGAAGGACTTGAAGAGATTATGACCAAAGCTCTGTGGGCAACTTCATGTCTCACTTTTTTCTCATCTGTTTGTGGAGGGGGCTTGGCTGGGTCAAGTGGGACAGTTCTATCCACAACATAGCGCTAAACTAGACAAAAACACAAAGAGTAAAAAGAAACTATCCAAGTGTAGCATTTATTGGTCATCAACATATAAAAAGTTGCACTCACATTTAGCCCGTCTTGGGCTTTGTACATTACAGAGGTCCCTTCCTCGTATAGCCAACAGAACTGCGTCTACCTGGATATCTCTAAGTTTGTGAGTGAACACCAACTGGAAAGAGCCAGAGACAACTCCATCATTGACAGTCTGTAAGTGAAGGAGGATTAAATCTCCCTTCCACCCATGGCCAACTCTCCCCACAGTGCCACCACCTTTGCCCAACTGCCCCAGGCACGTGCTTCCCCCCCACACACACACCTCCACACCACCTCCATCCATCAGGCATTTTTCTTGATGTACTAATAAAGTTATAAACCATGTAAAAATACAATACTTGGAAAAGTGTAAAGCAAAACAAGTTTTGTAGTACTGTATTATTAATGTTTATGTTTCTACTCTATGATGCAGGAAACGTTTTCATCAAAAATGTTTGTTCCATGACTTGTATATGCTAATAAAGATTATTTAAAAAAAAAAAAAAAAAAAAAAAAAGCGAAAGAGAGTCACTACTGCCTATAAGGGCAGAGGAGCTAGGGTGCAATTTGTGGAGGTGTTGGAGCAGTGGGAGTGATGTCTGGTCTTCAGCAACAAGGCAGAGGGGCTAGTACCTAACTAGTCGAGATGTTGGAGAAGAGGGGACCATATCTGCTCTGCCATGAGCAGTTCCAGTGCATAGAAGTGTGAGCCTCTACTCACATCACTGCCCTAAGTCAGCTGTTACAGGCCGACTGTACCTCAACGTCTTCCGATACAGTTGACTACCTCTCCTCCGTATGGTGGAACAGGATCTAGCAGTAAACTGTCCAGGTCTTTCTGGTGGTCTCTTGAATTACCTGTAGGTATCCCCTAATCAAGGTGAGTGGATAACAAGCCATCACATCGACATAGGCAGTTTGACTTTACATGTTGTTCCCTAGCAGAATATGTAGTTACCTGTTTGAAAAGCATGGGTATCCAAATCCTGCGCAATCACTGTCGCCATCTATTGGTTAATAGTGTTGAGCGAGCGTGCTCGGCCGATGCTCGGATCGGCTCGAGCATCGCTCTGCTCGGCACATGGCGGTACTCGTCGAGTACCGCCATGTGCTCTCCCGCCATGTTCGGGTGGCGGGAATCTGTGCCGGAAGAGGCACAGATCAGAAGACGCTCCGCTGGACCACCAGGGACTGGAGGTACGGGGGCATTGCGGAGATGAAGGGGGCATTGCGGAGATGAAGGGGGACATTGTGGAAGAGGGGCATAGACTCTATGCCCCTCTTCCACAATGTCCCCCTTCATCTCCGCTATGCCCCTCTTCCACAATGTCCCCCTTCATCTCCGCTATGCCCCTCTTCCACAATGTCCCCCTTCATCTCCGCTATGCCCCTCTTCCACAATGTCCCCCTTCATCTCCTCTATGCCATAGAGGAGATGAAGGGGGACATTGTGGAAGAGGGACATAGCGGAGATGAAGGGGGACATTGTGGAAGAGGGGCATAGCGGAGATGAAGGGGGACATTGTGGAAGAGGGGCATAGCGGAGATGAAGGGGGACATTGCGGAGATGAAGGGGGCATTCAGAGATGAAGGGGGCATAGCGGAGATGAAGGGGGGCATTGACCAGGCACCCTCCCCTCATCAGAGCAGGGGGTGCCTGGTGTAATGCTCGTGTCGCCCCATTCATTTGAATGGGGCTCGGGTGCTCGGCCGAGCACTCGAGCCTCAGGGGGTGCTCGGTCAGAGCACCCGAGCACCCGAGCATCTGGGTGCTCGCTCAACACTATTGGTTAAGCCTTGTTTGTGAAGCATGAGTATTAATCAAAATAAAAAGTCCTGTGAACTCACTGTTGCCATCTATTGGTTTAGCCCAGTTTGGGAAGCACTGTTATCTTCTCAAATCCAAAGTCCTGTGCTTTCACTGTTGCCATCTAATGGCTGAGCCCTGGTTGGGAAGCACAAGTATTATCCCAAATCCAAAGTCTTGTGCACTCACTGTCATCACCTATTGGTTGATTCCATGCATAGCAGTATTGTATTGTCTTTGAGTCCAATGCTAGTGTCCTATAGCCAGGTAGTATGCAAATCTGTTACTGCTGACATTCTTTTTCTTCCAGTCTTTCCCCATTCTACAACCATCTTTCCCCATCTTACACCCCAGTAATATGATAATCTGTTATGTTTATTATAGGTGTATCATTCTACATATTATGGTATTTTATTTATATGCATGTAGTGTCACCGTAAGTTAACTGTTGGCTTTAAAAGACCAGGCATTTTATGCAGCGATAGCTAAGATGTAACTATTAGCTGGTCATTTTTTGGTAGGTGTCTGTGTAAAGCATTGTAGTTTTTTTTAAAGCTGGGTTGAAGACTTAGTAAAAGTAAACCCGCTATTTTGTTTACTGCGTCTTAGAGCTTTTACTAATAAAGAGAAAATGCTAATAATGTGGAATGAGACTTTTGTGTTCTGCAAAGCATGACCCAGCTTTTATCTCCATTTGTTACATTCTGAAAAGCTATTTCAAAGACAGGTATTCTTTTTTTTTTTCTGGGGCTTCAAAAGTGGACAGACGAAAGTAATGTACAAAGACCCTTAGAAGGTAGTGCCTGATATCCCCACCATGCTGAAGGTTTTCTTTGTCTGCAACTGTGTGTGAAGGACTTTAAGAGAATATGATCAAGTCTCTGTGGGTAACTCCATATCTCGCTTTTTTCCTTCTCTCTCTATGGAGGGGGCTTGGTTGGGACAAGTGGGACACATCTATCCCCTACAACTGGACAACCACATGGTAAGTCTGTAAGGGAGCACCAACTGGAAGGAGCCAGAGACTACTCCATCATTGACAGTCCTGAAGAGGAGGAATATTAAATTTCCCTCCCAGCCATGGCCAACTCTCTCCCCGGTCCCCCCACCTCTACCCAACTGCCCCAGGCACCTGCCCCCCCCCCCAGACCTCCACACCATCCCCACCCTTCAGGCATTTTTCTTGATATATTAATGAAGTTATAAGCCATGTAAGAGTCCAATGCTTGGAAAAGTGTAAAGCAAAACAAAGTTTGTAGTACTGTATTATTGATGTCTATGTTTCTGCTCTATAATGCAGGAAAACTGTTCATCAGAAATGTTTGTTCCTTGACTTGTATATGCTAATAAAGATTATAAAAAAATAGAGAGAGAGAGAGAGAGAGAGAGTCAGTACTGACTAAAGTTGCTGGTGATATATAAGGCCAGAGGGGCTAGGGTGTGCATTGTGGAGGTGTTGGAGCAGTGGGGGTGACATCTGCTCTTCAGCAACATGACAGAGGGGCTAGTACCTAACTAGTGGAGATGTTGAATGAGAGAGGACCGTATCTGCTCTGCCGTGAACTGTTCCAGAGGATAGAAGTGTGAGACTCTATCCATGTCACTGCCCAGGTCTGTCTGGTGGTTTATTGAGGCCAGTCAGTATAAATTACCTGGTAGGTATCCCCTAATCAAGAAGGGTGAATACCAAGCTATCACATTGGTATAGGCATGTTACATGTTATTCCATAGCAGAATATGTAGTTCACTGTTTGGGAAGCTCGGATATTATCCCAAATCCTAAGTCCTGTGAACTCAGTGTTGCCTTCTATTGTTTGAGCCCTGTTTGAGAAGCATGGGTATTATCCAAAGTCCTGTGCAATCACTGTCGCCATCTATTGGTTGAGCCCTGTTTGGGAAGCATGAGTATTAACGCAATTAAAAAGTCCTGTGAACTCACTGTTGCCATCTATTGGTTGAGCCCTGGTTGGGCAGCACAAGAATTATCCCAAATCAAAATTGCTGTGCACACACTATCGCCATCTATTGGTTGAGCCCTGTTACGGACTCATGATTATTATCCCAAATCCAATATCTTGTGTACTCGGTATCGCCATCTATTGGTTGAGCCCTTTTTGGGAAGAATGCATATTATCCCAGTGAACTCACTGTTGCCATCTATTGGTTGAGCCCTGTTTGTGAAGCACAGGTATTATGCCAAATCCAAACTCCTGGGCACTAAGTGTCGTCACCTATTGGTTGATGCCATGCATAACAGTATTGTATTATCTGTGAGTCCAATGCTAGTGTCCAATAGCCAGGCAGTATGCAAATCTGCTATGACTGACATTGCTGCACCTCCAGACTTTCCCCATTCTACACCCCAGTAATATGATACTCTGTTAAGTTTATTATAGGTTTAATATTCTACACATTATGTTTTTTTTTTTTCTTCTTCTTCTTCTTCTTCTTCTTCTTCTCTAGTCTTCTCTATTTCTATGTGTGTAGTGTCACCCTAAGTTAAATGGCAGTATGTTTGAAAATGCTTTTATTTGCAGCTCTTTAGCTTTTGGTTGATTTGGGTTGGCAAGAGTTTGTCATGAAAAAGCTGTGATCTATGTGTATTCTAAGTAAATTAAATTCCTGGCTTTGGAGTCTCTAAGTTGTTATAATTAAAAGTAAAATATTGGTACTTTTGAATAAAGTGTATTTTGTTCTATAGCACATAGCTCTGGTGTGGTCTCAGTTTGTTAAAGTATGCAGAGCTGACTCAAAGTCTCTATTTCAAATGGGGCAAAGCAAAGTACGCAGTAATGTACAAGGACCCTTGCAAGGGAAGCTAGGTAGTGTCTGATATTTCCACTATGCTAAGGGCTTTGTTTTCCTCCAACGGTGTGAGAAAGATTTGAAGAGATTATGACCAAAGCTCTGTGGGCAACTTCATGTATTCATTTCTCATCTCGCTATGGTGGTGGTTTGGCTGAGCCAAGTGGGACAGTTCTATCTACAACAACTGGACTACCCCATGGTTCTACCTGGATATCTCTAAGTTTGTGAGTGAACACCAACTGGAAGGAGCCAGAGACAACGCCATCATTGACAGTCTGCAAGTGAAGGAGGATTAAATCTCCCTTCCACCCATGGACAACTCTCTCCACAGTGTCACCACCTTTGCCCAACTGCCCCAGGCACCTTCCCCCATCCCACACACACACACACACCTCCACGCCATCCCCATGTGTCAGGCATTTTTCTTGATGTACTAATAAAGTCATAAACCATGTAAAAATACAATACTTGGAAAAGTATAACGCAAAACAAGTTTTGTAGTACTGTATTATTAATGTTTATGTTTCTGCTCTATGACGCAGGAAACATTTTCTTAAAAATGTTTGTTCCATGACTTGTATATGCTAATAAAGATTATTTATAAAAAAAAAAAAAAAGCGAAAGAGAGTCAGAATTGCCTATAAGGGAAGAGGGGCTAGGGTGCAATTTGTGGAGGTGTTTGAGCAGTGGGAGTGATGTCTGGTTTTCAGCAACAAGGCAGAGGGGCTAGTACCTAACTAGTCGAGATGTTGGAGGAGAGGGGACCATATCTCCTCTGCCATGAGCAGTTCCAGTGCACAGAAGTGTGAGCCTCTACCCACATCACTGCCCTAAGCCAGCTGTTACAGGCTGGCTGTACCTCAACGTCTTCCAATACAGTTGACTGCCTCTCCTCCGTATGGTGGAACAGGATCTAGCAGTAAACTGTCCAGGTCTTTCTGGTGGTCTCTTGAATTACCTGGTAGGTATCCCCTAATCAAGATGAGTGGATACCAAGCCATCACATCGGTATAGGCAGTTTGACTTTACATGCTATTCCCTAGCAGAATATGTAGTTCCCTGCTTGGAAATAATGGATATTATCCCAATTCCAAAGTCCTGTGAACTCACTTTCACCGTCTATTGTTTGAGCCCTGTTTGAGAAGCATGGGTATTATTCTAAATCCAAAGTCCTCCGCAATCACTGTCGCCAGCTATTGGTTGAGCCCTGTTTGTGAAGTACGAGTATTAACCCAAATGTATAGTCCTGTGAACTCACTGTTGCCATCTATTGGCTTAGCCCTGTTTGGGAAGCGCTATTATTTTCTCAAATCCAAAGTCCTGTGTACTCACTGTCGTCACCTATTGGTTGATGCCAGTATTGTCTCTTAGTCCAATGCTAGTGTCCAATAGCCAGGCAGTATGCAAATCTGTTACTGCTGACCTTGCTTTACTTCTAGCTTTTCCCCATCCTACCACCTATCTTTCCCCATCTTACACCCCAGTAATATGATAATCTGTTATGTTTATTATAGGTGTAATATTCTACACACTGTGGTATTTTATGCATGTAGTGTCACTCTAAGTTAACTGTCAGCTTTAAAATACCAGGCATTTTAGGCAACAGTAGCCTTTTTGTGATTGTTGGTGATTTGTCTTCCCCAGGTTTGTGTAGGAATGGGTGTAGCTTTGCTAAATTAAGCTGTAAAGCTAGTCTAAGTAAGATAGTTCCTTGCTTTACTATATTTTAATGTAGAATGCAATATTTGTATTCTACAAAGCATGACCCACCTTTGATATCTGTTTATTATAGTCTGAAAAACCATTTCAAAGACATGTAGCCTTTTTTTCTGGGGCTCCAAACATGGACAGAGCCAAGTAATGTGCAAAGACACTTGGAAGGTATTTCCTTATATATCCCCACCATGCTGAAGGTTTTTTTTGTTTGCAACTGTGTGCGAAGGACTTTAAGAGAGTATGATCAAATCTCTGTGGGTAACTCCATTTCTCGCTTTTGTCTTTCTCTCTCTGTGGAGGGGGCTTCGCTGAGACAAGTGGGACAGTTCCATCCCCAACAACTGGACTACCATATGGTTCTACCTGGATGTCTCTAACTATATGAGGGGGCACCAACTGGAAGGAGCCAGAGACTACTCCATCATTGACAGTCCTGAAGAGAAGGAATATTAAATCTCCATCCCAACCATGGCCAACTCTCTCCCCGGTCCCACCACCTCTACCCAACTGCCACAGGCACCTGCCCGTCCCCCCCACACACATGCACAGAGACACACACCTCCACACCATCCCCACCCCTCAGGTATTGTTCTTGATGTTTTAATGAAGTTGTATCCCAAATCCTAAATCCTGTGAAATCAATATCGCCATCCATTGTTTGAGCCCTGTTTGAGAAGCTCGGGGTTTATCCTAAATCTAAAGTCCTCTGCAATCAATGTCGCCATCTATCGGTTGAGCCCTGTTTGTGAGGCACGAGCATTAACCCAAATAAAAAGTCCTGTGAACTCACTGTTGCCATCTATTGGTTGAGCCCTGGTTGGGAAGCACAAGTATTATCCTAAATCAAAAGTGCTGTGCACACACTGTCGCCATCTATTGGTTGAGCCCTGTTATGGAATCATGATTTTTATCCCAAATCCAATATCTTGTGTACTAATATCGCCATCTATTGGTTGAGCCCTTTTTTGGGAAGAATGCATATTATCCCAAATCCGAAGTTCTGTGAACTCACTGTTGCCATCTATTGGTTGAGCCCTGTTTGGGAAGCACAGGAATTATGCCAAATCGAAAGTCCTGGGTACTCACTATCGTCACCTATTGGTTGATGCCATGCATAGCAGCATTGTCTTTGAGTCCAATGCTAGTGTCCAATAGCCAGAAAGTATGCAAATCTTTTACTGCTGACATTGCTTTACTTCCAGTCTTTCTTCATCCTACAACCATCTTTCCCCTTCCTACACCCCAGTAATATGATTATCTGTTATGTTTATTATAGGTGTAATATTCTACAAATTATGGGTTTTTTTTATATGTGGGTGGTGCCACTCTAAGCTTAATGTCAGCTGTAAAAGACCAGGCAGTATACTCAAACACATAAACCCAAATAAAAAGTTCTTTGAACTTATTGTTGTCTTCTATTGGTTGAGCTGTGGTTGGGAAGCACAAGTGCTCTCCTAAATTGAGTTTGCTATGCGCACATTATTGCTATCTATTTCTTGAGTCCTGTTATGGAGTCACGATTATTATCCCAAATCCAATATCTTGTGTACTCAGTTTTGTCATCTGTTGGTTGAGTTCATTTTGGGAAGAATGCATATTATCCCAAATCCGAAGTTCTGTGAACTCACTGTTGCCATCTATTGGTTGAGCCCTGTTTGGGAAGCACAGGTATTATGCCAAATCCAAAGTCCTGGGTTCTCACTGTCGTCACCTATTGGTTGATGCCATGCATAGCTGTATTGTATTGTCTTTGAGTCCAATGCTAGTGTCCAATAGCCAGGCAGTATGCAAATCTGTTATGACTGACATTTCTGCACTTCCAGACTTTCCCCATCCTACACCCCATCTTTCCCCTTCCTACACCCCAGTAATATGATACTCTGTTAAGTTTATTATAGGTTTAATAGTCTAAACAATATGGTATTTTATTTCTATGTGTGTAGTGTCACCCTAAGTTAAATGTCAGCTGTAAAAGACCAGGTAATATGCTCAAAAGTATTTAGTGTAATTGTAGCTTTTTAGTGTTTGATTGTTTTGCACAAGTAAGGATTTATCATGGTTAAGCTGTGATGAGTGAGTGTTTTAACTAAGGTAGATGTTTGCTTTATAGAGTCTCTAAGACCTCACAATTGAAAATAAGATATTGGTACTGGTGAGTGTAGTGTTATGTGTTCCATATTACCATAGCCTTAGTGTGGTGTCTGTATGTTATAATCTGCAGAGCCATCTCAAAGTCAGTGCTCTTTTTCAAATGAGCTTCCAAAATGGGCAGAGCAAAGTGCACAGTAATGTACAAGGACCCTTGCAAGGGAGGCAAGGTAGTATCTGATATCCCCATTATGCTGAGGGCTTTGTTTTCCTGCAACTGTGTGAGAAGGACTTGAAGAGATTATGACCAAAGCTCTGTGGGCAACTTCATGTCTCACTTTTTTCTCATCTGTCTGTGGAGGGGGCTTGGCTGGGTCAAGTGGGACAGTTCTATCCACAACATAGCGCTAAACTAGACAAAAACACAAAGAGTAAAAAGAAACTATCCAAGTGTAGCATTTATTGGTCATCAACATATAAAAAGTATAAAAAGTTGCACTCACATTTAGCCCGTCTTGGGCTTTGTACATTACAGAGGTCCCTTCCTCGTATAGCCAACAGAACTGCGTCTACCTGGATATCTCTAAGTTTGTGAGTGAACACCAACTGGAAGGAGCCAGAGACAACTCCATCATTGACAGTCTGTAAGTGAAGGAGGATTAAATCTCCCTTCCACCCATGGCCAACTCTCCCCACAGTGCCACCACCTTTGCCCAACTGCCCCAGGCACGTGCTTCCCCCCCACACACACACCTCCACACCACCTCCATCCATCAGGCATTTTTCTTGATGTACTAATAAAGTTATAAACCATGTAAAAATACAATACTTGGAAAAGTGTAAAGCAAAACAAGTTTTGTAGTACTGTATTATTAATGTTTATGTTTCTACTCTATGATGCAGGAAACGTTTTCATCAAAAATGTTTGTTCCATGACTTGTATATGCTAATAAAGATTATTTAAAAAAAAAAAAAAAAAAAAAAAGCGAAAGAGAGTCACTACTGCCTATAAGGGCAGAGGAGCTAGGGTGCAATTTGTGGAGGTGTTGGAGCAGTGGGAGTGATGTCTGGTCTTCAGCAACAAGGCAGAGGGGCTAGTACCTAACTAGTCGAGATGTTGGAGAAGAGGGGACCATATCTGCTCTGCCATGAGCAGTTCCAGTGCATAGAAGTGTGAGCCTCTACTCACATCACTGCCCTAAGTCAGCTGTTACAGGCCGACTGTACCTCAACGTCTTCCGATACAGTTGACTACCTCTCCTCCGTATGGTGGAACAGGATCTAGCAGTAAACTGTCCAGGTCTTTCTGGTGGTCTCTTGAATTACCTGTAGGTATCCCCTAATCAAGGTGAGTGGATAACAAGCCATCACATCGACATAGGCAGTTTGACTTTACATGTTGTTCCCTAGCAGAATATGTAGTTACCTGTTTGAAAAGCATGGGTATCCAAATCCTGCGCAATCACTGTCGCCATCTATTGGTTAATAGTGTTGAGCGAGCGTGCTCGGCCGATGCTCGGATCGGCTCGAGCATCGCTCTGCTCGGCACATGGCGGTACTCGTCGAGTACCGCCATGTGCTCTCCCGCCATGTTCGGGTGGCGGGAATCTGTGCCGGAAGAGGCACAGATCAGAAGACGCTCCGCTGGACCACCAGGGACTGGAGGTACGGGGGCATTGCGGAGATGAAGGGGGCATTGCGGAGATGAAGGGGGACATTGTGGAAGAGGGGCATAGACTCTATGCCCCTCTTCCACAATGTCCCCCTTCATCTCCGCTATGCCCCTCTTCCACAATGTCCCCCTTCATCTCCGCTATGCCCCTCTTCCACAATGTCCCCCTTCATCTCCGCTATGCCCCTCTTCCACAATGTCCCCCTTCATCTCCTCTATGCCATAGAGGAGATGAAGGGGGACATTGTGGAAGAGGGACATAGCGGAGATGAAGGGGGACATTGTGGAAGAGGGGCATAGCGGAGATGAAGGGGGACATTGTGGAAGAGGGGCATAGCGGAGATGAAGGGGGACATTGCGGAGATGAAGGGGGACATTGCGGAGATGAAGGGGGCATTCAGAGATGAAGGGGGCATAGCGGAGATGAAGGGGGGCATTGACCAGGCACCCTCCCCTCATCAGAGCAGGGGGTGCCTGGTGTAATGCTCGTGTCGCCCCATTCATTTGAATGGGGCTCGGGTGCTCGGCCGAGCACTCGAGCCTCAGGGGGTGCTCGGTCAGAGCACCCGAGCATCGGGGTGCTCGCTCAACACTATTGGTTAAGCCTTGTTTGTGAAGCATGAGTATTAATCAAAATAAAAAGTCCTGTGAACTCACTGTTGCCATCTATTGGTTTAGCCCAGTTTGGGAAGCACTGTTATCTTCTCAAATCCAAAGTCCTGTGCTTTCACTGTTGCCATCTAATGGCTGAGCCCTGGTTGGGAAGCACAAGTATTATCCCAAATCCAAAGTCTTGTGCACTCACTGTCGTCACCTATTGGTTGATTCCATGCATAGCAGTATTGTATTGTCTTTGAGTCCAATGCTAGTGTCCTATAGCCAGGTAGTATGCAAATCTGTTACTGCTGACATTCTTTTTCTTCCAGTCTTTCCCCATTCTACAACCATCTTTCCCCATCTTACACCCCAGTAATATGATAATCTGTTATGTTTATTATAGGTGTATCATTCTACATATTATGGTATTTTATTTATATGCATGTAGTGTCACCGTAAGTTAACTGTTGGCTTTAAAAGACCAGGCATTTTATGCAGCGATAGCTAAGATGTAACTATTAGCTGGTCATTTTTTGGTAGGTGTCTGTGTAAAGCATTGTAGTTTTTTTTAAAGCTGGGTTGAAGACTTAGTAAAAGTAAACCCGCTATTTTGTTTACTGCGTCTTAGAGCTTTTACTAATAAAGAGAAAATGCTAATAATGTGGAATGAGACTTTTGTGTTCTACAAAGCATGACCCAGCTTTTATCTCCATTTGTTACATTCTGAAAAGCCATTTCAAAGACAGGTATTCTTTTTTTTTTTCTGGGGCTTCAAAAGTGGACAGAGGAAAGTAATGTACAAAGACCCTTAGAAGGTAGTGCCTGATATCCCCACCATGCTGAAGGTTTTCTTTGTCTGCAACTGTGTGTGAAGGACTTTAAGAGAATATGATCAAGTCTCTGTGGGTAACTCCATATCTCGCTTTTTTCCTTCTCTCTCTATGGAGGGGGCTTGGTTGGGACAAGTGGGACACATCCATCCCCTACAACTGGACTACCACATGGTAAGTCTGTAAGGGAGCACCAACTGGAAGGAGCCAGAGACTACTCCATCATTGACAGTCCTGAAGAGGAGGAATATTAAATTTCCCTCCCAGCCATGGCCAACTCTCTCCCCGGTCCCCCCACCTCTACCCAACTGCCCCAGGCACCTGCCCCCCCCCCCAGACCTCCACACCATCCCCACCCTTCAGGCATTTTTCTTGATATATTAATGAAGTTATAAGCCATGTAAGAGTCCAATGCTTGGAAAAGTGTAAAGCAAAACAAAGTTTGTAGTACTGTATTATTGATGTCTATGTTTCTGCTCTATAATGCAGGAAAACTGTTCATCAGAAATGTTTGTTCCTTGACTTGTATATGCTAATAAAGATTATAAAAAAATAGAGAGAGAGAGAGAGAGAGAGAGAGAGAGAGAGAGTCAGTACTGACTAAAGTTGCTGGTGATATATAAGGCCAGAGGGGCTAGGGTGTGCATTGTGGAGGTGTTGGAGCAGTGGGGGTGACATCTGCTCTTCAGCAACATGACAGAGGGGCTAGTACCTAACTAGTGGAGATGTTGAATGAGAGAGGACCGTATCTGCTCTGCCGTGAACTGTTCCAGAGGATAGAAGTGTGAGACTCTATCCATGTCACTGCCCAGGTCTGTCTGGTGGTTTATTGAGGCCAGTCAGTATAAATTACCTGGTAGGTATCCCCTAATCAAGAAGGGTGAATACCAAGCTATCACATTGGTATAGGCATGTTACATGTTATTCCATAGCAGAATATGTAGTTCACTGTTTGGGAAGCTCGGATATTATCCCAAATCCTAAGTCCTGTGAACTCAGTGTTGCCTTCTATTGTTTGAGCCCTGTTTGAGAAGCATGGGTATTATCCAAAGTCCTGTGCAATCACTGTCGCCATCTATTGGTTGAGCCCTGTTTGGGAAGCATGAGTATTAACGCAATTAAAAAGTCCTGTGAACTCACTGTTGCCATCTATTGGTTGAGCCCTGGTTGGGCAGCACAAGAATTATCCCAAATCAAAATTGCTGTGCACACACTATCGCCATCTATTGGTTGAGCCCTGTTACGGACTCATGATTATTATCCCAAATCCAATATCTTGTGTACTCGGTATCGCCATCTATTGGTTGAGCCCTTTTTGGGAAGAATGCATATTATCCCAGTGAACTCACTGTTGCCATCTATTGGTTGAGCCCTGTTTGTGAAGCACAGGTATTATGCCAAATCCAAACTCCTGGGCACTAAGTGTCGTCACCTATTGGTTGATGCCATGCATAACAGTATTGTATTATCTGTGAGTCCAATGCTAGTGTCCAATAGCCAGGCAGTATGCAAATCTGCTATGACTGACATTGCTGCACCTCCAGACTTTCCCCATTCTACACCCCAGTAATATGATACTCTGTTAAGTTTATTATAGGTTTAATATTCTACACATTATGTTTTTTTTTTTCCTTCTTCTTCTTCTTCTTCTTCTTCTTCTTCTTCTCTAGTCTTCTCTATTTCTATGTGTGTAGTGTCACCCTAAGTTAAATGGCAGTATGTTTGAAAATGCTTTTATTTGCAGCTCTTTAGTTTTTGGTTGATTTGGGTTGGCAAGAGTTTGTCATGAAAAAGCTGTGATCTATGTGTATTCTAAGTAAATTAAATTCCTGGCTTTGGAGTCTCTAAGTTGTTATAATTAAAAGTAAAATATTGGTACTTTTGAATAAAGTGTATTTTGTTCTATAGCACATAGCTCTGGTGTGGTCTCAGTTTGTTAAAGTATGCAGAGCTGACTCAAAGTCTCTATTTCAAATGGGGCAAAGCAAAGTACGCAGTAATGTACAAGGACCCTTGCAAGGGAAGCTAGGTAGTGTCTGATATTTCCACTATGCTAAGGGCTTTGTTTTCCTCCAACGGTGTGAGAAAGATTTGAAGAGATTATGACCAAAGCTCTGTGGGCAACTTCATGTATTCATTTCTCATCTCGCTATGGTGGTGGTTTGGCTGAGCCAAGTGGGACAGTTCTATCTACAACAACTGGACTACCCCATGGTTCTACCTGGATATCTCTAAGTTTGTGAGTGAACACCAACTGGAAGGAGCCAGAGACAACGCCATCATTGACAGTCTGCAAGTGAAGGAGGATTAAATCTCCCTTCCACCCATGGACAACTCTCTCCACAGTGTCACCACCTTTGCCCAACTGCCCCAGGCACCTTCCCCCATCCCACACACACACACACACCTCCACGCCATCCCCATGTGTCAGGCATTTTTCTTGATGTACTAATAAAGTCATAAACCATGTAAAAATACAATACTTGGAAAAGTATAACGCAAAACAAGTTTTGTAGTACTGTATTATTAATGTTTATGTTTCTGCTCTATGACGCAGGAAACATTTTCTTAAAAATGTTTGTTCCATGACTTGTATATGCTAATAAAGATTATTTATAAAAAAAAAAAAAAAAAAAAAAAAAAAAAAAAAAGCGAAAGAGAGTCAGAATTGCCTATAAGGGAAGAGGGGCTAGGGTGCAATTTGTGGAGGTGTTTGAGCAGTGGGAGTGATGTCTGGTTTTCAGCAACAAGGCAGAGGGGCTAGTACCTAACTAGTCGAGATGTTGGAGGAGAGGGGACCATATCTCCTCTGCCATGAGCAGTTCCAGTGCACAGAAGTGTGAGCCTCTACCCACATCACTGCCCTAAGCCAGCTGTTACAGGCTGGCTGTACCTCAACGTCTTCCAATACAGTTGACTGCCTC
The DNA here is from genome assembly GCA_037306005.1 of Rhinophrynus dorsalis. NCBI lineage: Eukaryota > Metazoa > Chordata > Amphibia > Anura > Rhinophrynidae > Rhinophrynus > Rhinophrynus dorsalis. Next base: position 108,392,308 of record CM074728.1, on the reverse strand, counting down.
TCCTCCGTATGGTGGAACAGGATCTAGCAGTAAACTGTCCAGGTCTTTCTGGTGGTCTCTTGAATTACCTGGTAGGTATCCCCTAATCAAGATGAGTGGATACCAAGCCATCACATCGGTATAGGCAGTTTGACTTTACATGCTATTCCCTAGCAGAATATGTAGTTCCCTGCTTGGAAATAATGGATATTATCCCAATTCCAAAGTCCTGTGAACTCACTTTCACCGTCTATTGTTTGAGCCCTGTTTGAGAAGCATGGGTATTATTCTAAATCCAAAGTCCTCCGCAATCACTGTCGCCAGCTATTGGTTGAGCCCTGTTTGTGAAGTACGAGTATTAACCCAAATGTATAGTCCTGTGAACTCACTGTTGCCATCTATTGGCTTAGCCCTGTTTGGGAAGCGCTATTATTTTCTCAAATCCAAAGTCCTGTGTACTCACTGTCGTCACCTATTGGTTGATGCCAGTATTGTCTCTTAGTCCAATGCTAGTGTCCAATAGCCAGGCAGTATGCAAATCTGTTACTGCTGACCTTGCTTTACTTCTAGCTTTTCCCCATCCTACCACCTATCTTTCCCCATCTTACACCCCAGTAATATGATAATCTGTTATGTTTATTATTGGTGTAATATTCTACACACTGTGGTATTTTATGCATGTAGTGTCACTCTAAGTTAACTGTCAGCTTTAAAATACCAGGCATTTTAGGCAACAGTAGCCTTTTTGTGATTGTTGGTGATTTGTCTTCCCCAGGTTTGTGTAGGAATGGGTGTAGCTTTGCTAAATTAAGCTGTAAAGCTAGTCTAAGTAAGATAGTTCCTTGCTTTACTATATTTTAATGTAGAATGCAATATTTGTATTCTACAAAGCATGACCCACCTTTGATATCTGTTTATTATAGTCTGAAAAACCATTTCAAAGACAGGTAGCCTTTTTTTCTGGGGCTCCAAACATGGACAGAGCCAAGTAATGTGCAAAGACACTTGGAAGGTATTTCCTTATATATCCCCACCATGCTGAAGGTTTTTTTTGTTTGCAACTGTGTGCGAAGGACTTTAAGAGAGTATGATCAAATCTCTGTGGGTAACTCCATTTCTCGCTTTTGTCTTTCTCTCTCTGTGGAGGGGGCTTCGCTGAGACAAGTGGGACAGTTCCATCCCCAACAACTGGACTACCATATGGTTCTACCTGGATGTCTCTAACTATATGAGGGGGCACCAACTGGAAGGAGCCAGAGACTACTCCATCATTGACAGTCCTGAAGAGAAGGAATATTAAATCTCCATCCCAACCATGGCCAACTCTCTCCCCGGTCCCACCACCTCTACCCAACTGCCACAGGCACCTGCCCGTCCCCCCCCCACACATGCACAGAGACACACACCTCCACACCATCCCCACCCCTCAGGTATTGTTCTTGATGTTTTAATGAAGTTGTATCCCAAATCCTAAATCCTGTGAAATCAATGTTGCCATCTATTGTCTGAGCCCTGTTTGCGAAGCTCGGGGTTTATCCTAAATCCAAAGTCCTCTGCAATCAGTCGCCATCTATCGGTTGAGCCCTGTTTGGGAGGCATGAGCATTAATCCAAATAAAAAGTACTGTGAACTCACTGTTGCCATCTATTGGTTGAGCCCTGTTATGGAATCATGATTATTATCCCAAATCCAATATCTTGTGTACTCATATCGCCATCTATTGGTTGAGCCTTTTTTTGGGAAGAATGCATATTATCCCAAATCGGAAGTTCTGTGTACTCACTGTTGCCATCTATTGGTTGAGCCCTGTTTGCGAAGCTCAGGGTTTATCCTAAATCCAAAGTCCTCTGCAATCAATGTCGCCATCTATCGGTTGAGCCCTGTTTGTGAGGCATGAGCATTAACCCAAATAAAAAGTACTGTGAACTCACTGTTGCCATCTATTGGTTGAGCCCTGGTTGGGAAGCACAAGTATTATCCCAAATCAAAATCGCTGTGCACACACTGTCGCCATCTACTGGTTGAGCCCTGTTACAGAATCAGGATTATTATCCCAAATCCAATATATCATGTACTCAGTATCGCCATCTATTGGTTGAGCCCTTTTTGGGAAGAATGCATATTATCCCAAATCCGAAGTTCTGTGAACTCACTGTTGCCATCTATTGGTTGAGCCCTGTTTGGGACGCACAGGAATTATGCCAAATCGAAAGTCCTGGGTACTCACTATCGTCACCTATTGGTTGATGCCATGCATAGCGGTATTGTCTTTGAGTCCAATCCTAGTGACCAATAGCCAGGAAGTATGCAAATCTTTTACTGCTGACATTGCTTTACTTCCAGTCTTTATTCATCCTACAACCATATTTCCCCCTCTTACACCCCAGTAATATGATAATCTGTTATGTTTATTATAGGTGTAATATTCTACAAATTACGGTATTTTTTATATATGTGTGTGGTGCCACTCTAAGCTTAATGTCAGCTGTAAAAGACCAGGCATTATACTCAAACACATAAACCCAAATAAAAAGTTCTGTGGTCTTACTGTTGTGTTTTATTGGTTGAGTTTTATTGGAATGCACAAGTATTATCCCAATTTGAAAGTGCTGTGCACATGCTATTGTCATCGATTGGTTGAGCCCTGCTATGAAATCATGGTTATTATTGCAAATCCAAAATTTTGTGTACTCATATTGTTTTTTATTGGTTGAGCCCTTTTTTGGAAGAATGCATATTATCCCAAATCTGAAGTTCTGTGAACTCACTGTTGCCATCTATTGGTTAAGCTCTGTTTGGGAAGCACAGGTATTATGCCAAATCTAAAGTCTTGGGTACTCACTGTCATCACCTATTGGTTGATGCCATGCACAGCTCTATTGTATTGTCTTGGAGTTCAATACTAGTGTCCAATAGCCAGGCAGTATGCAAATCTGTTACTGCTGACATTGCTTTACTTCCAGTCTTTCCCCATCCTACAACCATCTTTCCCCCTCTTACACCCCAGTAATCTGATATGTTTCTTATAGGTGTAATATTCTACACACTGTGGTATTTTATGCACGTAGTGTCACCCTAAGTTAACTGTCAGCTTTAAAATACCAGGCATTTTAGGCAACTGTAGATTCTAGTGACAATTGGTGGTTAGTCTTCAACAGGCTAGTTTGGGAAAGGGTATAGACTTTGTTAAATAAATCTGTAAAGCTAGTCTAAGTAAGACAGTTACTTGGTTTACTGAGTTTTAAGGATTTTAGCAATAAAGGTAAAATGACAATAATGTAGAATGTGACATTTGCTTTTTACAAAGCATGACCCAGCTTTGATCTCTCTTTGCTATAGACCGAAAAGCAATTTCAGAGACAGGTAGCCATTTTTTCTGGGGCTCCAAAAATGGATAGAGCAAAGTAATGTACAAAGACCCTTGGAAGGTGTTGCCTTATATATCCCCACCATGCTGAAGGTTTTTTTTTGTTTGCAACTGTGTGTGAAGGACTTTAAGAGAGTATGATCAAATCTCTGTGGGTAACTCCATTTCTTGCTTTTGTCCTTCTCTCTCTGTGGAGGGGGCTTCGCTGGGACAAGTGGGACAGTTCCATCCCCTACAACTGGACTAACCATATGGTTCTACCTAGATGTCTCTAACTTTGTGAGGGAGTACCAACTGGAAGGAGCCAGAGACTACTCCATCATTGACAGTCCTGAAGAGAAGGAATATGAAATCTCCATCCCAACCATGGCCAACTCTCTCCCCGGTCCCACCACCTCTACCCAACTGCCCCAGGCACCTGCCCATCCCCACCACACATACACAGAGACACACACCTCCACACCATCCCCAACCCTCAGGTATTGTTCTTGATGTTTTAATGAAGTTGTATCCCAAATCCTAAATCCTGTGAAATCAATATCGCCATCCATTATTTGAGCCCTGTTTGAGAAGCTCAGGGTTTATCCTAAATCCAAAGTCCTCTGCAATCAATGTTGCCATCTATCGGTTGAGCCCTGTTTGGGAGGCATGAGCATTAATCCAAATAAAAAGTCCTGTGAGCTCACTGTTGCCATCTATTGGTTGAGCCCTGGTTGGGAAGCACAAGTATTATCCTAAATCAAAAGTGCTGTGCACACACTGTCGCCATTTATTGGTTGAGCCCTGGTTGGGAAGCACAAGTATTATCCTAAATCAAAAGTGCTGTGCACACACTGTCGCCATCTATTGGTTGAGCCCTGGTTGGGAAGCACAAGTATTATCCTAAATCAAAAGTGCTGTGCACACACTGTCGCCATCTATTGGTTGAGCCCTGTTATGGAATCATGATTATTATCCCAAATCCAATATCTTGTGTACTCATATCGCCATCTATGCTACAATAAATGGGCTAAGAAAGAGAGAAGTTTGATTCATAGAGTCTTAAAGATTTTATGGCTGAAAATAAAATATTGGGTCTACAGAACTAAGTGCTTTTTGTTCTGTAATATGTGTCACTGGTGTCGTCTCTGTTTGTTATAGTCTGCAGACCCATCACAAACACAGTGCTTTATTTCAAATGGGGCTCCAAAATGGACAGAGCAAAGTGCACAATAATGTAAGAGGACCTTTACAATGGATGCTAGTTAGTGTCTGATATCCCCACTATACTGAGGGCTTTGTTTTCCTGACTCTGTGTGAGAAAGACTTGAAGAGATTATGACCAAAACTCTGTGGACAACTTCATGTCTCACTTTTTGCTCATCTCTGTATGGAGGGGGCTTGACTGAGCCAAGTGGGATAGTTCTATCTACAACAGCTGGACTACCCCATGGTTCTATCTGGATATCTCTAAGTTTGTGAGTGAACCAGAGAAAACTCCATCATTAACAGTTTGTAAGTGAAGGAGGATTAAATCTCCCTTCCACCCATGGCCAATTCTCTCCACAGTGCCACCACCTCTGTCCAACTGCCCCAGGCACCTGCTCTCCCCCACACACACCTCCGCACCATCCCCATCCCCCAGGCATTTTTCTTGATGAACTAATAAAGTTATAAACCATGTAAAAGTGTAATGCTTGAAAAAGGGTAAAGCAAAACAAGACTTGTAGTACTATATTGTTGATGTCTATGTTTCTGCTCCATGATGCAGGAAAAATGTTCTTCAGAAATGTTTGCTCCATGACTTGCATATACTAATAAAGATTATGTAAAAAAAAAAAGAGAGTCAGTACTTCCTAAAGTTGATGGTGATATGTAAGGGCAGAGGGGCTAGGGTGTGTATCTATTTGTGTATGTGTTGGAGCAGTGGGAGTGATATCTGCTCTTCAGCAACAAGGCAGAGGGGCTAATACCTAACTAGTAGAGGTGTTGGAGGAGAAGGGGCGTATCTGCTCTTCCGTGAACTGTTTCAGTGGATAGAAGTGTGAGCCTCTACCCAGGTCACTGCCCTAAGTCAGCTGTTACAGGCCGGCTGTACCTCAATGTTTTCCAATACAGATGACTGCCTCTCCTCCATACGGTGCAACAGGATCTAGTAGTCTGGTGGTCTCTCGAGGCCAGCCCAGTATAATTGACCTGGTAGGTATCCCCAATCAAGAAGGGTGGATACCAAGCCATTGGCATAGGCATTTTGACTTTACATGTCATTCTCTAGTAGAATATGTAATTCCCTATTTGGGCAGCACGGGTATTATCCCAAATTAAAAGTCCTGTGAACTCACTGTTGCTATCTATTGTGTGAGCCCTGTTTGAGAGGTATGGGTAGTATCCTAAATTCAAAGTGCCGTGCAATCATTGTCACCATCTATTATCCCACATCCAAACATCTATCTGCTCACTGTCGTCACCTATTGGCTGATGCCGTGAATAGCAGTATTGTATTGTCTGTGAATCCAATGCTAGTGTCCAATAGCCAGGCAGTATGCAAACCTGTTATGACTGACATTTCTGCACCTCCAGTCTTTCCCCATCCTATACCCCATCTTTCCCCTTCCTACACCCCAGTAATATGATACTCTGTTATGTTTATTATAGGTTTAATGATCTATACATTATGGTATTTTATTTATGTGCATGTATTGTCATCCTAAGTTTAATGTCAGATGTAAAAGACAAGGCAGTATGTTCGAAGCTATCCTTATTGTACTTGCAGTTCTTTAGTCTTTGATTGATTTGTGTTGGAAAGGTTTTGAAATACTAAAGAAGTGATGAATGAGTGTCCTGAGTAAATCAAATACTTGGCTTTAGAGCCTATGAGGTCTTACAAATGAAAATAGAATGTTAATACTACTGAATGAAATGTTTTTGTTCTATAGTACATAGTCCTGGTAAGGTCTCTGTTTGGTATAGTCTGCAAAGACAGTGCTCTATTTCAAATGGGGCTCCAAGATGGGCAGAACAAAGTGCATGGCAATGTACAAGGACCCTTACAAGGGAAGCTGGGTAGAGTATGATATCCCCGCTATGCTGAGGGCTTTGTTTTCCTGCAACTGTGTGAGAAAGACTTGAAGAGATTATGACCAAAACTCTGTGGACATCTTCATGTCTCATCTCTCTATGAAGGGGGCTTGACTGAGCCAAGTGGGGCAGTTCTATCCACAAAAACTAGAGTACCCCATGGTTCTACCTGGATATCTGTAAGTTTGTGAGCGAACACCAACTGGAAGGAACCAGAGACTACTCCATCATTAACAGTCTGGAAGTGAAGGAGGATTAAATCTCCCTCCCACTCATGGCCAACTCTCCCCACAGTGCCACCACCTCTGCCCAACTGCCCCAGACACCTGCTCTCCCCCCTCCCACACACCTCCACACCATCCCCATCCATCAGGCATTTTTCTTGATGTACTAATAAAGTTATAAACCATGTAAAAATACAATGCTTGGAAAAGTGTAAAGCAAAACAAGGTTTGTAGTACTGTATTATTAATGTTTATGCTTCTGCTCTATGATGCAGGAAATGTTTTCATCAAAAATGTTTGTTCTTTGACTTGTATATGATTATAAGATTATTAAAAAAAATAAATAAAAAAAAGAGAAAGTCAGTTCTGCCTAAAGTTGCTGGTAATATATAAGGGCAGAGGGGCTTTGTGGAGGTATTGGAGCAGTGGGAGCGATATCTGGTCTTCAGGAACAAGGGAGAGGGGCTAGTACCTAACTAGTCGAGATGTTGAAGGAGAGCGGACCATATCTGCTCTCCCGTGAGCAGATCCAGTGGATAGAAGTGTGAGCCTCTACCCACATCACTGCCCTAAGCCAGCTGTTAAAGGCCACCTGTACCTCAACGTCTTCCCATACAGTTGACTGCCTCTCCTCCGTATGGTGCAACAGGATCTAGCAGTAAACTGTCCAGGTCTTTTTGGTGGTCTCTTGAATTACCTGGTAGGTATCCCCTAATCAAGGAGAGTGGATACCAAGCCATCACATCGACAGTTTGACTTTACATGTTGTTCCCTGTTTGAGAAGTACTGGTATCCAAATCCTGCTCAATCACTGTCGACACCTATTGGTTTAACCTTGTTTGTGAAGCATGAGTATTAACCCAAATAAAAAGTCCTGTGAACTCACTGTTGCCATCTATTGGTTTAGCCCAGTTTGGGAAGCACTGTTATTTTCTCAAATCCAAAGTCCTGTGCTTTCACTGTTGCCATCTATTGGTTGAGCCCTGGTTGGGAAGCACAGGTATTAGCCAAAATCCAAAGTCCTGAGTACTCACTGTCGTCACCTATTGGTTGATGGCATGCATAGCAGTATTGTATTGTCTTTGAGTCCAATAGCCAGGCAGTATGCAAATCTGTTACAGCTGACATTGCTTTACTTCCAGTCTTTCCCCATCCTACAACCATCTTTCCCCATCTTACACCCCAGAAATATGATAATCTGTTATGTTTATTTTAGGTGTAATATTATACAGATTATGGTATCTTATTTATATGCATGTAGTGTCACCCTAAGTTAACTGTCGGCTTTTAAAGACCAGGCATTTTACGCGTACCCATTATTATACCACACTGGTGGGTTGTGTTTGATAGCTTTGCAGTTGTGCAAAGCTGTGATGAAGAACTAGTCTAAGTAAAACAGTTTTTTGGCTTAACGAGTCTTAGAGCGTTTACTGACAAAGCCAAAATATTAATAATGTGGAATGAGATGTTTGTGTAGTTCTAAACCTAGCCCAGCTTTGATCTTTATTTGTTACAACCTGAAAAGCCATTTTAATGATAGTTCTCTATTTTTTCTGGGGCTCCAAAAATGGACAGAGCAAAGCGCAAAGTAATGTACAAAGACCCTTGGAAGGTGGTGTCTGATATCATCAACATGCTGAAGGTTTTCTTTGTCTGCAACTGTGTGCGAAGGACTTTAAGAGAGTATTACCAAATCTCTGCGGATTACTCCATTTCTCGCTTTTTTCCTTCTCTCTCTATGGAGGGGGCTTGGCTGGGACAAGTGGAACAGTTCCATCCACTACACTGGGATACCATATAGTTCTACCTGGGTGTCTCTAAGTTTGTGAGGGAGCACCAACTGGAAGGAGCCAGAGACGACTCCATCATTGTCAGTCCTGAAGAGAAGGAATATTAAAGGAGCAGTAAACTTTTTTTATGAAAACACATATTTTACAGAGACTTTCCCACTGAATAAAACAAGGTCACTCCCATCGCTGTCAGATGTTTTATTCAAAAATTATAGCAGTTTAAATAATCAGGAAGTGAATTTACTGTGTTTACTTCCTGATAGTTGTAACTGACAGGAAGTAACAAGCAGTTTCTATCACATTCTATGGAGAACTGTATGTCACTGACTTTTCTGATTTTCCTCTCCATTAGAATCTAACAGGAAATCTAACTAGAATTTGACCACTAGAGGGCACTGCTAATGTAAAAAAACATGGGTTTAAACTGTAATAACTCTGGAAATATAAATCTGTGGGCAGTGAGAGTACCCTTATTTTACTCAGTAGGAAAACCCCTACAATATATATTTTTTCATAAAAAAAGTTTACTGCTCCTTTAAATCTCCCTCCCAACCATGGCCAACTCTCTCCCCGGTCCCACCACCTCTACCCAACTGCCCCAGGCACCTGCCCCCCCCACACACACATACACAGAGACACACACCTCCACACCATCCCCACCCCTCAGGAATTTTTCTCGATGTATTAATGAAGTTATAAACCATGGAAAAGTGCAATGCTTGGAAAAGTGTAAAGCAAAACAAGGCTTGTATTACTGTATTATTGATGTATATGTTGCTGCTCTATGGTGCAGTAAAACTGTTCATCAGAAATGTTTGTTCCATGACTTGTGTATACTAATAAAGATGATAAAAAAATATATATAGAGAGAGAGTCAGTACTGACTAAAGTTTCTGGTGATATATAAGGACAGAGGCGCTAAAGTGTGCTTTGTGCAGGTGTTGGAGCAGTGGGGGTGACATCTGCTCCTCAGCAACATGACAGAGGGGCTAGTACCTAACTAGTGGAGATGTTGGAGGAGAGAGGACCGTATCTGCTCTGCCGTGAACTGTTCCAGTGGATAGAAGTGTGAGACTCTATCCGTGTCACTGCCCAGGTCTGTCTGGTGGTTTCTTGAGGCCAGTCAGTATAAATTACCTGGTAGGTATTGCCTAATCTAGAAGGGTGAATACCAAGCTATCTCATTGGCATAGGCAGTTTGACTTTACATGTTATTCCATAGAAGAATATGTAGTTCCCTTTTTTGGGAAGCTCGGATATCATCCCATATCCTAAGTCCTGTGAACTCAGTGTCACCTTCTATTGTTTGAGCCCTGTTTGAGAAGCTCGGGATTTATCCTAAATCCAAAGTCCTCTGCAATCACTGTTGTCATCTATCGGTTGAGCCCTGTTTGGGAAGCACGAGTATTAACTCAAATAAAAAGTCCTGTGAACTCACTGTTGCCATCTATTGGTTGAGCCCTGGTTGGGAAGCACGAGTATTAACTCAAATAAAAAGTCCTGTGAACTCACTGTTGCCATCTATTGGTTGAGCCCTGGTTGGGAAGCACAAATATTACCCCAAATCAAAAGTGCTGTGCACACACTATCGCCATCTATTGGTTCAGTCCTGTTACGGAATCATGATTATTATCCCAAATCCAATATCTTGTGTACTCCGTATCACCATCTATTGGTTGAGCCCTTTTTTGGGAAGAATACATATTATCCCAAATCCGAAGTTCTGTGAACTCACTGTTGCCATCTATTGGTTGAGACCTGTTTGTGAAGCACAGGCATTATGCCAAATCCAAAGTCCTGGGCACTCAGTGTCATCACCTATTGGTTGATGCCATGCATAACAGTATTGTATTATCTGTGAGTCCAAAGCTAGTGCCCAATAGCCAGGCAGTATGCAAGCCTGTTACGAATGACATTTCTGCACCTCCAGTCTTTCCCCATCCTACACCCCATTCTTCCCCTTCCTACACCCCAGTAATATGATACTCTGTTATGTTTATTATAGGTTTAATACTCTATACATTATGGCATTTTATTTATGTATATGTAGTGTCACCCTAAGTTTAATGTCAGATGTAAAAGACCAGGCAGTATACTCAAGGATATTCTGTTTTTAAAAGACAATCTTTATGCTTTGTTTGTTATAAATGTCAAAGGTTGTGTATCTGAAATGTTTAAAGGTGTGGGATGTTTCTGTCCCATGATGACTGCATAAGAACACTTGGATGTGCCGGTACATGTGACCTGTCGTGTGTATCAGCGTGTCGTTATGGGGCCTGGTAGAAGTGGTCAATTTCAGGCCCTATTTTTACTTACAGTGCTCCCGGTAGAGCGCTGTAAGTAAAAAGTATGTGACGTCCTATGACCGGCATCGGTCCTTGAGTATTTCAAGGACCGTGAAGGTCCTGGTACGTCAAGGGTCCTTAAGGGGTTAAGTAAGGCAGACATTTGGTTTATGGGATTTCTACAATTATATAGAAAATGTAGGCATTTTATTGTGCTCATACAGTTTTATGTTGTTAGCATTCTACTTTTTGATATGTTTAATAAAGGGTTATATATCTATTTAGCACTTTATACTCCCATGATTTATAAGGTTCTACTCTCCTCTTTCTTCAACTGGCTCTATTGTTTTATTAAACATTCCCGGAATACCTCCCTATTTGTTGAGGGTCTAGTCTTTATATGTTATATATGTGGTCTAACACACCAGGGAACAACATTTTACCAACTTTTGCCTAAAGCATTATTGCAGAGGGTGTCACTAGCCTGGAGTGACTTGGAATTATCAGTGCATGCTGATGACACTGGGAGGCAGGAGAAGCCTCCCATAAATGTAAGTAGGCCAGCAAGGGGAGTGAGGTGTTGCATCAGTTGTACTAATTACTACTACGCTTAGAGATCTGTGTTGCTCTGTCTTTCTTCTTCTTTTTTCATCTATTGGTTGAGCCCTATTTGAGAATGCATGGGTATTATCCAAAATCCAAAGTCCTGTGTATTCAGCGTTACCATCTATTGGTTGAATCCTGTTTAGGAAACATGATTATTATCCCAAATCCAATATCCTGTGTACTCGGTATCGCCATCTATTGGTTGAGCCTTGTTTGTGATGCACGAGTATCATCTCAGATTCAAAGTCCTGTGCTTTCACTGTTGCCATCTATTGGTTGAGCCCTGACTGGGAAGCACAGGTATTATCCCAAATCCAAAGTCTTATGTACTCACTGTCCTCACCTATTGGTTGATGCCATGCATAGCAGTATTGTATTGTCTTTGAGTCCAATGCTAGCGTCCAATAGCCAGGCAGTATGCAAATCTGTTACTGTTGACATTGCTTTACTTCCAGTCTTTCCCCATCCTACACCCCATCGTTCCCCATCTTACACCCCAGTAATAGAGATACTATGTTATGCTTGTTATATGTTTAATATTCGACACGTGGTATTTTATTTCTAAGAATGTAGTGTCACCATAAGTTAACTGTCAGCCGTAAAAGATCAGGCATTGTATGCAACCATAACGTTATTGTGTATATTATTGGTTAGTTTTGGATAGAGAAGGTCAGAGAATGTGGTCGGAGAGGGGCCTGTGGCTTCTCGTTACGCCTCTGGGCAAGGGTTCTTTATCTGTTATTACCCTGGATTGTGATCAAGATGTCTGTATTATCCGACGATTACCTAACCTGCAGTGGATTCAAGAACCTTTCACGTTAAGAACTTTATTTTGCTAAAGGAACATTTTCTTGAGACAAGATATTTAATGAGTTAAATACTGGCAGTTTCTGCCTAGAAAAAAAAATCTGCCAATTATAGTCGTTTTAAAGCAATTTCTCAGGTCTGTTCTGGATCCCATTGTTCCCTTAGCAACCTGAACCCTGGGAGGCATTTAACTTTCTTCTCGTATGCAAGAACCTACAAAGTTAAACATCAGAGGTTATAAGCAGAACAAGTGAAGCACAGTGCTGGTGCAGTGTAAGGGTAAATGTCTCTGTTTTCATGCACTAATGACCTTGTGAATGTCATTGCATCTTCCTGCGTTTCTCTTGTGATGTTCTAGAATGAATATGTATGGATTGAGAGTGCAAATCTGCAATATTACTATTATGGATGGAGTGAACTTTAATTTCACTTTCTGTAAGCCTTGGAGAAGAGATGAAGATAAACATGAACACTGAATGGTCAGCTTACTAGCAGGGGAGGGCTGGCAACTTTTGGCCTGGGGGGCAAGTACAGTTAAGTGGCTTCTTTCTATTACCGCTCCAGCCCAATGTCCCAGCCCAACCCCTTTTGTAAATGTTATAGCTGGCATTAATGTTATGGATTAAAGGGATAGTAATACTTCGTTTTAACTTTATTTTAGTTTGTAGGCATTAAAAAAACATGAAGAACGATATAAGTCTTATATCTCAAACCTTTATGGTTTATGAGATATTCACAAGCAAAGTTTCCTCCTCCCGTCCCTTTTACCTAGTGTAAGCCATCTCTTCTCAGATGTGGAATGCAGTCCATAGACCAGTCAGATAACAGCAGGGGACAATCTTCTTCCTATGAGAACAATGAAAACCCTGCCCCCATTGAGAAGCTTTTCAGGTTTTTCCCTTATCTTAATTGAAGATTGTCCCTCTCTGCAGTCTACCTGGGCACCTCCCTTCTGCTCTGGCTGAACAGTGTTATATCAGTAAAAGGGGTGGGAGGGGGGTACTTTGTCATTGAATTACTCTGGAACTACAACTCTGACAGAACTGAAATTACACTCTCCAAAGTCCAAATACTATGATGATTAATTAGAGCTGCTTTTATTATGAAACATTACTATCCCTTTAAGTCAAGTGATACCTCAGAGCTTATAACTGAAATGGTAGTACACAATTGATATCACAGAGATGACAGTTGAAATGGATCTACACTAGTGATACCACAGAGCTTACAATTGAAATGGACCAACACCAGTGATACCACAGAGCTTACAATTGAAATGGAGCAACACTAGTGATACCACAGAGATTACAATTGAAATGGAGCTACAATATTCGTGTAGTTCCTTAAATTCTGTTTACGCTATTTACAGCAGCAAATGGGAAATTGAGTGAGGCAGAGTCCCACTGGCCCATATTCATGACCAGCCTGGGTGGCAATTGCACCTTTGCCCCCCAGGCCAGCCCTTCCCTGATTATTAGGTGCAACCCTTTGTGTATGTAAATGACCAATCAGTGACAGTGCTACACATCCATACTAACCTATATAAAGTGTGTAGTCAGCATTAATGGGAACTCACTAGATCTTCCCCAGAGACTCAATTTTTCTGGCTTAATCACATGGTCTGTAAGAACAGAGGTTGATTCACTGGGTTATTGAGATCGGGTAACCTCAAACCCTCAATAATATCAAATGGCCAAAGAGGAAAACTTGTGTTTTAGGGGATGTTGCTGGGGGAGTGAGTGGTGGGCAGGGCATTACCGTGAATTTTTAGGTTATTTTATGACCTGCTGACAACTCTTTACATATCTTAATAAACGATTTAGAGCAAAACTAACGTCTTTTACATACAGAAAATAATTTATAAGCGTATACTGATGTATAAACAAACATTCATGTGAGTTTTATTGCTGTGGAGCAATGTGATACACCACACAGTCTGATCATCTAAAAAGAGGGACACCAGGGTGCAAAAGAGGGACAGTGGGATTTGGATCTCAAAGAGGGGCTGTCCCTCCTGATTTTCCTAAAGAGGGACACTTGGGAGGTGTGTACCCCTAATATCTCCTAAAGAGGGACGTTTGGGAGGCATGTACCTGTAATATCTCCTAAATAGGGGCACTTGGAGGTATGGAGCCGTAATATCTCCTAAAGAGGGACGCTTGGGAGGTATGGACCCCTAATATCTCTTAAAGAGGGACACTTGGGAGGTGTGTACCCCTAATATCTCCTAAAGAGGTACACTTGGGAGGTATGGACCCCTAATATCTCCTAAAGAGGGACACTTGGGAGATATGGACCCCTACTATCTCCTATAGTGGGACCCTCGAGAGAAATGGACCCCTAATATCTCCTAAAGAGTGACACTTGGGAGGTATGGACCCCTAATATAGCCTAAAGAGGGACAGTGTGGAGATATGGACCCCTAATATCTCCTAAAGAGGGACACTTGGGAGATATGGACCCCTAATATCTCCTAAAGAGGGACACTTGGGAGGTATGGACCCCTAATATGTCCTAAAGGAGGACATTTGAGAGATATAGACCCCTAATATGTCCTAAAGGAGGACATTTGAGAGATATAGAGCCCTAATAAGTCCTAAAAGAGGACACTTGAGAGATATGGACCCCTAATAAGTCCTAAAGAAGGACACTTGGTAGGTATGTAACCCCACCCACATCCCTCTCCATTCTGCCCACACCTCCCCCTGTTCATCTCATTTCAGGATGAACCCCATCTTTCCTCATCCCAATCCTGCCCCTTCATATTAAGCCCCATCAACATTGTGACACAAATTGCACCATTTGGACACCCCCAATTCCAGCCCTACTTGTCATTCATGTGGCTGCTGCTCCAAGGTAAGGCAGTCAGATATCAAAGGATATTATGTGTTTTTGTACAGTTTAATAATAGAATGGGCCAAGATCATGGCCGAATGTGGAATCAGAAATACCACTGCAAGTATCATTGACAGAGTCTCATTACTGTTGTGGTCAGACACAACAGTGTCTAGAGTGTACCAAGAACTTTTAAGCCTCAGATCTCAAGCCAAGTTCATGTAATGGTGCTAATATCCCTATTATTAATGGTGCAATTGTGCTGAACAGTGCTTTAAAGGGATAGTAATACTTCGTTTTAACTTTATTTTATTTTGTAGGCATTAAAAAAACATGAAGAATGATATAAGTCTTATCTCTCAAACCTTTATTTTTTGAGAGATATTCACAAGCAAAGTTTCCCCTCCCGGCCCTTTTACCTAGTGTAAGCAATCTCTTCTCAGATGTGGAATCCAGTCCATAGACCAGACAGATAACAGAAGGGGACACTTTGCTTGTGAATATCTCTTAAACCATAAAGGTTTGAGAGATAAGACCTATATCATTCTTCATGTTTTTTTAATGCCTACACAATAAAATAAAGTTAAAACAAAGTATTACTATCCCTTTAATGCTGCATTAGGCTGAACCAAGCCCCTGAGAGCATGGCAACTCCCAACCATTATGAAATATTCAGGAATCGGCAGTCTTGTGGTCAGAGATCTCTAGTTGACACGATAGGTCACTGGAGGGTGGTAAGAACTGCGTCTGGATCCATTGCTGCACGGTCATAAGAAACTATGGGAAGAAATTGAATCTGTGTGGAAAAAAGATGAATGTTAATGGTTAACCGTTTGAGTGCCAAAGAGGTATCTACGTTGGATACCTCCCTAGCGCTCAAAGGGTTGTAAAATGCAGAACTGAAGCGCTAGCTTTCAAGCTCTCTCGATGAGGTAGGTCGCTAAATGAAAGTTTAACCCACTGCATGCCAAAAACATCTACATTGCATTGTTTAGCAATACACCGGGGACCTTTCTGGCATCTAAGGGGTTACATAGTCCATTCTGCACATTTTTCCTGCAGAGATAAAAAGAAATGCACAGAAATGTCTCTATTTAATTCCACTGTTCTCAGATAATTATTGTAAAATCTCAATTTCAGCAGCTACAAAGTGCTCTCCGCTGCTCTCCACAGACTACCTCTAATCCTCCCGCGTCCCCCTCTTCAGAACCGCCGTTAAGATAAAAGTGATGGAGAGTTTTTTAATTGCACACAGTAAGTTATAAATCTCTCCCCCCCCCCCCATCTTGAGTTGGAGGCAGCGTTGTGAGGGAGAGCTACAGCTTCCCAGAACCATTTCAATAAAATCAGAGTTTTCAGAGATGATCCAATCCAGGCTGACATGAAAGGCAAAGAAGGAGAGAATATGAACACCAGGTTTAAAGGGTCGAGGAATGCTCTCTGAGTTCCAGGTGACCTCACAGATGTACCCTGAAACATAGATATAAATCACACAGTAAAATAAATAGCACAAGGGAGGTGTAAATGGGGTGGATGGCAATTACCCCTCTAGTATTAGACTTTATTCCAGTGGTTGTACCCCAAGATGTCCAAGTTCAGCCCTCAAGGGCCACCAACAGTAGAGTGACCAGACCTCACCTTTAACTGGGGACACACATGAAAATGCACACTGCAGGGCTGATTTAATTTCAGTGTGGTCCTGCATTATGCCTATTTCTTATGTATCCCTGGTTAAATCTGAGGTCTGGTCAGCCTAACCAACAGGCCAGGATGCAAGGATTTCCCTGATTAATCACAGGTGAGTCAGTCACAATGAATGATCCACTGATTATACACAGTGAGTCAGTCACAATGAATGATCCACTGATTATACACAGGTGAGTCAGTCACAATGAATGATCCACTGATTATACACAGGTGAGTCAGTCACAATGAATGATCCACTGATTATACACAGGTGAGTCAGTCACAGTGAATGATCCACTGATTATACACAGGTGAGTCAGTCACAATGAATGATCCACTGATTATACACAGGTGAGTCAGTCACAATGAATGATCCACTGATTATACACAGGTGAGTCAGTCACAGTGAATGATCCACTGATTATACACAGGTGAGTCAGTCACAATGAATGATCCACTGATTATACACAGGTGAGTCAGTCACAGTGAATGATCCACTGATTATACACAGGTGAGTCAGTCACAATGAATGATCCACCGATTAATCACAGGTGAGTCAGTCACAGTGAATGATTCACTGATTATACACAGGTGAGTCAGTCACAATGAATGATCCACTGATTATACACAGGTGAGTCAGTCACAATGAATGATCCACTGATTATACACAGGTGAGTCAGTCACAATGAATGATCCACTGATTAATCACAGGTGAGTCAGTCACAGTGAATGATCCACTGATTATACACAGGTGAGTCAGTCACAATGAATGATCCACTGATTATACACAGGTGAGTCAGTCACAATGAATGATCCACTGATTATACACAGGTGAGTCAGTCACAATGAATGATCCACTGATTATGCACAGGTGAGTCAGTCACAATGAATGATCCACTGATTAACTCACCTGTGATTAATCAGGGAAATCCTTACAACCTGGTCTGCTGGGGCCCTTCAGAACTGAAATTGGGCAGCCCTGCGCTAAAGAATATGATCTGTGTAGTACATACAACTGAAAACAGCCTCCGTTATTGTTAGAAGATGTTACACTAACATAGAAACATACAATTTGATGGCAGATAAGAACCTTTCGGCCCATCTAGTTGCCCATTTTCCTACCGTAAAAATCTCAAACCTTATTTAGCTCTTGGTCTTGTCTTATGTTCAGGACAGCCTTATGCAGGCTTACATTCCCTCGCTGTATTAACCTCTACCACTTCTGCTGGTAGGCTATTCCACTTATCTACCACCCTCTCAGTGAAGTAAAACTTTCTTACATTACGTCTAAACCTGTGTCCCTCTAGTTTTAGACTATGGCTTCTTGTACTAACATGTTTACTCCTTTGAAATATACGTCCCTCCTGAACTTTGTTGAATCCCTTTATGTATTTGAATGCTTCTATCATATCCCCTCTCTCTCTTCTCTCCTCCAAGCTATACATGTTCAGATCCTTTAGTCTATCCTGATATGTCTTTTCCTGTAAACCAGTCACCATTTTAGTAGCCCTTCTCTGAATTCTGTCTAGAGTATCTATATCCATCTGTAGATGGGGTCTCCATTACTGTACACAATACTCTAGGTCTCCGGTACTGTACACAATACTCTAGGTTTCTAGTACTGTACACAATTCTCTAGGTCTCCAGTACTGTACATAATACTCCAGGTCTCCAGTACTGTACACAATACTATAGGTCTCCAGTACCGTACATAATACTCTAGGTTTAAAGTACTGTACACAATACTCTAGGTCTCTAGTACTGTACACAATACTCTAGGTCTCCAGTACTATACACAATACTTTAGGTCTCTGGTACTGTACACAATACTCTAGGTCTCCAGTACTGTACATAATACTCCAGGTCTCCAGTACTGTATGCAATACTCTGAGTCTCCAGTACTGTACACAATACTCTAGGTCTCCAGTACTGTACACAATACTCTAGGTTTAAAGTACTGTACACAATACTCTAGGTCTCTAGTACTGTACACAATACTCTAGGTCTCCGGTACTATACACAATACTTTAGGTCTCCAGTACTGTATACAATACTTTAGGTCTCTGGTACTGTACACAATACTCTAGGTCTCCAGTACTGTACACAATACTCTAGGCCTCCAGTACTGTACACAATAGTCTAGGTCTCAGTACTGTACAC
Organism: Rhinophrynus dorsalis; assembly: GCA_037306005.1. Classification (NCBI taxonomy): domain Eukaryota; kingdom Metazoa; phylum Chordata; class Amphibia; order Anura; family Rhinophrynidae; genus Rhinophrynus; species Rhinophrynus dorsalis. The sequence continues at coordinate 108,373,512 of CM074728.1, read as the reverse complement.
AATACTCTAGGTCTCCAGTATTATACACAATACTCTAGGTCTCCAGTACTGTACACAATACTCTAGGCCTCCAGTACTGTACACAATAGTCTAGGTCTCCGGTACTGTACACAATACTCTAGGTCTCCAGTATTGTACACAATACTTTAGGTCTCCGGTACTGTACACAATACTTTAGGTGAGGTCTAACTAGAGATCTGTAGAGTGACATGACCAGTTGACCACTTCCCTCTTTCTGCAACAAATACCTCTCACTATACAACCCAGCACCCATGCACACGGTATTGAAATAACACTCTCCATGGCCCCAATACTATGAAGATTAATTGGAGCTGCTGTTTTTTGTGAAACAATACTATCCCTTTAAGACTTTGAGGCCATAGTAAGGTGAGTATGTTCGGGGGTTATTATTAGGAGGTGTCATGCGTCCTGAAATTCAAGGTGACGGATCTGCTAAGACACGGGACATGGCCTTTGCTCTCTTTACTATATATATAAAAAATGATTGAGTTTGTATCTTTATGAAAAGATTGGCATCAATGTATAATAATGTTCCATTGTTAACTGTCTGTCACATCTGCAGCTGTGTCGCTGATTTCAGCTGCTCAGGAAGTTATTTCACGGCTGTTTATATTAAAATGAATGCAGGCAAGAAGCAGCAGACTGAGGCATGTGATTGGGAGATGGCTTGGAGGGACTCAGAAACTGCTGGTGTGATTTATAATTTTGCACATGCTGGTGAAAAATAGACCAAGGTCAAGACATGACAAAGGGTAAAACTGCAGTGTTTGGGCTGGCTAGAAAATAGTCATCTCTTTTAGTTTTTATATTATTTATTTATAAGCAATATATCTCGTGCACACATTCCTGCCTGGTTTTCCCATTAGGCTGAGTACGCCATGGCGAGCAGCTCGACATATTGATGGGTGGCTCAGTTGTGATGGCCACACCCACATTCTGACTTGTGGGCGTTGATAGAACGATCCCTTTGCCTCTGCATCAGACACTCACTCTGTTTGCCACGGTCATGTCATTTACCTTTTTATATAGCAATCTGGCAAGATTTTTACCTGTTTAATTATACTTTGACTTTCCATTATCTAACACATTGGATTCTAGTGAGGTCTATCTTCTAGACATTGATAATTTGATATTATTTGTTATTCGCTTTAACTCCCAGAGATGTTTTTTTGTGAAAGTATTTTAACAGGAAAAATACACTGAGATTGTCTCTCATTTTCAAGTATGTCCTGGACTCATTTTATCTACCACAGAAGCGTAAAATGCTGTGCTGATCTTGTTGAGACTAGAACCTGCAACTTTGCAGTTATGAAGAGATTCTTTAGCTGGTGCCTTAAGCAACTGAGCCACTACACCACCTAATGTATGGCATGTGTTGCTTTAAAGGGATAGTAATGTTTCATAATAAAAGCAGCTCTAATTAATTGTCATAGTATTTGGACTTTGGATAGTGTTATTTCAATTCTGTCATTTATAGTTCAAGAGTAATTCAATGACAAAGTATCCCCCTCCCACCCCTTTTACTGATGTAACACTGCTCAGCCAGATCAGAAGGGAGGTGCCCAGGTAGACTGCAGAGAGGGAAAATCTTCAATTAAGATAAGGGAAAAACCTGAAAAACTTGTCAAGGGGGGCAGGGCTTTCATTGTTCTCATAGGAAGAAGATTGTCCCCTTCTGTTATCTGTCTGGTCTATGGACTGGATTCCACATCTGAGAAGAGATGGCTTACACTAAGTAAAAGGGGCGGGAGGGGAAACTTTGCTTGTCAATATCGTTCTTCATGTTTTTTTAATGCCTACAAAATAAAATAAAGATAAAATGAAGTATTACTATCCCTTTAAAGGGTTTAGATAATATTACGTCCATCGAAGTTCATTATAACAAATGCCTCTGATTCTTTTACATATGCTTATAGTTGTTCTCACTCTGTCGCAGAGCTTTTAAAAGGATAGTAATACTTTGGTTTAAAATGTTCTAATATTGTAGATATATTAACAATAACCTACCTACTTTCTCTCACAACATTATGGTTTGCGCATTTGTAGCATTTTAAGTCCCCCCTCCCGCCCCTTTCAGAGATGTCAGCGCTCTATGGGACAGAAGCAGATTCTGGTCACTTGACCGGCAGGCGGCTCTTCAGCAGAGCCAAGATATCACGATTTAGACTTAAATACTTCACTGGAATGGTCTACAAAGTGTGCTCGCAAACCAGGAACACTTTGTAGACCGTTCCAATGAAGTATTTCATTCTAAATAACACTATCTCGGCTCTGCTGAAGAGCCGCCTGCCGGTCAAATGATCAGAATCCTCACCTGTCCCATAGAGCACAGACATCTCTAAAAGGGGCGGGGGGGACTTTAAATGCTACGAACGTGCAAATTATAAAGTTTTGAGAGATGAGAGGTAGGTTATTCTACTTCTATTGTTAATAGCTACAATATTAGACATTTTTAAACCAAAAGATTAATATCCCTTTAATGGACAAAAAAAAAAATCTTGAGGGGTACTAGGATTCAAACCTGGGTCTACTTCTATGTGAGGCAGCAGTTTTATCCTACTGTGCTGTATGAGATGCTACACAGCTGTTATTGCCATTATAATGCTATCCTGATCAATCCTGTGATATCCTGCAGTGTAACATCTTCCAGAAGTTTTCCTCTCCTCTCCACTTTATAAGCCATTCCTGTGCACCTCATGTGTGCCAGATTATTGTGGTTTACTCTAGTGATCTAGACTGTGTTCCTTGTTTTGTGCTCGGGCTTTCCTTCTGTGCACTGAATCTAGTGTGATCCTGACTATGGCTATTTTCCACTATCTGGTAACAAAGCCACTGCACCTTTTGACTACAACAACTGCTTTTTCACTTCTGTTTAACCCCTTAACGACCGGCAGCCCTGGGACGTTTCTGTCCCATTAGGACCACGTGGATGCGCCGGTACATGTGACCTGTCGCGTGTATCGGCGCGTCACTATGGGGCCTCATAGAGATCGCTCCGATCTTGGAGCGGTCAATTTCAGGCCCTATTTTTACTTACAGCGCTCCCGGTAGAGCGCTGTAAGTAAAAAGTACGTGACGTACTATGACCGTCATCGGTCCTTGACTATTTCAAGGACCGTGACGATCATAGTACGACACATGTTGTTAAGGGGTTAAGACTTCTACTCAGCCTGACTGTATCTAATGTCTACTCCCTGGTAATAAGACCTCTGCTCTGTCTGATTACACCTGCCCTTCATTTTTGTTTATGATTCTTGTTAAAGAGATAGTAATGTTTTACAAAAAAAGTAACTCTAATTAATCTTTATAGTGTTTGGGCCATGGAGAGTGTTATTTCAATACTGTCAGAGTTGTAGTTCAAGAGTAATTGAATGATAAAGTATCCCCCTCCCACACCTTTTACCTAGTGTAAGCCGCCTCCCCTCAGATGTGGAATCTGGTCTCTTGACCGGACAGGTCACAGTAAGGGACAATCTTCTTACTGTGATCATAAGGAAAACCCTGCCCCCTTGACAGGTTTTTCCTTATGATCAATGAAGATTGTCCCTCTCTGTGATCCATCCGGACAGTCTTGCTGCTCTGAGGTGAGCAGTGTTACATCAGTAAAAGGGGCGGGAGAGGGATACTTTATCATTCAATTACTCCTGAACTACAACTCTGACAGTATTGAAATAACACACTACATGGCCCAAATACTATGAAGATTAATTGGAGCTGCATTTATTGTGACACATTACTATCCCTTTAAAGTGATAGTAATAAAAATTTTTTACTTCATATTGTAGCCATTAAAAAGTAATTAAGAACCATATCAGTCTTATCTCTCAAACCTTTATGGTTTGAGAGATATTCACAAGCAAAGTTTGCCATCTAGCTGTCAGATTTGGAATCCGGTCCACAGATCAGACTGCGGCTCTTCAGCAGAGCCGAGATCGCAAGATATAAAAATAACTAGTTCATTGGAACGGTGTACAAAGTGTGCTTGCAAACCAGGCACACTTTGTATACCATTGAAATGAAATAGTTCTTATATCTCGCAATCTCGGGTCTCTGCTGTAGAGCCGAGGCCGGATTCCATATCTGACAGCTAGAGCGGTGATGTCAGTGAGGGGGAAACTTTGCTTGTGAATATCTCTCAAGCCATAAGGGTTTGAGAGATAAGACTGATATCGTTCTTAATGATTTTTGTAATGGCTACAATATAAAATAAAATGTTTTTGAAGTACTACTAACACTTTAAGCACGATTATGTCTAATCTCTGCTCTCTGATAATAAGAACTTTACTCAGTTTGATTACATCTGCTCTGTTTCTGGTAATACGATCTCCTCACTGTCTGACTATACTTACTGTTCATAACTGGCTACTAATATGGAATTCCCAGTGCATAAGAAAGGGAATCATGTCTTGGCTGGGGGGAGATAATAATTAAGTTTTCTATTGGTGGGGATGGGATTTGAAGAAGGGGTGGGTACATTAAGTAATAAAAGGAGGGTCCCTTGCTTACCACTTCCTCTTGGTTCCTAAAGAATCTCCCTCCATCCCTGTTTTTGTTGGTTCTTTGGTGTGTTCAGGTCATAAAAGCACCTTGGGGTTGGGCTTTTACCACGGCCATTGGTGCTTTGGTCCCTTGCCAATGGGTTAAAATGAAAATTAATTGTGTGGGTTTTATGGTCAACAGGTGAAGGGCAGGCCAGTGGTGTTGGCGCATATTTCACCCAGGCCTTGGTCGTGGGTTATGGCACCGCTCCACATTGAGCTGCATGGACCAGCTAATGGGGAGTGGTGGGATGGGAATGTGGTTTGAGCTTCGCTCAATATGGATGGGGCATACGGAGTATGCCTTGGCAGTTGGCAAGGGCTTAAAGTGGGGTTGTTGTAATGTTTAACCCCTTAACGACCGGCGGTCCTGGGACGTTTCCATCCCATAAGGACCGCATAGAACCACGTGGATGCGCCGGTACACGTGACCTGTCGCGTGTATCGTCGTGTCACTATGGGGCCTGATAGAGATCGCTCCGATGTTGGAGCGGTCAATTTCAGGCCCTATTTTTACTTACAGCGCTCCCGGTAGAGCGCTGTAAGTAAAAAGTACGTGACGTACTATGACCGTCATCGGTCCTTGAGTATTTCAAGGACCGTGGCGGTCATAGTACGTCACATGTCGTTAAGGGGTTAAAACATTTAATAAAGCTGTGGCCTGGTTTTATCCAATTATTTGTGTGTGTAATTATTCAATCAGTACCACATGCCCACGACATGTTCAGTCTGATGGTGTCTAGACTCTACTCCCTGGTAATAAGGCACTCCTCTGTTTGACACCGTTTCTTCTCCTCTGGTTACTACTACTCGCCCTGAATGTGTCTAATCTCTGCTCCCTGTAATAACACCTCCTCTCTGTTTGATGTTGCATGCTCTTCTGTTTTCTGTTTACATCCATTCATGTGCAAGTCCTCTTGGCCTTTCAGAGCTTTGTGTGTGAGTGAAGTTCTCCAGTTCTGTTTACTGGATTCCTTTGATTGAAGCAGTTATATAGGTTATTTGAAATCAAAGCATTTTATGGTTTTCTTTATTTTTTTCCTTTACCTCAAAAAAAATGATACAGAACAATGGTCCATCCTTTCTGAAACATGACCAAACGTTTATTTTCTATTCAGTGATATCATTTATCTCTCTCGTCTTCTAACTCATTAATATCTGACAAGTCAGTTTTATTAAAAACAAGTTACAAAAAAAAACAAATATAAAGAGATCAGTAATAACTGTATATTTTATTTATGAGTTAATCACCAGTTTCGTTGGCTATCAGAATAGATGTTTTAATTATTTTTTTTTCTTTCTGTTTTCTTTTCTTTTTTCTTTGAATTGATTAAAATTAGGAATTGGTGCACAAATGAAAATAAATTGGGGTTATTATTAAGAGGTGCAGATGTTTCTTTATAGCGGAACTACCATGTCACAAAATGTTTAGCTTAAAGGAGCAGTAAACTTTTTTATGAAAAAATATTTATTGTAGGGATTTTTACTCCCACTGCCGAGAGATGTATATTTCCAGAGTTATTACAGTTTAAACCCATGTTTTTTTACATTAGCAGTGCCCTCTAGCTGTCAAATTCTAATTAGATTTCCTGTTAGATTCTAATGAAGAGGAAAGTCAGAAAAGTCAGAGGCATATAGTTCTCCATAGAATGTGATAGAAACTGCTGAGTCACTTCCTGTCAGTTAGAACTTCCAGGAAGTAAACACAGTAAATTCACTTCCTGTCAGTTAGAACTATCAGGAAGTAAACACAGTAAATTCACCTCCTGATTATTTAAACTGCTATAAATTTTTAATAAAACCTCTGACAGCGATGGGAGTGACCTTGTTTTATTCAGCAGGAAATGCTCTGTAAAATATGTGTTTTCATAAAAAAAGTTTACTGCTCCTTTAACTATGTCCCCTTCTGGCGACTAGCTGCTTAGTAGCGCTAGTCACCAGAATTATTACCTGATTAATAGATATATGCTTTTATATATATACTAGTTGAACAGCCCGTTACACGGGCCACAGTGCCTCTGGCAGCCGGTCACGGGGCAGTCATGCGCAGTGGAGACTGCCCGCGCCAGGCTGATACAGAGCTGGAAGCTCCTTCGGAGCGCCCAGCTCTGTATCAGCCGTGGCGCGGGCAGTCTCTACTGCGCATGACTGCTGCACGCGCAACAGTGTCTACTGCGCATGTTGGGCGTTACACACAACTTAGCGAATTATTATATAGGATATATATTCCCCAGCTGTCAGTAGCACGGAGTGTGGACATCTTGCCAGAATGACGTCCGCGCGCCTGCGCTGTCAGTCCCAGCCGGGTCTAGGAGGCGTTGCTAAACTGACAACGCAGGCACGCGGATGTCACTATGGCAAGATGTCCGCGCTCTGTGCTACTGACAGCTAGGGAATAAAGCATATATCTATTAAATCAGGTAATAATTCTGGAGACTAACGCAGCCAGCTACTAGTGAGATGGCTCAGATGGTTAATGCACGAGCTAATAGAATCTATTCATGCCACAAGGTCACAGGTTCTAGCCCTACCAATGTCACCTCAGCTTTTTTTTTTATGCTTCCAAGGTAGATAAGATGAGCACCATTAAATTGGGTAATACTATCTATACCCCCAGGACATACTTGCAAACAAGAGACAATCTCAATGAATCTTTCCTCGTAAAATACTTTGATATTATTATAATCCAAATGAATGTATACAATATATATTCACCTTTTTCTTGCAAACCCTTGGACTTCCAGTGCCGGGGCAGTTCTACCATAGGGGACATTGGGGGTCAGGCCCCAATTTATATCCTTTGCCCTTCCCACCTCCCTATTTAACCCATTGCTTTGCAATGCGTTGCGTACCCTTCTGGCACTCAAAGGGTTAAAAATCAAACCCATCCCTTCCCATCTGGAGGCTTAGGTACACCAAGCACAAGTCTACACCTCCAAGGAAATAACTGAGATCCACCACCAAGTGAATATTTTTTTCTTCCTTTGCTCACATGAAGTAGCCAATTGGATTACTGCATAAAGAGAGATTGGCAGCAGCCACCCCCCATACCAGAATGGGGACAATTTTCAGTGTCCCCAGACAGACCTATGCATGCTTTCCCAAGTACCTTCCAAGGACTAAGGGAAAATAGGGTTGGGGGATAACGATTAATATCCCCAATGAGGGCATCAGAGCTTGTCTGTTTACATAATGTACTCTGATTGGAGCAAAAGGGAAAAAAGATTCACTTGGGGGTGCATGTCAGTCATCCCCTAGCTGCAACTTTAACAGTGCAGGAGACAGGGCACACCCGCTAATGAGTGGAAGCTGTGTGGACAGCCATAGAGTGCTGGAGGGAGGAGCTTCTTGTTCCACATCCCCTGGCTGCACCTTTATCAGTGCAGGACACAGGCCACACCCACCAATGACTGGAAGCTGTGTGGACAGCCATAGAGTGCTGGAGGGAGGAGCTTCCTGTTCCACATCCCCTGGCTGCACCTTTATCAGTGCAGGCCACAGACCACACCCAAAAATTACTGGAAGCTGTGTGGACAGCCATAGAGTGTTAGAGGGAGGAGCTTCTTGTTCCACATCCCCTGGCTGCACTTTTTTCAGTGCAGGCCACAGGCCACACCCACCAATGACTGGAAGCTGTGTGGACAGCCATAGAGTGCTGGAGGGAGGAGCTTCTTGTTCCACATCCCCTGGCTGCACCTTTATCAGTGCAGGACACAGGCCACACCCACCAATGACTGGAAGCTGTGTGGACAGCCATAGAGTGCTGGAGGGAGGAGCTTCTTGTTCCACATCCCCTGGCTGCACTTTTATCAGTGCAGGACACAGGCCACACCCACCAATGACTGGAAGCTGTGTGGACAGCCATAGAGTGCTGGAGGGAGGAGCTTCCTGTTCCACATCCCCTGGCTGCACCTTTATCAGTGCAGGCCACAGACCACACCCAAAAATTACTGGAAGCTGTGTGGACAGCCATAGAGTGTTAGAGGGAGGAGCTTCTTGTTCCACATCCCCTGGCTGCACTTTTTTCAGTGCAGGCCACAGGCCACACCCAAAAATGACTGGAAGCTGTGTGGACAGCCATAGAGTGGTAGAGGGAGGAGCTTCTTGTTCCACATCCCCTGGCTGCACCTTTATCAGTGCAGGACACAGGCCACACCCAAAAATGACTGGAAGCTGTGTGGACAGCCATAGAGTGCTGGAGGGAGGAGCTTCCTGTTACACATCCACTGGTTGCACCTTTATCAGTGCAGGACACAGGCCACACCCACCAATGACTGGAAGCTGTGTGGACAGCCATAGAGTGCTAGAGGGAGGAGCTTCCTGTTCCACATCCCCTGCTTGCACCTTTATCAGTGCAGGACACAGGCCACAGCCACCAATGACTGGAAGCTGTGTGGACAGCCATAGAGTGCTAGAGGTGGGAGCTTCCTGTTCCATATCCCCTGGTTGCACCTTTATCAGTGCAGGACACAGGCCACACCCAAAAATGACTGGAAGCTGTGTGGACAGCCATAGAGTGTTAGAGGGAGGAGCTTCCTGTTACACATCCACTGGCTGCACCTTTTTCAATGCAGGAGACAGTCCACACCCACCAGTGACTGGGAGCTATATGAGCAGCCATAGAATGCTGGAAGGAGGAGCTTCCTGTTTCACAACCCCTTGCTGCAACTTTATCAGTTCAGGAGACAGGCCACACCCACCAATGACTGGAAGCTGTATGGGCAGTCACAGAGTGCTGGAGGGAGGAGCTTCCTGCTCCATATAGACCTGATGATGCAGGTGACAGGAATCTGACAGCAGCTTCACAAAATTCCTGAACTGCTGTGAGGAGCCCTGTGTTTTAATCCTCAGCCAACCATTTGCTGACTAGAGAAGGTGACATTTGCAGTCCAACACCAGCTGGTGAGCCACATGTTGCTCACTCCCTGCTATGAGTCCAGGAAGTGCCCCTCCCTTTCCGCCTCTTCCTAGTCTTGTGCTGGAGGAAGTGACGCATACCTCTTTAGGAGGGACAGTCCCTCTTTGAGACCCAAATCCCTCCGTCCCTCTTTCCCACCCTAGTGTACCTCTTTTTAGGGGATCAGACTGTGTGGTATATATATACAGGGCTCAAAATTTCCACTCGCCACTAGCCAATGGCGAGTAGAAATTCAGCCCTGGTGGGTATGTTATGGCTTGCAGTGGCGAGTAACTTTTCAGGTCTGACTAGTAGCAAAGGACTTCAAATTTTAGGCCCTGATATATATATATATATATATATATATATATAAATATATATAGTGTTGCCACCTTTTATTCAAAACAATTCCGGCCATGGCATTCCCTCCATAGACTTAACATTGGACAGAAGCCAATTTTTTACTGGCCTGCCGGTAAAATACCGGCTGGGTGACAACCCTATTACGTGTATCATATTGCCCTACAGCCATAAAACTCACATTAGTGTTTGTTTAAATGTCATTATATGGGTTTATAAATTAGTCTGTGTAAATACAATACTTTGGTGTTGCTTTAGATCACTTATTAAGTTACACAAAGAGGTGTCAGTAGGTCATGAATTCACTTATAAATTCTTGGTAATGCCCCGCCCACAAGCCCCGCCCTCAGTAACACCCCTAAAACAAAAGTGTCCCTCTTTGGCCATTTGAAATGCTGGGAGGTATGGTGACGGCAGCGGACCCAGCATGTCAGGTGAGTGAGACCTGTGTAACCATGTCTGTATTTACTAATAATGTCCATTACTGACCTACACACACTATAGGAAGATTTGCACCGGCATTTACTATGTTACTCAAGTGCTGGGTTTCCGTATTTGTCTTGTGACTCTAAGTCATGTGACTCTAAATGACAAATCTAAATGCAAATGTAAACGGGGGCCCCAGCACCCCAGGAAGATACTAAATGCTGGATCCAGAACATTGGAGCACAGATCTTCAGATCTTCCTAAGGAATGTTGTGGCCACTACATTTTCAGCAATCCAAAATCTATGTATTTGAGGGCACAAGTAATCTAAACGATCGGAAGATGTATACAGCGATGCTTTTCATGCAGGACGATATTCTCATGTTGCCTTTGTCATCACGGTAATACAGTTAAAGGGACAGCAATGTCCCCAAAAAAAAATATCCAGTTTTGTAGACTTAAAAAAGAAAATCAATATGCTCCAAACCCTATCTCTCAAACCGCTATGGTTTGAGAGATATAGGGATTCAAAGTCCCCCCCTCCCCTTCTCCTGATGTCGGCTGTAAAGTTGACAGCAGGAGAATCGACACGAGGAGGCTCTGCAGCAGAGCCGAAATCGCTTTATCTATAAAGAATGAATTCATTGGAAAGATCTACAAAGTGTGCCTGGTTTGCAAGCACACTTTGTAGACATTTCCAGTGAATGAATTCTTTATAAATAACGCAATCTCGTCTCTGCTGCAGAAAAGGGGAGAGGAGCAAACTTTGAATCCCTATATCTCTCAAACCATAGCGATTTTTTTTTAACCCGTTAAGGACCTGCGTGCGCACATGCGGCTGGCACTTGAGAACCACTGGGCTTTTTTTTTTTTTTTTAATTCCGGTTCAGGGATTCTGGAGCGCCGTGCAGCCGCTCTGGGAGCCCTGAAGCCATGCCGTGGCAGGACCGTCACTGGTCCTTAAGTGCTGGACCGCCTTGACGGTCCTGGCACGTCAATGGTCCTTAAGGGGTTAAAGTCTACAAAACTGGATATCTTTTTTTCTGGGACATTACTGTGCCTTTAAAGGGATAGTAATGTTTCATAATAAAAGCAGCTCTAATTAATCATCATAGTATTTGGACTTTGGAGAGTGTTATTTCAGTTCTGTCAGAGTTGTAGTTCAAGAGTAATTCAATGACAAAGTATCCCCCTCCCGCCCCTTTTACTGATGTAACACTGTTCAGCCAGATCAGAAGGGAGGTGCCCAGGTAGACTGCAGAGAGGGACAATCTTCAATTTAGATAAGGGGAAAAACCTGAAAATCTTGTCAAGGTGGGCAGGGATTTCATTGTTCTCATAGGAAGAAGATTGTCCCCTGCTGTTATCTGACTGGTCTATGGACTGGATTCCACATCTGAGAAGAGATGGCTTATACTAGGTAAAAGGGGCGGGAGGGGAAACTTTGCTTGTGAATATCTCTCAAACCATAAAGGTATGAGAGATAAGACTTATATCGTTCTTCATGTTTTTTTAATGCCTCCAAAATAAAAATATTACTATCCCTTTAATGGCCTTTAGGTTGCATGCTATTTTGTGTGCGATAATTTAAAAGTGAACCCTACAATCTACCCTATGAATACCAGAAGTAGCACTGATTTTCATTGCACACCACTCTGGCATTCAAATGGTTAAATGAAGCCGGTATTTGTTGTATATATTTACAATTAGGTGCACTTGTAAGTGTGTGTGGGTTGGGATGTGGTGCATAGAGGAAAGTACAAATAGATTTCTGTGCAACACTCTACGTCTAACTAATGTCTATGTACAAAGTTTTACATGCAGTAAAATGGCCAGTTTGTGCTAAATTTCTAAGGTGGGGACAATGTGCGATTGTATGGGTGTTTCGGGGTGTTCTTTTCCTCTGCACCCAGTAAAAGGCTTTGTTTTGATTGGGTACAGTGATAATCAAAGCAAACTTCCTTGTCTTCATGCCCGCCATAAGGGTGTGTTAAAGGATTGAACGCTATGAAATCTTCATAGAGCCACAATTACAAAAACAATAATAACTCCACACCAGTATCGATACAAATGTGGACACTCACTCCTCAATTTAAAATTACAGGAGCTATATAGGTCAGGTATATGTAGTAGTATTGTCCTCTGGTACACTCATTATACCCAGGCATTAAAGCGGAACTTTCACCATATTTAAAGGGATAGTAATACTTTATTATTACTATCCCCCATATTGTACATATTTGTAAAATAATTTAATAGCCCCAGGTTAATCTCTCAGACCTTTATGGTTAGAGAGATAACCAAAGGCAAAGTTCCCCCCTCGCTCCCCCTTCCCTGAAGTCAGCGTTGTGCTGACTGCAGGGATATCCAGTCTGACTTTCATCATGCGGCTCTGCAGCAGAGCAACGATCGCGTTAGTAACAAATAATTATTTCACTAAAACGGTCTTCTAAGTGTGCTTGCAAACCAATCACAAACCAAGCACTTGCAGAAGACCGTTTCAGTGAAATAATTCTTTGTCACTAACGGGATCTCGGCTCAGCTGCAGAGCCGCAAGCCTGTCGTACGACAGACTTCCCCTGCAGTCAGCACAATGCTGAGATGTTTGAGAGATGAACCTGGGGGCTATTAAATTATTTTACAAATATCTATAATATGGGGGATAGTAATAATAAAGTATTACTATCCCTTTAAAGTCGCCCTGCAATAATTTGGAAGATGGAGACTAGATTAATAATACATTTGTTACCTCTCAGAACTAGATGATTCTAAGTAATTCTTAATCTTCAGAGACTGACGGCCAGGTTAATGCAATCCGCGTGCCTGTGCCGTCAGTCCCTTCCAGTTACCTTGTGGCGCACTGCAATGCCTCATAGAGGAGACCGGGACTGACAGCAAAGGAGTTCAGACAAGATGTCTGCGCTGATGCCTGGCTTCCGGTCTCAGAAGATGAAGGATTTCTTCAGAATCGACTAGTTCTGAGAGGTAAGATAACTATTATTAACCTAGCCTCCATCTGCCAAATTATTGCAGGGCGACTTTAACCCCATTGCGACAATGGATTTAGCAGGCACGTCATGCAAAAATGTCACTTAGTGACATATGACATACGTGGTAAGTCCAGGAAGTCATTTGCTAGAATAGGAAAAAAAAAAAACCCTGTCGTTAAGTGCCAGCTGCGTGCGCGCGTGGCTGGTCACTAGGGAGTTAAATATGGTGAAAGTTCCACTTTAACAGAGCAGATAATAGGAAAAAAAATTAACATATATTCTCACCAAGCACCTGAATATCCACTAGAAATGTTCATCGAGATGGCTCACTTAGCTAATACTCTAGCCACAGAATCTTTTGATTTTGCAAGGTCACAGGTTCTAGTCCCACCAAAATCAACTCAGACTTTTATCCTTCCAAGGTAGATAAACTGATTACCATTAGATTGGGTAGTAATATCTATACCCCCAGGACATACTTGAAAACAAGAGACAATCTCATTCTATTGTTCTGGGTAAAATACTTTGATATTATTATCCAGTCCGATGCCGTGGACTGGAACAGGTCCGGTTCTCCATACTGATTTTTGATTGGGTACAGAGATAATCGGAGCAAACTTCCTTGTCTTCATGCCTGCCATAAGGGTGTGTTAAAGGACTGTACGCTATGAAATCTTCATAGAGCCACAATTACAAAAATAATAATAACCGCAACAGAACAGTTAATAGGAAAAAAAAATAAACATAAATTCTCACCTAACACCTGAATATCCACTAGGGGTGCTTTTTCATCTGGTGAGATGGCTCAGTTGGCTGATACCCTAGCTACAGAAACTGCTGATTCCTTAAGGTCACGGGTTCTAGTCCCACCAAAATCAGCTCAGCCCTTTATCCTTCCAAGGTAGATAAACTGATTACCATTACATTGGGTAATAATATCTATACCCCCAAGACATACTTGAAAACAAGAGACAATCTCATTCTATTCTTCCGGGTAAAATTCTTTGATATTATTATCTGGTCCGATGCCGTGGACTGGAACAGGTCGGGTTCTCCATACTGATTTTGATTGGGTACAGAGATAATCAGAGCAAACTTCCTTGTCTTCATGCCTGCCATAAGGGTGTGTTAAAGGACTGTGCGCTATGAAATCTTCATAGAGCCACAATTACAAAAATAATAATAACCACAACAGAACAGTTAATAGGAAAAAAAAATAAACATAAATTCTCACCTAACACCTGAATATCCACTAGGGGTGCTCTTTTGTCTGGTGAGATGGCTCAGTTGGCTAATACCCTAGCTACAGAATCTGCTGATTCCACAAGGTCACGGGTTCTAGTTCCAGAAAAATCAACTCAGCCTTTTATCCTTCCAAAGTAGATAAACTGATTACCATTAGATTGGGTAATAATATCTATACCCCCAGGACATACTTGAAAACAAGAGACAATCTCATTCTATTCTTCCGGGTAAAATACTTTGATATTATTATCTGGTCCGATGCTGTGGACTGGAACAGGTCCGGTTCTTAGGGTGACCACATTTCCATTCTGCCATTCCGGAACATGTGGTCACCCTAGTCCCGCGGCTGAGGCTCCCGCTGGTGCTGACCGTCTTTCTGAGGCTGATATAGTAAGAGTTCCACTGGAAACAGCCTCAAAAAGATGGTCAGAGCTGGCAGGAGCCTCAGCCGCAGGTCTCACTTGCAGCACCAGCATACCTGCTCCATCCCAGCTGTCTCGCACGCACCAGTTCAGTCAGCCAATGAAATGTATTTGCTATATGGTCTTCATTGGCTGGATCAGCCAGCCAATGAGGACCATATAGCAAATACATTTCATTGGCTGGCTGGACTGGCGCATGTTGCTCAATTCCGGGACTCTTTATTGTCCCGGTGGGGGGTGACTCGGGAAGCGGTACACAGACCCCCAATAAGGGACAGTCCCGGGCATTCCGGGACGTGTGGTCACCCTATCGGTTGTCCATATTGCAGTTTAGTGTTGAGCGAGCACCCCGAAGCTCGGGTGCTCTGACCGAGCACCCCCTGAGGCTCGAGTGCTCGGCCGAGCACCCGAGCCCCATTGAATATAATGGGGCGACACGAGCATTACACCAGGCACCCCCTGCTCTGATGAGGGGAGGGTGCCTGGTCAATACCCCCCTTCATCTCCGCTATGCCCCCTTCATCTCCGAATGCCCCCTTCATCTCCGCAATGTCCCCCTTCATCTCCGCTATGCCCCCTTCATCTCCGCTATGCCCCTCTTCCACAATGTCCCCCTTCATCTCCTCTATGCCCCTCTTCCACAATGTGCCCCTTCATCTCCGCTATGCCCCTCTTCCACAATGTCCCCCTTCATCTCCTCTATGGCATAGAGGAGATGAAGGGGGACATTGTGGAAGAGGGGCATAGCGGAGATGAAGGGGCACATTGTGGAAGAGGGGCATAGAGGAGATGAAGGGGGACATTGTGGAAGAGGGGCATAGCGGAGATGAAGGGGGACATTGTGGAAGAGGGGCATAGAGTCTATGCCCCTCTTCCACAATGTCCCCCTTCATCTCCGCAATGCCCCCTTCATCTCCGCAATGCCCCCGTACCTCCAGTCCCTGGTGGTCCAGCGGAGCGTCTTCAGATCTGTGCCTCTTCCGGCACAGATCCCCGCCACCCGAACATGGCGGGCGAGCACATGGCGGTACTCGACGAGTACCGCCATGTGCCGAGCAGAGCGATGCTCGAGCCGATCCGAGCATCGGCCGAGCACGCTCGCTCAACACTATTGCAGTTGTGTATCTTTCAGTGGCATAGGTAGATATACATCGGACTTGTTCCAGTCCTCAACATCGCACCAGATGAAGGTACCTAGTGGTTATTCAGTTGTTTGGTGAGAATATATTTTGATTTTTCCTATGAACTTCTCTATTAATGCCTGTGTATAATGTGTATATCTGAGGAGAATACTACCACATATACTCAGACTACATACCTCCGGCAATTTTAAACTGAGGCGTGAGTGTCCATCTTTGCTAAACGATTGTCCACATAAGAACTTGTGCAAAGTCCCCATTGATGTACATAGGACTCTTAACCCCTTCATGATAGAGAGATCTTGAACATATTGCTTCAGAATGCATTGGATACCTCTCTATCAATCAACAATTTAAAATCCCCCTTTAAAGGAACAGTAAGCTTTTGTTATGAAAAAATGCATTGTAGGGCTTTTCCTGTTCCATAAAACGAGGATACTCCACTGCTGAGACATGCACATTTTCAGAGTTATTACAGGTTAAACTCATGTTTTTTATTACATTTACAGTGCCCTCTAGTGATCAGATTCCAGTTAGTCATTCTGTTGCATTCTCTGGGAGTCAATGACAAACAGTTCTCGATAGAATGTCATAGAAACTGCTGAGTCATTTCCTGTCAGCCTGAACTTCCAGGAAGTTATCAGGCTGTAATCCACTTTCTGAAAATTGGAACTGTTATAACTTTTGAATAAAACAACTTACGGTGGTGGGAATACCCTTGTTTTACTCAGAAGTAAAAGCTCTGTAACATATACTTTTACGTTTAAAAAAAAATAAGTTTACTCCTCCTTTAACCCCTTCGCGACACAGGACGTACATGTACGTCCTGTGTGGCTGTCACTTAGTGACAGAGGACGTACATGTACGTCCCGGAAATCCGGCTCCCCGCGCAGCTGCACGCCGTTCGGGGACTCCGGATTCTTTAAAAAAAAAAAAAAAAATTGTTTGACGGGCGTTAAGTGACGGCCGCGTGTGCACGCGGCCGTCACTAAGGGGTTAAATCAATGGTAATTTTTAATTGTCCCCTATGGTGTAGATGGTTTGTTCCAGAATTGCACAAATTCTTCTTAGTATATCAATCGATGCCTGACATAAAGTTGAAAATGTAAATTTTTTATACATTAGCTCATAGATTACAGCTAAAATTCCAAATAAATATAGTTTTATAATATTAATTTTTTTTTTGTTCAAGTATTGAATATTTCGTTGAATCTGTGTTGTTTGATGATCAGAATATTCGGGTTACACTGCCAACAAGAGCAGCACATGACCCATAAAATGTCCCCTAGACATAATATATAGACATCTGTTAGAAGAGAGGAGTCCTGGAGCTGGCGCTCCTATACAGACCCACTTTAACAAACGGAATGTTCAGACTTTACTGGTATATTCCAGAGTCCAGTGGGGTTCATACATTCTTTCCAAAAGTCTTCCTCAGCGGCCGTTGTATTTAATTTACATGTGTAAGATGGGGCTCTGATTCAGTGATAGGCAAACAGAATCAGGGGCGGATTGTAGGGCTGGTGTTTATATATATATATATATATATATATATATATATATATATATATATATTTGTGTGTATATATAATTTTGGATACATTTATGGCACTCATAGGGTTAAATGCAACCCAACAACCCTAGCAACTCCCACCCCCTTTCCCCCACTCTCTCTTCCTCAGACCTTTTCTACACTCTCGTTCCCAGTCTATTACCCCCTGTCACTTTCTACCTAAAGGCTTCTTTGCTGCTTCCTTTCTCCCTTTTTCCTCCAGTCTATTTCATCACCTCTTTTCTCTGTCCCCCCTCCACTCTCCCCCATTCCTTTCCCCCTCTTTCCTAATATTGCTCAGTCAGACCCCCTCAGTCCCCTGCCTTTCTCCTACACACCTTCCTCTCCATCTTCTTTTCCTCTGCCCCTCAGCATATCTCTTTGATATCTGTCTTTTCCTCCTCTCTTACATTCCCTGGTGGTCCAGTGTGGGGAGTGAGATGTCCATGCAGCCTCCAGCACCGACGTCCCTATCAACGCCCCCTTGTGGCCCCTGTGTGGTTCCTGTGTGGCATGGGATTGCAGGCGACAAGATATTATGTCATATCCTGCTGCTCTGTGTTAACAAGGAACGTGTTGGCTATTATAGAGAGTGCCCGTGCCGGTGGCAACACAGACCTCTCCATCAAAATATTGCGGGACGGTGAGGTGAGATCCTCTGATCTCCCCAACCGTCCCATAGTGTAGCGGCCCACCGGGGGATGCCCGATCCCCCGATAGGACAATCCGCCCATGAACAGAATCATCTCAGGGGTAACATATGAGGCATCAAGAGTATGAAAGGGCTGCATGATATGGCTAAAACTATTAATAGGGTATGAAAACAAAGTATATTAATCTCTTTTATATTAGAGAGGTCTGATGGCTGTGCAATGCTTTTCGAACCTCTGTAGGGTTTAAAAAAAGCAGTCACATTTTATTCTAATGTTTATCTATTATAAAAATAACCGTTGTGACATCAGGGGAACTGTAGTTGAGCTGTGCGAACACCAGAGGGCACAGTTAACCCCTTAAGGACAGTCCACGTGCACACGTGACCGGTACTTAAGGACCACGGAGCATATTTATGTTTTTCCGATTCAGGGCTCCCCGAACGGCGTGCAACCACAAGGGGAGCCCTGAAATCCATGATGTTCCAGGACCATCATGTGCCCTTTAGGGAAGTTTTCCTATGATGGTCCTGGCACATCATGGGTCCTTAAGGGGTTAATAATTTAAAAAAATAAATAAATAAATCTCCCAACAGCAGTAGGTATGACCATGTGGCTCTAAATATGTTTAACAGAATGACTTACCTAGATAGGTGAAGTGGTACGTGACCACCCCTCTGACACTCAGATGAATTTGACCAATCCAGTGCCACCACAGCACTAATTAAAGGGATAGTAATGTTTCATAATAAAAGCAGCTCTAATTAATCATCATAGTATTTGGACTTTGGAGAGTGTTATTTCAGTTCTGTCAGAGTTGTAGTTCAAGAGTAATTCAATGACAAAGTATCCCCCTCCCGCCCCTTTTACTGATGTAACACTGCTCAGCCAGATCAGAAGGGAGGTGCTCAGGTAGATTGCAGAGAGGGACAATCTTCAATTAAGATAAGGGAAAAACCTGAAAAGCTTGTCAAGAGGGGCAGGGATTTCATTGTTCTCATTGGAAGAAGATTGTCCCCTTCTGTTATCTGTCTGGTCTATGGACTGCATTCCACATCTGAGAAGAGATGGCTTACACTAGGTAAAAGGGGCGGGAGGGGAAACTTTGCTTGTGAATATCATACCTCCCAACATTTCAAATTGTCAAAGAGGGACACTTGTGTTTTAGGGGGTGTTTCTGGAGGCGTGGCTGGTGGGCGGGGCATTACCAGGAATTTTTAAGCTATATCATGACCTATTTTCACCGCTTTGTGTAACCTAATAAATTATTTAGAACAAGACCAAAGTATTTTATTTACACAACTAATTTATAAACACACATACTGACATTTAAACAAACAATAATGTGAGTTTTATTGCTGTAGAGCAATAGTAAACACTTATATACACACCACACATAGGGTGACCACGGGTCCCGGAACGTCCGGGACTGTCCCTTATTTCAGGGACATGTACCGCGTCCCGGGTCCCCTTCAACCGGGACAATGAAGTGTCCCGGAATGAAGCCAAGCCGCCCTGAATGTCAGCCTGCAAGCGGTGTGTCACATCATGGACGCCGCTTGCAGGCTGACATCCAGGGCGGCAATGCAACTTACCTGATCTGGAGGCAAGCGCTCTAGTAATACAGAGCGCTGGGAGATGACATCATCTCCCAGCGCTCTGCATTACTGAGCACAGCGCGTGGGAGCTTCAGCTCTGTGCCGGAGGAGGCACAGAGCACTTTGCACTCCGCACTCCGCTAGACCACCAGGGACTCAAGGTAAGGCAATAGGGTGACCACGTCCCGGAATGGCAGAAGGGAAATGTGGTCACCCTAACCACACAATCTGATCTCCTAAAAAGAGGGACACCAGGGTGGGAAAGAGGGACAGAGGGATTTCGGTCTAAAAGAGGGACTGTCCCTCCTAAAGAGGGACACTTGAGAGATATGGAATATCTCTCAAACCATAAAGGTTTGAGAGATAAGACATATTGTTTTTCATGTTTTTTTTAATGCCTACAAAATACAATAAAGATAAAACAAACTTCTACCTGATTCAGTGCTGTGGACAGGAATCAGGTAATTTGCCTCTCCATGTGAGTTGCTGGCTCAGTAGATGGCGTCAGAGAGCTCTGGGGCTGCATACAGCCCTCCACATCACACACACACAACACAAAAACACTCATCCTTTCT